>JAWZYV010014516.1:0-211163 GCA_038373885.1 Cheiracanthium punctorium | reverse complement strand
GAAATGAATTTTGGTATCATGATTGGTGGTCACTCAACTTAAAACATTGTCGTTGAATTTTTAAAAATCTTGGTTAGATTTTGCAAAAATTGTTTCAAACTGCGTAAATTTGTGTTCGCACATCACGTAATATCTGCAAAGGTGAAAAAATGGTATTTTGTGAAATGATAGATGGTCACGCACCTTAAACAACTATACGCATCTAAGAAAAAAAAAAAAAAAACAAAAAAAAAAAAAAAAAAAGATCAGATTTTGGGATTTTGCGAAAATTGTTTCAAACTGAGTGAATTGTTGTTTACGCATTACGTAATAACGTAAAACGAATGATATGAAATTTGGTCACATGATAGGTTGTTGCTCAACATAAAGTATAGGTGTCCAATTTTTTAAACATTTTTATTAGATTCTGACATTTTGTGAAAATTCTCTCAAAATGCAGTTATATTTCATCAAGCCTTGCGTAATAATGACTAATACGAAATTTGGTGATATTATAGGTAGTTGCTGATCTTAATTTATAGGTGTTGAATTTTTAAAATATTTTGATTATATTTTGAGATTTTGTGAAAATCGTTTTAAAATGAAATTTTTGTTCCAGCATCACGCAATAAAGACTGTAGGGAATGAAACAAAATTTGGTGACATGATAGGTTGTCACTCAACTTAAATTCTAGGCTTTCAATTTTTCAAAAATGTTGATTAGATTTTGAGATCTTGCGAAAATTATTTCAATACACGAAAATATTCATTCGCGCATCACATAATTACGACTAAAGCGAATGAAATGACATTACTTAGTTATTCTCTAACCTAAAATATTTTAATATTCATAAAAATTATAACTTCGTTTTCTTTACTTTTGGCAGTATACTACACGCATTCTGTGAACTCCTGCAATGCTGATGAAAATTCTTGCTTTTTGGAAATTTGCATTCAGTACTATCCCGTCAACAATGGGTACTTCAGCTAGTAAAAAATATAAACATAAAATACTGTACAGATTTCTATAACTATTGATTTGAAAAAAAAAAAAAATGTAATTCGTAGCGGTTTCCTTACAACAGTTAATACAAGGGTTAAAATACTTACATACATTGTCTTTTAACAAAATGTATTTTGTTAAAAGACACAGAGGACAAAATGCAATGAAGAATTGTGGGGCACAAGACATTAAAATTGTTAAATATTGAAAAGTAAGTTGTCAATTTTGATTCATTTAAATTAAAATACAATGCTACAAATTTATTAGACAATTATTAACATACTATCTATGGATTATATAAATATTTCTGTAAAATTAAAGCTAAAAATTATCAAAGGCAGAAAAGAGCAAAGAAATCAAGGGCGGCTCCAGTGAGGGGGCCAAAGGGGCCATGGCCCCTCCGAATTTTTGTTTTACAACTTTAGATTCGCATACTTCACGATTTCACACGTTCAATTTGCATTTTGAACAATTTATAAGTAAGTAAAGACCTAAGTAAAAAGTTCGATGGCCCCCTCCGAGAATTCAGTCTGGAGCCGCCCTTGAAAGAAATATGATCAAATTTAACCAAGCGGATTTTATTTTTATAAAATATTATATATTAGACAGAAATTGCAACCGAATTGTCAAAGATGACTGAAAATCAACACTTTGCCTATGTTTGATGCCATTATTGGCATATTTTCAAAGCTATGAAAGAGTTGCTATTTGTCATGTATGTATACATTTATAGTAAATAAACATCTTTCGCACAGATTTTTTTTTACTTCATCTGGCAAATAAAGTATCACCGTAAAACAGTATACTTAAGCGATTGAAAGGGTATTAAAATATTTAATTAAAGACAAAACAAATATTTGAAGTATATTAATTTAAATGAAAAAATGATTTAAGAAAAAATAAATCAAAACTGTACTCATAAAGATAAAATATCTGCGTGCTTTCGCTTTGTTAAATTTGGCGATGACATCATCAAAGTCAACAGTAGCAGTTACTTTTCTTTCTATGGACAAAATTAGCCAAATTTCATAATCCTTCACTCATTGTCGATCTTAGATAATTTTTAATTAGTTCAAGTTTCGAAAAACTTCTTTCGCAGGAGGACACAGGAACAGATAGTTAAAAAATACTGCAAAATTGAAAATAAATTTCGTATTGACTCTATAAAGTTCCATTTAACAATAAATTTAAAAATGTGTTTAGCTGTCCACGTTTCTGCTTCTCTCTTACAATTAGCAGCTCCTACATGTCGAAGAAATCCTTTTACTTCTCCATAAACTTGATATTTGTCGTACTCGCCATACATAATGTTTAAATTTTGTATGGTCAGTTTTAGTTCATTGACTGGAGCTGTCATTAACATTGTTGGCTTAACAAGGGCAAACGTATCTGCTATTTGTTGCATAGCATCGGACCGTTTTGAGAGTTCTTCCGAAGATCTATCTACGCACTGGAACATTGACCTACGTATTTCTTCAACCTTCTTCTTTGGATAACTCTCCATCTAATATTTTCTTAAACTTTCTTCTACTGTGTCTTTCAATATCAATATCAATGACTCACATTTTTGAATAAAAATTGCATGGCTTTGTCTACAACTGCCATACTTTTTACTAATGTAAAAAGTATCAAAACAGCTCACAATCAACTATACAATAGATTCAATAAAAAAAAGTATATAAGTAACCTGATAATTTTTTTTTTACATGTTACCTTTTGTTTGAAATGCTGTTAGCCGATTTTGTTTTAAAATGGTACACAAGTCAGAAATAAATGATGTAGACTTGTGACAACTTTTTTTAATCACAATATTATTTACTTTTTGTTTATTTTAAATGAAGTATAAGATATGGTATGTGTAGAGTTAATAAATTTAGATAGTATTTTCCCCCCCTCAATTGGCGAAAGGAGACAATTATGCCATTTACGAATTATTTTGAGTGTTCCTGTAAATTATTCTATATGCATGAATTTTAGCTTATGTTACTCAGGAACAGTTATAATGTAGCTTTCAGAGGAAAAATCTTTGGAATCAGTTCAGCAGTTATAGAGATGTCCATATAGCGCAGGGGTTCCCAAACTGTGTGCCGCGGCATCCCAGGGTGCCACGAGCGTATGCCAGGGTGCCGTGGAGATAATCATTTTGGGAGAGTATAATAAAAAAAAATTTCTCTGAACCAATATCCCACCAAAACGTTTGCCAAACCGATGCTGAAGTGGACAAAGCAAAAATATTTCAATCAAGTTCAGTGTTCCAGTCGCCTCTCCTTTACAGGAACTTCCTGAGATTGGGGGAGGGGAAAAATTTACATATTTCCTTTTTCCAAGCGAGTTTAATAGTTAGCCTAGCCCTATAAACATAAAAGAAACAATGAAAAAATATATCCAAACTGTCTCATTCTAACTTTCATATTCATATTGCTTCAAAGGTAACCTACCTCGAAACATTTTCAGCCTGATAAGTTTGCCGCGAAATGTTTTTAGCCTGACAAGGGTGCCGCGAAGTGTTCTTAGCCTCTCAAGCGTGCCACGGAGAAAAAAGTTTGGGAACCCCTGATATAGCGTAATGTACTACAATTCTTTTGAATTTCCCTGTAAAAGAACTATTTATGCTACATGCATGAAAGGTAGCCTGCAATACTCAGGAATATTGCAGCTTTCTATCAGTGAAAAAAGTTTTCGGATCGGTTAAGTAGTTACAGAAATCCCATACAGCGCAATGTAATTCTTATGAGTGCCCTGTAAAAGAACTATTTGTGATACATGCAGGGTGAGTTTAAATTTCTGTAGTACTTCTAGAGTCGATTAAACTTCTAAAAGTAACGACGAAATGCTCTATGCGTGTTGGTGGAATGTCGCAAACAGGGAGGTACTTTTTGGGATTTTTCTTGGAAACAGTTGTACCTTTAAAAAATGTTTTTTTCATAATAGGAAACTACTAGGTTGATGCTACATCTTCATGCCAATAGTTCTCATGTGGGAAGTCGGTGCCAGCTGTACCAATCCTTTGAAATTCTATAAATTAGCGTTACGACCATGTTTGGGGCCCCGTACCGAGAGTCTCTGGGTCCGTTCAAAAAATTTTAACATTGATTCACTTTATAAGAATATGTATAACTGCACTGTGAAAAAAATTTTTCTATATCACATCATAGCCAACATTTAAAGTATTCTTAAAAACTGTATTTTTTATGAAATTGGGGTATTTGGGAGGCCCATAGTTGGGGGGTCTGATATCTTCGAATGAATTTTCAATTCGAGATGTTACTATTCAAGGTCAGATAAAAGAAAAAATTCTCCGGAGCACCTCAGAGCCTGTCACAGTCGAGACAATAAGATGACAAAAATGGCCTAAATTATTTCTGCGTGACTCCTGTGGTGTACTTTGACCCCCATATCTCCACAACTAAAAGAGGTAAATCAAAATTATTTCAGATTTTTTTCTGTTGTAAATTAATAACTTGAAAGAAACTGCACACCAATTAAACTTAACAGATATATATTTATTAGGAGAGCGCTCGATGCTACATGCTTCGCGGTCGTACACAAGACTGACTCGCAGAGCCAGGGAAAAATGCAATCTCGTTAGCGTGCGCTGCAGGCGCCATCTATTAACCGTAAGGTCACTTACAACATCCTTTCTCTACTTAAAAAAAGAAGAAAGGAAGAAGTTCCTTTGTCAGTCCTAAAGTTCATAAAACCAATCTATCTGGTCTATGCCTCTCTCGCCCAGATCTTCTAGGGAGATTAGCTGGACTACCCGAAAGATTCTGCTGATCTTGTATGACAGTCTGCGGGGTGAGGACTGGAGGTTCAGGAAAACATTCCCTGTGAGTACTGCTGTCAGCAGGCTGGGGTGACAGTAACGGGGTTGTAGGTTCTCCCTTTCCCTTGCATCTCCTTCTTCCACCAGAGGCCTCTTCGGTTGTTCTGTGGTCACATCTGGTGCTGTGAGTATTACAGCATCGTCCTGTTTCACCTCGCACTCTTGGCGTTTGCGGACTTGATCTATGTGGCGGGACCACACACCCAAACGCGTCTTCACCCTGTACATCACTTTTCCAATTTGATGCAATACTGTGCCCTCTATCCATTTCGGGCCCTTACCAAATTGTCTCACCCAAACAGGAGCACCAGCACACAAATCACCCGTTAGGCCCCCAGGAACTTGCTGTGCTCTATCTCGCAGGAGATCCAATTTGGTACGCAGGGGATGCCCAAACATGCTCATAGCTGGAGACACCCCTGTCGAAGCCGAAGGCGTTGTTCGGAAATTAAAAAGGAATCTTGTCAGCCTTTCAATAAATGTTCCTTCCTGTACCTTTCTCAGGGCTTCCTTGACCGTACGCACTGCTCTCTCTGCGAGACCGTTCGACTTTGGATGGTATGGAGCTGTGCGAACATGGGTAATTCCATTTTTACCCAGGAATGATATAAATTCTTTACTGCAGAAGCCAGTTCCATTATCGCTCACCAAACTTCTTGGCAGCCCAAAACGTGAAAAAAGATCGCGCAAGACTGCTATTGTTGATGAAGAATTAGTGCTGGGCACTGGAATCACTTCTAGCCACTTTGTTTTCGCATCAATGACTACCAGAAGTAAATGCCCTTCCACCGGACCTGCATGATCAATATGTATCCGCTCCCAGGCTTTGTCTGGAACCAGCCAAGCGGCTTGGGTAGATGGTGGTGCGGATGCATTTTCTTGACAGGCAACACATCCCTTCACTTTATTTTCTAAATCTCTGTCAATACCTGGCCACCAAGCATATGACCGGGCAACTGCTTTAATGGCAGATATCCCTTGATGTGCTGCATGGAGTTCATCCACGACAAATTCTTGAAATCTGCGAGGAACATACACTCGAGTACCTCGGAGAATGATGTTCTTTTCTACAGTCAATTCTTCTTTTACGAACCAGAAGGGACGTAAACACTCCTCCACCTTCCGTGGCCAACCCTCTTGGATATAGCGACGTAACCGCTGTAACTGAGGACATCTGTCAATTTCCTGCTCTATTAGGTGCGCAGTGACGGGGCTGTCATTGAGTTGTTGGACTAGCAACACTGACTCATAAGGCAGTGGAGGGTCTGCTGCTCGGCACTTCAGCGGCAATCTACTGCAGGCATCCGCATTTGCATGAAGGCTTCCCTTGCGATATACTATGTTATAGGCATACGCAGATAAAATCAGGGCCCAACGTTGTATTCTTGCTGCTGCTACCGATGGCACTGGCTTGTCTTCGGACAACAGGCTCACTAAGGGTCGGTGATCTGTTATCAGCGTGAACTTGCGACCTAAAAGATAGTTCCGAAATTTTGTCACACCGAATACCAATGCCAGCGTCTCTTTTTCTATGTGACTATAATTTTTCTCTGCTTTAGTTAGTGATCGAGAGGCAAAGGCTATCGGGCGATCACCACTCGGAGTTTTGTGCGATAGTACTGCCCCTAATCCGTAAGGACTAGCATCACATGCGAGCGTGACTTCTTTATTTTTATCAAAATGCACCAACAATGAAGAACTGCTCAATATATTCTTTACACCCTGAAAGGCTTCTTGCTGTGGTAGCTCCCACTTCCACGTTTGCTTGTTCTCTAGCAGCTTGTATAATGGTGCTAATAATGTGGCCATATTTGGTAAAAATTTGGCATAGTATGTAACTAGTCCAATAAATGAACGCAGTTCATCAACATAAGTGGGACTGGGTGCTTCTGTTATGGCCTGAATTTTACTTTCCACTGGATGCAAGCCATCTTTGTCAATGCGATGACCCAAGTACTCCACTGAACGTTTTAGGAACTCTCATTTTTCTGGATGCAGTTTTATACCTGCTGCTTGCAAACAGCAAAGAACTTCGTGTAAATTTTTCAAATGTTCTTCCTCATCTCTTCCGGTAACCAATAAGTCATCTAAATAGCAAGAAGCACCTGATGCCCCTTGTAAAATTTTATCCATTTCCCTTTGGAAAACTGCAGGTGCAGAAGCAACACCAAAAGGAAGACGGTTATACTTGAAAAGACCTTTTTGCGTGTTAATCACCACAAGACTTTTTGATTCTTCATCCAGCTCTAGCTGACAATAGGCATCCTTAAGGTCTAATTTGGTAAACGATGACCCTCCAGATAATTGGGCAAATAGATCTTCAATTTTTGGGAGGGGATACTGCTCCAGCTCTGTCGCTTTATTCACTGTCAACTTGAAATCACCGCATATTCTAATACGCCCATCCTGTTTAAGTACTGGAACAATTGGCGCTGCCCATACAGATGTCTTTACAGGTTCTAAGATGCCATCTGCTACCAAACGATCAATTTCCTCGTCCACTTTTTCTCTGTAAGCATAGGGTACAGGACGAGCTTTGAAAAACTTGGGTTCAATTGCTGTCTTGCAGGTAAGATGCACCTTGACTCCTTTCACTAAACCTAATTCCGGTAAGAACACTTGTTTGAACTTTGCTAAGAGTCCCTCTAGGTTAAGCACATTCAGTTTATGTAATTGATGCATCGGGCTTGATGTGAAAGCTTCCATCAACCCAAGAGGTAGAATCCAGTTCCGACCAGCTAAGCTTGTTTTGCCTTCCTTAATCACATATAATGGCAAATTCTCATGTTTGTGTCGGAATTCTACATTTACACTTGTAACACCCAAGATCTCTATAGAATGGCTTGTAAATGACTGTAATCTGACATTTGTACTCTCTAATGGTGGGCAAAGTCTCTTGAACTTTTCAAATGTGACTAATGGCATTAAAGTAAATGGTGCCCCAGAGTCCACTTCAAATGTAGCTGGTTCTCCTTGTAACTTGCATGTTACTTTGACTGGAGGAACAGTCTCTTCAGCATCTCTTACATGGAACAATGTGTACTCTTTGTAGTTACTCTCTTCCATAACTTCAGACAATTTATGCACATTAGATTTATTCTTACTTTGGCTCTTTGACAAGCATTCCCTTGCCAAATGACCCAATTTTTTGCAGTTATTGCAAATTGTATGCTTGTGTTTACACTGGGGTGCTTGGTGATTTCTATCTCCACAACGAAAACACTTTTTTTCCACAGGCTGTGCCGACGCCGATTTCCTTTATGAAGCGGGATTTTTCTTATGGGCTTGCTAGTGGATTTTCTGCACTTCGGCAACAGACGATGCCCGTAAATTTATGGCATTTCTAGCGGCAGCCTCCATCGACACGGCGATTTCTGTTGCACGTGAGAGCGTCAGCTGTGGTTCTGCAAGGAGTTTCCTTTGTATGCTTTCCTCTTGAATCCCGCACACAATTCTGTCCCGAAGCATCGTGTCAAGCAAAGCTCCGTAGTTGCAATACTTCGCTAACCGCCGAAGCTCCGCTACGTAATCGGCAACAGATTCCCCGGCCTGGCGGACGCGGCTGTTGAATTTAAACCGCTCCACTATCTCAGAGGGGACTGGATCAAAGTGCGCATTCAAAATAGCAATCAGTTCTGTTAGCGTCTTTGACGTCGGTTCGGCTGGAGACAGGAGATTTCTCAGCAGGGCATACGTTGACGGGCCGATGACTGTCAGGAACACTGCACGCTTCCTATCATCTGATTCAATCTCGTTCGCAATTAGGAATTGCTGCAATCGTTCCGTGTATTGCCTCCAAGTTTCCACCGAAGAACTAAATTCTCCAATCATGCCGAACGCTGCCATGGTTATTTTCAGTGTCCGATCGCTTCTCTATCTCGTTCCGAGATCACGTTCGGTCGCTTTGCTGGCGACGCTGCACGTGGTTAGGCTTAAGTTTCCGTAGCGCGGCAAAGTCCGAGAGATCGCCTTACGGGTAGAATTAATACAATCAGTGATCCCGAATTACGTGAGTTCTTCTTGAACACCTCGTCGCCATTGTTGTAAATTAATAACTTGAAAGAAACTGCACACCAATTAAACTTAACAGATATATATTTATTAGGAGAGTGCTCGAATGCTACATGCTTCGCGGCCGTACACAAGACTGACTCACAGAGCCAGGGGAAAATGCAATCTGGTTAGCGTGCGCTGCAGGCGCCATCTATTAACCGTAAGGTCACTTACAACATTTTCTTTCCTTGGGTAAGGCAACACAAGAAAAAAAATTAATGAAATTCTGAGATGGTGATACAAACTTTTTTCTTTTTTTGCCCGATTTGCTCTTGCAGTGCGTCTTAAATGGATTATCAATCAATCAAGCCTCTTGTGAGAAACACTGATTCTAATAATAATAACAACATTAGGGGAAAAAATACTGAAGAAATTCTCAAGTTGGACACCTCGAACAATTTCCTTGCAAAATTATTCGAGTGCGTCGTGGACATTCACCCCACCACGTTTCCCTATTTCTATGGCACGTTCTCTAGGGGTGTCTTATGAAATGTATTTTCTACTAAGTTTCTAAAGTAGCATTATTTGCCTATAAATGATGTTCCGTAAAAAAAGAGTGCACTACATCCACACATTCGTGATCCGTGGCACGAACATAACGAATCGAAGATGCTCAGTTTGATTCGGGACGAGAAAGGCTTTAATACGGAACTCCATTGTAATAAGCTAATAAAGCTTGTGTCCACAGCCTAACACCTTATTCACATACCTTAAAATTAGTAGTGGTAGCTGCTACAGGGCCCTGGCTAATTTAAGGACCCCAATCATGTAAGGACACAACTATCTATTGTAGAAAGGTGTTAAGTGTTTCTAGAAAATTCTTGCATATCTTGGACAAAACATTTTCGTGGGTCATTGATTTTGAGTATCGTGGAAATAATTTCACCTTGGAATGAAAAGAATCATGCAAAACTTTTGTAGTTTCTCAATATTTTGATTATAGAAAGGTCTTTTTATGTAAAAAATAATTTACATACAGGTCCGACTAAGACATTCAGGGAACCTAAGTACTGTACTTACTGCCCTATACTAAGCCCCCTACTAAGTACTGCCTTATACAGTCATACCTTGCTGACCCATATATATGTATAGTCTCTAGAATTTTTTAGATAAGAACTTAAACTCTCTTAATAAACCCTATGCCTATGGAAAATAAAAACTTAGGGGTAGAAACTTCAAATAAATTTTCTAGAGTGGGACAAATTTCACACTTGTAACAATTTCATTTGTGATTTTGCTTTTTGGTGCAGTTTTGTTTACATTCTATAGACAATACACTAAAACTGTAGGGGGGTAGGCAAGTGACCTACCTTGACCCCCACTTTATGGGCGAATTTGTAGGGGCCCCTAGGCCGAGGCTCCCTATATAGTCAAACCTAGTTGACACATTTATGTATAGTCACTAGAATGTTTTCTGACTAGAACTTAAAATCTCTTGATAATCCTGTGTCCCAGGATTATTTGGCTTCTTCTATTGAGATTTCGGTATAATCTAGAGCATTGGCATTCTTCTAAAGCCGCCCAGGTAGTATAGTGACTAAAGAACCATTCTATCACGCCTTGGGTCTGGATTCGAATTCCGGCTTGGGCATGGATGTTAACTTGTCCATCCCTTCATAGGGGGTAATGCTGTCTGGCATCTGGGTCCCGCATAATAAAATGGACAGTAATTCGAGCCTTTGTAGTGGCAAATGCTCGATGAGCAAGTACCCGTACATTAAAGAAGGAGGGGAGAAAGAAAAAAAAAGTATTTATAAAAAAAATGTGAAACTGGAGTTTATAATTTTCTAACAATTTCGGGGGTTCCTTATCAGTCGGGGTCCGGGGCAGACCCCCCCCCCCCGTTAGCCCGCTAGTGCTAAGCCCTTGTTCTTTGAATATAACTGCAATTCTTTAATTGTAAGAAATAATGAATGTATATAGTTTCTCTACATCTTTAATAGTGCATTTTTGTGTAAATCAGACCTAAACCATCGTTCTTTGATTAAAAATATAATATTTAATAAATCAAATATGGAAATTTTTTTCATTTAACTTCATTAGAAGTGTTAATAAGTGTTGAAGTGCAATTAGAAGTGTTAATTTAAAGAATATTGAAATTTGAAGAAAAACTGAAAAATATAAAATGTGTGTAAAGAAAATAAATTGTATCTTGCAACTAATCACATAAAAGTTCCAGAAACTAAAGAGATATTTACTAAAAATGGAAATAAGTTTGCCTTGAGCGAGAATTTTTTATAAATGTTTAAACCAGTATTCTATTATTATTATTATTATTATTTAGAAATTCTCTAATTTAATGGTTATCAATCTTTGGATTGCTTCCTCAAATGGGGTCACAATATAGATTTAAACAGAATCGAAAGGTACAGAAATATTTTTCCTCTAAAAACAGGTTTTCGTTGAATAAAAATGTCTTCAACAGAATGAACTATTTTCTTTCCAAACAAATTTAAGTTTAGATTCAGTGGTTTAGGTATATTTTAATATGTGAAGTGTAGGTAAGTTAAAAGTTTTAAACGTGCTGAGTTATGTTATCATTATTCCTATAACCTTTGGGCTAGCCGGTACCAGCAAAATAAAATGAGTTTTAGTTTCACGTGAACTAATTTACTAATTTTCTACGAACAAGTCGAAGCAGACTATTTTTCGATTTTACCAAAATGTAAAAGTAAAAAAAAGAAAAGTTTAATAGATTTTTCCTGATTTTTTTTTAGTTATGAATGTTTGCTTTAAAATGTAATTTTTGGTTAAAAAATACAATCTTAAAAGAGGGGCCCCCAAGCTCGGAGACTGCCCCTGGCCTCACTTAATGTTAGTCCACCACTGCCTAGTAACTGCACTGAAAAGGATGTAAACCTTTCTCGTTTAGTATCCACCACACTGCTGCTAGCAAAACTGCCTTGCATGTGCTAGTGCTTGACTATTCTTTGATAGACGGTAGGACATATTCCTATTATACAACTGTCCATGTCAATTCAGCATTTCATCCTGTTTCGTACAGTTGTCAATGAAGAAATGAAAACATTTGATGCTGCGGCACATGCTGGTTAGGGTACCAATCTGCATACATCTGTACAGCTCAAAGATAACTTCCTACAGCAGCTCCACAAGTTAGATGCACATCTGCAAGTTCATTCCATGTATTCCAGTTCATGTTACTTCTTTGATGTCACCTTTTTGCAATGATTGGCTGAGCACGTGAAACAAATTTGCGTGCGTTTGGAAATTGTCTGCTAAAATAATTACTCTTGTTGCAGAGATCATCCTAGGATTAAAAAGGGGCAGGGTGCTAGTCCTTAAAAAAAGGGCAATTTAAGCTTTTAAGGGCACGTCAGAATATGAAGAGGCACTATACGAATATATATATCTATATATATATACCCCCCCTAATAATGCTGAATTTCAGAAAGGGCACTTTGGGGTATTTTAAGGTATAATACACGAGAATGTACAGGTAGATAATATATATAGAAACTGGTTTGAAACGATCTGATCCCCGAAACTTTAACATGTAGAGTTGTAATATGTGTTCTGACTTACAATGCATAGTTAGATTTTTTCCAATTTGTCTTAGTTTTTCCCCCCTTCTTTTGGAGAAAATATCCTGTAGAAGTAAGTGTAAGCGAAATAGGAAAAAGGATTTGTTGATAATATTTTGCTCTAAACATGACATAAATATTTGAATTAAATCTGTACATAACTAGAAGTTTTTGATTTAGAAAAAAAAAAAAAAGATGTTTTAATATAAGTAATTTTGAATTTTCTGCTTACTAATTTTTTTTTCCTAGAAGTTACGCGACGTACATGTTTCTCATTTATAAGAATAGTACATTTATTGAAGAAGGTTTCGGAAATTTTTAGCCAGACATGATTTGTTAGGCAGTAAGAGTGGGCAGAGGGACTGTTAATTTTTGTTCCTCGATTTTATCACTCTATCACTACTGGACCACAATTACTGGATCGCATTCATATACGATATTTCACCTATATTGGTACAAACTTTTAAACAGAAAAGGACTGTCAGTGTAAGTGGACTAGGATAGATGTGTTTAGCATGTAATAAAAATAATAAAATTTCTACAATGGAGGATGTATAAAATTTAATAATATAAATCAGAATTTTATTTAAATTCTTTTGTTCGCAGTAATTACTGAATGAGTACCAAGTAAAGATTTTCAAAGTTACTATTACACATTATTTAAAATTGCACCAAAGAATTTAACTCATCCATCAATTGATAACTATAGAAATTGGGGGAAATTGAATTCAGAACACAGAAGATTGCTGGAAAAAATGGCATAGTCATGCAAATTTTGTATTACATCCAATGGTTGGAATGTACCACGCCATATCAAATCAAATTACTGAAATATATTTGTTCTTTCTCTTTCACTTCTAATTTAATGTTAGCTCATTCATGAAAAGTGAATATAAGTTTTTTAAAAATCACTATTCTTTAAAATAAATAAAAATAGTTACTACATGTAAGTATTTTAGCAGGTATAAAATAAAAAAAAAATTTAACTCACAGAATTGTCCAAAAGTATGAAATAAAGTTTAAAATATTTTAAATAATTTATTTTTCTTAAAGCTTTATTTTCATTTTTTTGTAACATACTTAAAAAGGTCTCTTTAAAAATACTAAATTTTCTTTCTTAAACCTTGCTTTAATCTTTTTACAATTCATAATCTTTTTGAATCTTATCTAATCTTTTATAAAACTTTTAAAACCTTTTTTAATCTATTCTAATTTTATTTAAATAATCTTTTTAAAATCTTTTAAAAAGTATTAAACATTTTATTTTAACTATCAAATGTTTTTAATCAGCTTAAAATAATAAAAATAATTAACATCCTGTTGCCAAAAGTACTTAAAATATATAGTATTAAAAAACCTTCCAGAATTATTTCTAATTTTTTTTTTTTTTTTAAGCTTTCAAAAACTGAAAATAAACTTAAATTGATGACAGTTTGTTTTATGAATAACCTAGCTATTAACTTATGACACAATTTGTTTTCTGAAGACATCCTTCCCAGAACTAGCTTTCTTTTGCTTTTATTATTTTTTTTTTAATTCATTAAAAATTTGAGAATTTTAAAAGGATCAGAAGATATATAATATGAATATTTAGAATACCAAATTTTGTCAATAGTCTGATTTACTAAATTCAGCAGTTACTTCACTTTTATATAATTAAAACTGTGGTGTAATAAGAGGGGGGGCGCCCGGGCTACCAAAAAAAGATGGTGGCAGGCAGGACACTTAGACAAAGTATAGTGGAAAACTAAAGGACTGGAATGGGGGGTGGGCAGAATGCTGAAACTTAGAAAGAATGGGGTGGCAAACTGAAGGACTGCACCAGGCGCAAATAACCCAAGCGCTACACTGCTAAAGCAAAATATCATTATTATGCTCTTAATTTGGCAAAAGCATAATGTGTTTCAAGTGCCGTATTCGCCAATTGCTCGATTTTCAGATCGATTTGAGTGGATAAAGCCACTGAACATGGTAGACGGCTGAAGTGTTGAAGTTCCCACGTTCAGGCCCCAGCCGCGCGACTGTCGGTCTGGAGTTTCGGTCGGTTTCATCCAGATGTAACGTCAACACACATTAGAACTCCTTAAAAAGTTCCAACCAAGGCACCCCCCCCTTAGGAGATATCCCTTGTCTAGGCTTGCCATAACATACAAACAAATCCCACAGAATTTTCGAATCTCAAAACGTCGTTTTGCTAAGGCATACTTTCTGTATCATCTGTACAGAAAGTATGCCTTAGTAATATATGGTTAGTAAATAACTGTTATACATTAAGAATAATATATACTAAGAAAGCCGATTAAAAAGAGTAAATCGTTTAGGGGGAAAATTAAAAAAAAAAACTTGCTAGTGTGCAAAACTGCGACAAATTTTGGAATAATGATTGTTTGATAATTCGCAACTTCATATTGATCAAACGTAGCTACCGATATTTGAGGATTGACAGATGGAATCAAAAATTTTTAGATAACTTTAGAAAATTTTGAATTTCCCAACCTTATTTTCTTTCCCTAACTCCTAAGTAGGGGTGCGCAAGGCCCGCCTCCTCGTGGTGCACCCTGGTAACGTTGCTGGCAACGGCAACGGCTAAGTGGCCTTACCTGTTAATATGGACGTGGATATTAACATTGATGATACTGCATCGCTCGTCGCGCAGTCTAAAAAGGAGCGCGTTGGGGGTTTAGGCAGAGGGCCCCCTTCGAAAAATGTTTTACAGTCTCCCGACGTTGAGGATTTAGGTAGAGGGTCCTCTTCGTCAGATGTTCTACAGTCTCCAAAGGAGGGCTTCGGCTCTCAAACGGGGGTTGCGGCGGTGGTTTCCACTGCCCTCCCTTCTTCTACACAACCCTGCCCCACCACGGATGAAGGTAGTGCGGCTCACGAAAGTGAGCAGCCTCCTGAGGCTGTGGGAGAGTGGCAAAGTGTTGTTTCCAAATCCAAAAAGAGGCGGCTAAGGAAGAAGGCTAAGGCCATGGCTGAGGCTGAAAAGCCCCGGTCTGACCAGTTGGCTCAGTCCAAAGCTGTTAAGAAGGATGAGGGTCGCAAGAGGCAGAGGCCTGGCTCGGGCACCCTATCTCCTGCTGTGGCAAAGAGGAAGAAGTCTGGTGCGGGGTCTCTCCAATCTGGCTCTTTCGCTCAGGTCCTCAGCGGAGTCAAGTTGGCTATTATTAAGGTCTCCTTCCCCAAGAGCAAATTGCTCAAGGAGTGTGAGGAGAAGATTAATGCTGAGATCCTTCGGTTAGTGGACTCGATCCCTTTGGACGGGCAGCTGCCGAGGATCTCTAGTACAGGACTGCAGAGCGGAGCACTGATTGTTCAGTGCGATGATGCATTCACCTCTGAGTGGGTCGAATCTGCCTTTAATGGCAACTCTCGGGTTTTGGATGGTGAGGCCTTGAAGGTCTTGAAGGCCAGTGAACTGCCCAAGCCTGTTAAGGTTGCTTTTAAAACCAAGGATAGGGTCACGAAGGAGCCGGAGGTTTTGCTGAAGCGGCTGAACCGGTTTAACCCATTGCTGAAATAGACCGAGTGGCGCGCTCTTCACTTTAGTGAGGAACCCCACTCGACTAGATGGATCTTTGAGGTTGACTGTGAGGCTGCTGAAGCGATTCGGAAGGCAGACTTCAGTGCTCATACGGGGGTGGACCGGGGTGTCTTCAAGATACTCCGGGACCCTAATAAGAAGGCTGCGGCTGCTTCGGAAGCTGCTGCTGCAGAAGATGTGGAGGAGACTGAGGACGTGGTTATGTCATCCGACGAGGGCCACGCCTCCTCAAAGGTGAGTAGTGTTGGTCTTTCTGGGCTGGGTGAGTTAGGTATTCACTCAGACTCCGATTCTACTCTTCAGCCTCTCTCTGGTGATGAGGCTGATAAGATTTTTGCTGTCGAGGGTTTGGAGGAGTCTGTGCACTGCCCCAATCCTACCAGCTAAATTACTATAGCTTTGTGCTTTTTCTTCCTTCCTGCTTGTGCTGTGGATTGTATTAATGTTGCTCAGATTAACCTCCATCACAGTAAGGGTGCCTCCGCACTCCTGTGCAAGCGGCTTGCTGATGGATTGGTTGATATAGCTCTTGTTCAGGAACCTTGGACTCTCAATGGGAAGATCCTTGGTCTTAATGTTAAAGGCTTTAATATATTGTATGATATTACTGCTGTCAGGCCTAGAGCCTGCATTGTAGCTAATGCCAAGCTTCATGCCTTAGTCTTAGCCAATTATCTTGATGAAGATAATGTTGCGGTCAAGATTAGTCTGAACGACGACAGCGTGGTTCTCTTGTCTGCTTATCTTCCATTTGATAGCAGTGATCCTCTTGCGGTCAGTGCTAAATCTTTGATTGAGTACTGTACTGCGAACACAAAGCTTATCATTGGTTGTGACGCTAATGCTCACCACACTGTCTGGGGTAGCACTAACTGCAATCCTCGGGGTGATGAGCTTTTGGAATATATTTTGCTGTATAATTTATTTATTCTTAACAAGGGAAACAGACCTACGTTTGTTACCAGTAATAGAAGTGAAGTTCTTGATATTTCACTTTGTAATGGTCATTGTTATGATCTTATTGAGAATTGGCATGTGTCGGATGATATTACTTTATCTGATCATAAACTAATTCTTTTTTCCATTAAAGGACTCATCCCTGTGAAGAGTCAAGGTAGGAACCCGCGCAGAGCTGACTGGGGTTCCTACAGAAAGAAGCTCAAACTTTGTTTGAGGAATATCAGCGGTAAGTTATCTTCTCCTAGTGATATTGATGACACCGTTTCCTCCCTAACTGGGGCTATCTGCTCTTCTTATAATGAGTCTTGTCCGGTGAGCACAGTTGTTGCCCGGAGGCGTGTCCCCTGGTGGACAACTGAGCTCACTCACTTGCGTAAAAATTGCAGGAGGCTTTTTAATAAAGCCAAGAAAACGGGTGACTGTCAAGCTTATAAAGCTTCTCTCACCAGCTTTAATAAAGCGATTAGGTGTGCCAAGAAATCTTCTTGGCAGGACTACTGCAGCAACATCAATGATTTGTCTGCTTCTGCCAAATTGGTTAAACTTTTGGCTAAAAACAAATCATCTAACCTTAACTGTGTTAAGATGCATAATGGTCACTTCTCTGAGTCGGGCAGTGAGACTTTGTCTGAGATGTTCAGGATTCACTTCCCGAACTGTGTCATTCTTGACAATGTGTGTATCCCCTCTCCTGCTCCTGCTTTTGTCAGTGATAAAGAGGCTTGGGATGTTGCACGCAAGATTGTAACCTATGATAGGGTCGTTTGGGCTATTAAGTCTTTTGGACCTTATAAAACTCCGGGTATGGATGGTATTATTCCTATCCTTCTCAGGGAAGGCATTGCACTGCTTTCTCCTTCTTTATGCAAGATCTTTAGGGCTTGCATTGCTTTAAGGTATGTTCCCACTTTGTGGAGGCACACTCGTGTTGTATTTATCCCTAAGCCCGGAAAAGACAACTACTTTGAGGCTAAGTCTTTTAGACCTATTAGTCTCTCTTCTTTTCTCTTAAAGGCTCTTGAGAAGCTTATTGATAGGCACATTAGGGATACGTTGCTTAGTCGTTCCCCTTTGTCTGTTAATCAGCATGCCTATCAGCCTGGCAGATCTACTACTACTGCTCTTTATGATCTTGCTTTTACTGTCGAGAAAAGTGTCTGCTGTGAGGAAGTGGCACTTGCTGTTTTTCTTGACATCGAGGGAGCCTTTGATAGAGTTCCCTCTGGTAAGATTTTGTCTGCCCTTGTCTCCAAGGGTGTTGATAAAACTGTCTGTCAGTGGATTGATAATCTACTCTCGTACAGGCTTATCTCTGCTTCGCTTCTGGAGGACACCTTGGTGGCACGTCTTTCTGCTGGTACTCCCCAGGGTGGGGTTCTTTCACCTTTATTATGGTGTATTGTGGTGGACTCCTTGTTGGCTAAGTTATCTAGCATTAGGGTCCACTGTATTGGCTATGCTGATGATATTGCCATTGTGGCCAGGGGCAAGTTTGGCCCTGTGGTCACTGGCTTCATTAACTCAGCCTTGAAAGTGGTGGAGAGCTGGGGTTCTGTTACTGGGCTTTCTGTCAATCCCCTGAAGACATGTTTGGTTGCTTTTCCTAGTGCTAAGCACTTCAAGTCTTCTAAGTTTTCATTTTTTGGACAGCCCATTGCATATTCTTCTTCGGTGAAGTTTTTGGGTGTTTACTTTGACTCCCATTTGGGGTGGAAGAATCATCTTGATTACTGTCTTGCTAAGGCCAAACGAGTCTTTTGGGCTTGTAGAAGTGCTATTGGCAGGACTTGGGGCCTGAGCCCTCGGTCTATTCATTGGATCTACACCATGATTGTTCGCCCGATCATTGCGTATGGGTCCATTGTTTGGTGGTCTAGATCTTCCTTAGTTTCATCTAGGAAGGATCTTACCCGTTTTCAAAGGATGGCGTGTTTGGCTATCACGGGTTGTCTTCGTACAACTCCTACTGCAATCACTGAACTGCTTTTAAACCTTTTGCCTCTGCATTCTTTTATTGAGGCTGAGGCCCTGGTCTGCAGAAAGAGGCTTATGGACCTGGGGTACTGGAAGGGTTATTCGCAATACCTTTCATGGGGTGATCTTGATTCATCTATGTTGACGCATCCTCTCTGTTGTATGCCTTCTGATAATATGCTTGTCAGGCATGTTTTTGATGGGTCTTTCTCTGTTCATTTCCCCTCTAGAGATGACTGGCGAAAGCCTCCTAATTATAGTAAGAACAGGTGTATTGTGTGGTACACTGATGGCTCCAAGCTTGGTAATCGTACTGGAGCTGGAGTTTGTTGTCTGGACAATGGCATTAAGCTCTCTTATTCTCTAGGTCTTCATGCCTCTGTCTTTCAGGCAGAGGTTTATGCTATCCTTATGTGTAGTGTTTTCTGCTTAAAGGCTGGATACTCCAGGAAGCATATCTTCATTTGCTCTGACAGTAAGGCTGCTTTGCTAGCCTTACAAAGCACTGCTATTTCCTCCTACTTGGTCTGGGAGTGTTATTTGGAGCTTTGCAAGCTCTCTCGTCTCAATAAGGTTACTCTGTATTGGGTTCCTGGCCATTCTGGCATTCCCGGCAATGAGATGGCTGATTTCCTTGCCAGGGCGGGCTCTAGTTCCTCTTTTGTTGGCCCTGAGCCGGTTCTTGGCATCTCGGGTAAAAGTTATAGGGATACTGTTCTTAACCACTTTCGGAGGCTTCAGTATTCTAACTGGCTTAACTGTGGTGGCCAGAGGCAGGCTAAAGAGATTAATCTTGGCTTCCCTGGTGACAGATGCAAGGAACTTCTGCGTCTCAATAGGTCCAGTCTCCGTAGGGCTATTGGTCTGTTAACTGGGCACTGTTGCCTTAAAAGGCATCTAAATATAATGAAGATTTTCGATGATCCCACTTGTCGGGGTTGTCTTCTTAAAGAGGAAACTGCGTTGCACATCCTCTGTGAGTGTGAGTACTTTTCGGCTTACAGGTTTGAGCATCTTGGGCGCCATGTCCTTGAGCCCTGGGAGCTTCACAAAATGTCTGTTAGGTCTATGCTGATGTTCGCATCTGCTACTGGGCTATTTTCATAGGGCCCTTCAGGACTTTCCATTTTTTCAGGACTTGGGGTTGGTACAATAGACCCATGGTCGCGGTGCCTGGCCCCTTGTGGGCCTTCCCTCCATAAGTCATAAGTCATAAGTCGTAACTCCTAAGTAAAATGCCCATGTAGTTCTGTAGTGCCGATCGGGCTTCTCACTTGAGTCAGCAAAAACGAAACATACTAGAGGGGCCACTTTTCGGGTTACTCGGCTTGCGCAATGAAAACAAAGACAATGGAAAAGACAGTAACAGTATTTCGATCTCAAAGAATAGAATAGAATATTTGAAAAAGGCATCTTAATAAATTACATTTGTGGGAAAGATCCGATTTCATAGACGGTTTTTGCGAAAGGGCCGTTTTCAATCGAACCTATTTTTATGATGGGGTTATAGTACTCAATCGTATTTCTGTGAAGGGGCCGTTTTAATTAACATATTTTCGTGATGGGCCGCAAATGGTATGTAGGAAATAAAAAGTGGTGATTGTTGACTAATTAAAATAAAAATGTAAAAGTAGAAGGAAGAGAAATGGGGCCGTTGGGAGCTAAAAAGACGGTAAAAGGGCCGCTACGTGCTGCACCCTGCCAAATCAATCTAGAGCCAACACTACAGAATCTGTGAAGGTGCTGACTAACGTCAACAAAAAAGAAAGGGATACCGCAATGCAATAGATGTAAACAGAGGGGAAAGAAGGATGGTGCTATGAATGAAATTGGGGCAAGAAGAGCGACTGATAGGGTGCCGTTTTTTGGGTGGCAAAAGGGCGGTGATTTTTTTAAAGGGCAAGTAGGGCGGGATTTTTGCTTTAAAGGGCAGGAAGGGCTCAGCGCCCTTCGAAAAACGCCTAGGATGAACACTGCTTGTTGCCCAATTTATTTATGTGAAAAAGGGAATAAAAAGTTTATTTTAACTGAGCTATCGTACAGTGCATAAATGGGAGTTCTATATCTAAAGCGACCCTTACATCGCCATGGTTCCATTTGTGGCCATGTTTTTGTATATTAAATAGTTTTTTTTTTCCCCTATTCCATACTGATGATGAATTTTGATTCATACTGTATAGGGATGTAACAAAATGGGGTGCAAAAGGTGAGGGTGCCCTGAGGGCTGTGCTAAGCAAGTGCCAAAATTATTTATGGTTTTTTTTGAGAAAAGGTGCTTTAATTAGAGTTTGTGTCAGGTAATGTAAATTATAGTCCCAGCACTGCATAGATTATTTTTATTGGACTTTTAAGGGGGAAGTCTTACAAAAGTCATGTAGAATTTCACTAAATAGGGTGCCCATACAATGGGCCACAAAGAAAAATTTATATTTGAAAATCTTGAGCGGTACATTGAAATTTATATACAAATAAACTTATAAAAATGAAATACTTACATATTTAAGAATTATTCTCTTGAAGCCATCCAGAAGTGTAGGTGGGTTATTATACTCCTGTTTAAAATATAAAAAATGCACAGCATAAGAAAAAATAAAGGCTCACAAAATAAAATTAAGAATATCAATTTGAATTATCAAATTTCATTTTAACAACATACAGTGAAATCTATGTGTAACAAATCTGTAGGGACCGAAAAAATATATCATTACAAACAGTTTATCTTTGTATCGTTGCAGAAAACTCTGCTATTCCTGGGTTCGTCAATCTAAAATCCAGTCTGTGTAGAAAGTTCTAGTAAAGAGTCCACTTGTCAGGATAGAACACAACTTTATTGCTCCTAGAACTTCGCCGAACAATCAGCTTTACAGGATTCACAAGCACAATCAAACAGCAATGTGCTTCTAACAATCCGCTTAGATCAGAAGTTCTCACAAATGCTGTGTTTCTCACATAAAATAAAACACATCCACAGGTAAAAATTCAGTGGAAATATTCGAGGGATAACACTAACAGTCCCTCAAGACTCAGCAATCAAGAATTTACACACAGCACTTTAAAATCAGCTTCATAAATGAGCACGAAAACACCGCTTCTATCAGAGAGCAAAGCAAGCGTACTCATTTGGAGCTTGATCCACATTGTGCGGAAGCTCACTCTACACTGAACTATCGGGGAGTGTGCTTGTATTTATAGAGGAGGCAGAAGCTACGAGGAGCTTCAAGAAAAGTCTATTTCTCAGAGATTTACATAAAGCAGGAATTTTGATTACGTCATAGAAGAGAAATGTTACGTTATTATGTGATTTTAATGCAGAAAAAGTATCTTTACAAGCTCCATTGGGAAAATCGTACCAAATGACCAAAATGTTGCCAAGCTTGGCGAGTTTCGGTGAAATATCGCCAAACTTGGCACCAAAAATAAGTCTCCCAAAGTGAAGTTACCAAAGGCCTAGGACCAATATTTCTCAAGATTTCTAGAAACCCCATAGGAAAACAATACCTCCATATTTTTGGTTCAAGTTGACCGATTTTGATACAACAAAAAGCAAAATTTATCTACTTGAGTGTAGAATACGAATTTTAAACTATTTTAAGGCACAAAACAGCAGGTTGCCGCAAAAATTCATAACAGTGTAATATGATATTTCTCTACTTATTTGAACACTGAGTATGTAATGATGAATAAAACTTCAGTCATCAATAAGCTCGACTTACTTTGAAGAAATTATGTAGGGTGATGAAGTTATCTAGTAAAATTTAAGCACAATGCAAATCGTGAGCACTATGTTTCTTAATATACATGCATAAGATTTTGCCTTTATTTTAATTCCAGTGACTGAATTTTGGTAGGGCATACAAGGCAAGCTCCCAAGACCACTGACAAAAGAGGTTCCAAAGTATTTTTCTAATAAAAAATTATACCTTTGATTTTAATTGAAAAAAAGAGACTAGAAGTTACTTAATATTTATGCACAATTATGCTGCACTAACATAATGCTGTTCTTAACTTTTTTAGTATAGTCATCTATGCAGGGGTCAATCCAGGAATTTTTTGACGATCTCTCATGAAAATTGTCTGAATTTTATGAAATTTTTATAAGAATAATTTACGAAAAATTTAAATATAGAGTATGCTTTGTGGCTTATTCACAAAATTATAATTGATTAAAACAGTCCCTTCAGAAAAATATAAATAATTAAAATTTCTCCTTTACAAAAATACAATCATTAAAATGGCCCCTCACAAAAATACATTTTAATAAAACAGTCCTTCATTTGCATTTTACCTTATATTTTAATCTTTTTATCAATTATTTCAACTAAAAAGTAATTTTTATAAAAATTATTATGAAATATTCACGAAAAAACACTTCTCAAAAATGGGACCCTGGAAAAAATTCTTGGATTGACCCCTGCCTGTTGCCATTAAAGTAAACAAATTAGTAGAGTAAACATTAAAGTGGATACGAGAGAGGGTTGTTACAATTTTGCCCAATGCAAGGGAGAAAATAAAAATTGTTTTTTCTTTTTTAAGTGGGTTTTTTTGTACCTATCATTTGATTTAAAGTGAATAAGGATTTTTTAAACTTAAAATAAAAAAATTAAAAGTTATAATTAGCACTAATATAGTAAGTAAAACTCCTCAGGAATGACCACCCTCCATTCCGTGAAAAATTGGTCTTAAGAGAGGTGGTCGCACAAAGAAGTATACTATATATTTGATAGAAAAGAAACAAACAAACTGCTAAAACATAGTTTTATTATTTATGAAATTGTACACAAATACATAATGGTCATTCCATGTCAGATTAACTAGGCCATAGCACCATCCGTCACAGATTTTGGTGAAATTTGGTACATATTGTTGCAGAATACTCTGCTTGTTTCTTGGCTTTGTCATTCTAAAGTCCAGTTGGTGTAGAAAGTTTTAGTAAAAAGTCACTTGTCAGGATGGTACACAAGCTCTATTGCTTCTAGAACTTTGTAGAATAATCAGCTCTCCAAAATTCACAGGCACAATCGGCCAGCTCATTTATAACAATCCACACAGAACCGAAGCTTTCAGAAATGCTGTAATTCTCACACAAAATAAAACACTTCCACAGGTAAAATTCAGTGGAAATGTACAAGGGATAACACAAACACTCCCTCAAGACTCAAGAATGAAGAATTTACACACAGCACTTAAGAACAAAGCTTCAAAAGCGCACACAAAAACACCACTTCTATCACAGAGCAAAGTGCCATACTCCTCCGACGCTCGGTTCACTCTGAACTGGAGCTAACTAACACTGAACCATCGGGGCAGCGCATGCTTGCATTTATAGAGAAGACAGAAGCTATGAGGAGCTACCCGAAAAGTCTATTTCTCGAAGATTCCACATAAGCAGGAATTTTGATTACGTCATAGAAGAGAAATGTTAGGTTATTATCCGATTTTAATGTGGCAAAAGCAACTTTACAAGCCGCATAGAGAGAAACGTACCAAATGACCAAAATGTCGCCAAATTTGGAACCAAAAATAAGTCCCCTAAAGTGAAGTTACCGAAGGCCAAGGACCAATATTTCTCGAGATTTCTAGAACTGCCATAGAAAAACAATGGGGAAACTGAAACTTCCGGATCTCCAGTTCTAGTTGACCGATTTTGGTACAACAAAAAGCAAAATTTAACTATTTGAAATGTAGAATACAAATTTTGAACTATTTTAAGCCCAAAACAGCAGATTGCCCCAAAAATTCGTAACATTGCCCCCTTCCCAAGGACTGCACGTCCTGGGCACTACAATACCCAGTTAGGTCACACAAACATCTACAGTATTTAACATTTAACAAGATCTTAACAACATAATTTAAGCAAGTAATCAATAAACACAATAAGCAAATACACACTAATAATAAACATAATAAACAATTACAGTAATAAGTAATAAACATTATAAACAAATTCAAATTAATAAAAACCAATATATTGCAAATATGTACACTAAACATGGCATAAGGGCTGAGTAAAAGTGAGTTCAGGAAAAAGGAGGATAAGAAAAGACAGGAAAGAAATGAGAGATGAAAGAAAGGGGGAATTATGCCACAGTAACCATGGTCTGATATTCAAATAACTAATAACAACTGCAGCAGAATGGCTAGCCGATCGTAATGAACAACTCTTGGTTTCGAGTTAGGTGACTTATGTATCTGTACAATGATGCCATTCAGTCTGTTTAGGACTATGTAAGGACCGTCCCACACGGCGACTGCAGCTTGGGAGACAGGCCTTTCCGTTGAGTAGGATTCCATAGCCAAACTTTGTCACCTAGTTTGAACCCGTGTCCCGTAGTGAGTTTTAATCTTCTCCGTGTTCAGATTGATCCGCTTCTGAGCAAAATGATGCATGTCTTCAAACCGTACATGGAAGATTTTCCATGTACTCCTCAGGCGATGAAGGCATGTCTGGAGGGCAACTAAACACTAGATCGACGACAAGAAGATCTCTGCCGAATAGCTCTCTTGGTAGGTGTGAAGCCGGTAGTCTCATGGACGGCACTCCTATAGTCAAGCAGAAAGAGTTTCTTGTCCCAGTCCTCTTGATTACTAGAGACCAGGAGCGAGAGGTTGATCAAAATAGTGCGACTGAACTTCTCCATCATGCCGTCAGATTGTGGGTGTAAAGGTGTAGTCTGGGTTTTACTGATTCCGAGAAATTGATATAGTCCTTTAAAAACTGCAGAGGTAAAGTTTGTTCCTTCGTCGGAATGAAGCTGCAGAGGGGTTCCATACCTGGAAATTCATTCTTGCACCAATACCTCCGCTACGATCGTAGCTTCTTTATCGGGTATAAGATACACTTGAGGCCATTTAGAGAAATAGTCCATGACAACTACGATGTATTTTTTTGCCATCCGAAGTTCGCTGAAGAGGTCCCAGGATGTCAAGGGCAATTCTCTCAAAAGGCGCTCCTACATTGTAATGATGTAGTTTTCCATGGCTTTGTTTCTTCAGCCTTCATGCACGGCACAGGCATCACCAGCTTGAAACCACTTTTCGACATCGTCTCGAGCCGTAGCCCAATAGAAGCACTCATGAGCTTTCTCCAGTGTCTTCATTATGTCAAAATGGCCCCCAGTTAAGCCATTATACAGCTGTTCTAGAACTTTTGGAATCCTCGAAAGAGGGAGTACTTGCTGCCATCGAAGGGTCTTGCCATCGTCCGACTCCTATTTACAATACAGGACTCTATTTCTCAGGCGAAGCAAATCCCATAAAACCCAGTATTGTTTTGTTGCCAGACTACATGACGATATTTCATGCTAACTGGGCTTATTGCTGGATTTTTCCAGTAACTCCATAATAGATTTGATGTTGCTATCAGGTAACTGGTCCGCCTGAATATTCTCGTCACTCCATGGATCTTGGGATGGTGCTGATGATGTAACTTGGAGGATCACGGGATGTTTCGTATGGTAATTTTTCTCTGCCCTGGAGCAATAGCGACAACTGCCTATGCAGGGTCTTCTTGACAAAGCATCTGCATTTCCATGTCATGCTCCTTTCCGATGACGTATCTCGATGTTAGGGCTGTCTTGAGTTCGTTGAATTTTAGAAGCCAGGTTAAAGAGGCATGGTCCGTTTGGAGCAGGAACTTTCGGCCATACGGGCAATGATGGAAATGCTCCATGGCCTTAACGATAGCAAGAAGTTCCTTTCTCGTAACACAATAGTTACGTTCTGCCTTCAAAAGGCATTTGCTCCAGTAAGCAATGATGTGCTCTTGGCCATATGTCTTCTGGGATAAAACGGCTCCGCCACTCTCTTTACTTGCATCTGTCCAGGATAAATGGTTTGTCAGGATGAGGATACGACAGGATCGGTAAAGATGTTAGGGCTGTCTTGAGTTTGTTGAACGCATCCTCACATTCTTCAGTACATTGAATTTTTGTCGGTCTCTGTCAATTTGTGAAGCGGTCTTGCGATTTGAGAGAAACCCTTCACGAATTTCCGATAGTAAGTGCACAGTCCGAGAAAACTTTGTAAGTCATGGATATTCTCAGGACGACTCCAGTTCTTGACTGCGGATGTCTTTTCGGGATCGGTTCAGACTCCGTGGGTAGATATTATATGCCTGAGATAACGTACTTCCCGACGAAACAGGTTGCACTTGGATGGACACAGCTTCAAATTTGCCTCCTTCAATTTCTGCAGCACCTTTCGGATATTCTCTAGATTTTCTTTGAAAGTCTTTCCAGCAATAAAGATATCATCCAAATAAACGAGACATGCTTCGTAGGAAAATCCTCTTAACACTGTCTCCATTAGACGCTCGAATGTAGCCAATACGTAGCAGAGTCCAAAAGACATTACTTTGAATTGCCACAATCCTTGACCTGTGGTGAACACAGTTTTTTCATGGTCATCAGGATGAATTTCTACTTGCCAGTAGCTACTCTTGAGATCCAAAGTGGAGAACCATTCATTTCGCAAGAAAGTGTCGTCTATCCTGTGAACAGGATAGCTGTCTTTTTTGGTAATGTCATTCAGTCGTCTATAGTCAATGCAGAACCGGGTGGAACAATCCTTCTTCCGGACCAAAATAATCGGCGAAGCCCAGGGACTAGTCGATGGATTGATGACGTCATCACGCTGCATCACCTCTAAAAGTCTACTCACCTCTTCTTGCTTAACAAACGGCAGCTGCCTAGGATGTTGATTGATGGGAGAATGGCTGCCTGTATCTATCCAGTGTTGAGTTAACCTCGTACGACCAAAGTCACCAGAAGTACGAGAGAAGAGGTCTTCGAATTCTATAATTATTTTCTCAGCAGCACTGCTCTGTTCTGCCGTTAACTCCTGTGTCTTGTAATAATTCCTTTGTCAGACACTCAGATGATTTAGCTGTCGTTTGGCTGATGTTCTTATTAATGCAGGTAAAAGGAGTGCATGTAGCCAACACTTCATTTTTTTTTATCACTTTGAATTGTCCATAACATTTGCTACTCAAACTGGAATGTTTGTTCTCGGCAAGTCCACAAGTGTTGCTCCCACAAGCACTACTCTGGCAGCATCACTATTGTTTGGATGTTCGATTAATGACAACTGGAATTTATTGCTTCCTTTAACTGTTCCAGAAATTATACAATCAGTTCTTGGAGGTAGAGCGATATCAGTCTGGGCTATTATTTGCTGAACAGGTAAAACTGCTTCATTTTTAATATGGAACACAGCTATTTCTTATGAGTCTGAATGAAGCTCATGTTTTTTAAAGTCCAAGATAAATTTATGTGATTTTAAAAAGTCTGTTGGAAGTTTTAAATTTGTTGGCTTTTCTTTAAATATAAATTTATTAAAGTAAATTAAATAAAAATAAATCTTACTGTGAACCAAAAATTTAAACTCCTGGTTTTTCTCCCTCCCCTAAAAATTTATTTAAATTTTAAATGTTCAAATCGAGCGTATCCTGTGAAACGAACAGCATTCAGTGTGTGTGCAATCTAAAAACAACAAGTTTAGTTGTTTTCCTCCTTATTCGAACGAGATTTTGATTGTTCTGTTTTCCAGAATGAATCTTTACGTTTTTCGTCACTAGTTTAGGTATTCAAATCTTTCTTTTGCTCGGTAAACTTGCCGTGACAAACAAATTTTCTGCCAGTGGGCATCGCCTTTGGATCTCGTTGGCGATGCCGGGATTGTCTTGGCCAAAGAGATTCAAGGTGTCCATTTCTCTTATACAAAACCGCCGCGCCGGCCAGGCACGTATTTAAGCAGGATGCCTTGTGTCAAGGTCGGTAGGTCAGCATCAAAGCGGAATGGGTTTTGCCTCGCAAAATGTGATGGCTTCAATTTGTTTTAATGCTAGTATTCTTTCCTCTAATGAGGCTAGCTAATTTTTTTATGGAAATGTTATCCAAATTAACTTTTGTAATTAATCTTTAAATCTTCTCTCAAGTAGTTTAAATTTAACTTTAAATTAAAGGTCGTACAAAATGCTGTTCATCAAGTGTTTTTTTTTTTTAAACTAAATGTTCTTTAATGTTTAAAACATCAAAATTATAGAAGGACTTTTTTCAACTTAAAATTTTGATGTTTACTTTGCTGGATCTTATGATCCCATTTGTATGTTTGAAGATCTTATTATCGATTTATGTAATGCTGACATTCGAATGCGTTAAGAAAAATAAAGGCTGTTATTAACCTCATCAAATTTGTATTTATCTTTATCTTTTTGACAGTAGGTTTTTCTTTTTCAGTTTAAAGCTTTTTGAAACTAAACTTTAGGTAAAGCAGTAGTCCCACTTTGTAATAGGGATGGGAAACTGAAACCGGTTTAAACCGAAAACCGGTGTTTTGGACTTCATGAACCGGTTCTTTTCGGTTATTCTCACCCTCGGTGTTTCTCCGGTGCTTTTTTCAAAATACATAAACCGTCCAAAAACACCGATCAGTTTTTTCTTTAGAATTTCTAATTGCGCTTCGGTTATAAACCGTCCATGAGTGAAACAACGGTTGCGGTATAAAATAAACTGCCCGGTTTATTTTTTTTTCCCGAAGTTGGCGATTGTGAACGTAGTTGGGGATCGGTATCAGTTATGAACCCGTTATGTATTATGGGTATGAATGGAATGGATTGGTTGGAGGGGTGAGTAGAGTAGTAGAGTGTGAGGATAAAGCACTCGCTGCAAGATAAAGGAGCCGATTTTTTTCCCCTCCAAGGCGGCTATTGTGAATGTGTGGGCATTTGCGGATCGATTAACCGGGTATGGTGGTGTAGTAAAGCAGGCGTTGCGCATAGGCGAAGAGATCATATTGATGGCAGAATGTGTGTGTGGGGAGGGGGAGGGTAGGGGAACAGCGAAGTTTGTTATGCTTCGGTCATATTATTGCGAAATCTGGAGATAAGGAGACAGCGGTGTTGGTTATTCTGCGGATTTTGCTAAATTAATAGAGGAATCTGGGCATGGGCGCAGGAAAGGGGGTGCACTTGCACCCCCCTGGAGTTTGAAAAAATCTAATTAACGGGAAAATATAACTAATTTTTCTTTTACACTTAGGGAAATAAAAAAAAAGCCTGAATCTGTGTGTGATATTTTGAACTCTACTTGTAATTGTCACATTAAATTAGTTTTTAGACCTGTTTTCAAGTTTTAATATATTGTACCCAGGGCCCGATTCTAGGGCTGGAGAGGAGTCCAGCCCTACGCAGTTTCAATTTTAAATTACTATGACTAATACAAACTAGAAAAATATTTTGAATATTTTTTTTATCCAACGACATGTTAAAAAATTACAGTTAATTGTAACTTAGCATTAGCATATATTTACGATAAACCGTTTATCATAAAATTTCAGTAAAATTGTTATTGCGTGAGTTGTGTGAACTTGTGTGCGTATTATATCCATCCTTTCTTAGAGCCCTTAACCTTAATGATCAGGCGTAGTCAGGAAAATTTTTCGCGGGGGGATATGAACTTATATGTGTATAAATAGACGGAATTTCTGCACAGCATTAATCTTGTGACCACTAATCCAAAAATTTCGGGGGGGATATATCCCGATATCCCCCCCTGGCTACGCCCCTGCTTATAACACATAGTGACACATTAAGATCTTAATGCCAGGTCCACTGAGAGAGAGGGGCAATTGCCCCCAGGTACGGGCTTTTTTGGGGGGGGCACACCATGGCACAGTGGTTATATCACTGAAAATGGTAGACGGCCGAAGTGTGAAGGTCCCGGGTTCGGGTCCCATCGCGCGGTCGTCGATCTAATGGTTTGGAGTTTTGGTAGGTTTTCTCCAGATGTAACGTGAATACGCTTTAGAACCCCTTAGAAAGTCCTCCTACCAAGGCATCCCTCATCTTATGCAGATACCCCTCGAGCAGTTTTTTTTGTGGGGGCGTAACTAGAAGGAAATTTTATCATGCATAAGGTTTTGTTTTAAATAAGTTAGTTCACACTAAATAAGATAAGTCAAATGTAACCATTATCAGCAATCTTAAAGTTCAGTTCTTGTAGTATGAAACTGAAGAGTTCAGTACCATATGACATATATTGCAATTTTGTCATTTTTAAGTAACATAATTTTATAAATAAATTTTTAGTTTGGACTTATGAAATATTTGCCATAATTATTCCCCTTATTTGCAGGTAAAATTACATTCTAAAAAGAGTACGTTAAGAAATAAGAGTGCAGTTTTAATGCAGCACACGGCTGGGGAAAAAAGGGGGCCGAATGTGTAGTAGGGTCATGCACTCACACATTTATTTTTGAGAGACTGCTCATAGGGAATAATGTTGGCGTAAGCACTGTGTACTCCCGTATTGTATTGACTCTACCATTAGGAAAAAATATTTTGAAATAATTATGATTAAATGCAATTGTTTCAGGTTTAAAGTTTAGCATTTCTCTGTAACATCAGAAATGTAATTTTTCAGATATTTAAACTCAAACACTATTAGTTGGTAATTTTAAATATTAAGTTAAGCTGTATTACTTTAGGAACTTGGGCTCTTTTAAAATGCAGATGACCTCTAAGCCATGTGTACTGTAGTGTATTTAATTCAAACCTCCACGTGATGTATCTGTCAATTGGGAGGGGGGAAGGGTACCTTGGGCAGAAGACTTTTTAATGTGTTCTAACGCCTCATCAGTTGACATCTAGAGAAAGCTGCCCAAAACCCCCCAAAACTGCTCCAAACTGTTCGATCGACAGCCGCGTGATAGGCCAGAACTCTTCAGCCTCCTACAATTTTCAGTGGATTACGCACTAGGCCATGGTGGGGCCACTTAATCCAAAAATTTCTATATACATCACTGCTACACAAAATACATTACGCCTAAGTTTTTCTGGGAAAATTCGTCTACTTAAATAAAGAACTATGTTACTGAAATTGAATCCAAATTAAATAATCAATTATTGGTATACTTATATTAAAATATTATTAATTAGGCTAAATTAATAGGTTGCGATTTTATGTTTTTCAGCTGAGACGAAATATTATGACAATGCTTATTTCACATATTGATGTTACATTTTCGAGTCAAAATTATACTTCCTTCGAATGCCAAATAGTCTTTATGTGTATGTATACAGGGTGTCCCTGAATTCATGGGCCAAAATTTAAAGGTATTTAAAATGCAATGAAAAACTTTTTGCATGGCAAAGTGGGGTCGGAAATGAAATGTGTAGATAGTTTCAGCATCATGGGGCTCCAGCCCATTTCATAAATAGTGTGAGTAATTACTTCGTTGTTATCTTTGGTTCCTGATGAATTGGACAAGTTGAACTTGAACAAGTCGCTTGGCCAGCACGTTCATTATATCAATCAAGTATCCAATTTTTCTTATGGGGACATCACAAGGCACTCTTTTAAGAGACTCCAGTTGCCTCAGATGAGGGCCTTGCCCCCAAATTCTCTTTTTTTTTTTTTTTTTTTTTTTTTTTTTTTAAAGGAGATACTTTTTATATTTTTAGAACATGCAATTTTGATATATGATCATATTAATCACGGGTGGCGGATCCAGAAATGACTCAAGATTTTGTACCTGAAACAGGGGGGTAGAATGCGCAAAATCATTTTATAATTAATTAATATAATCAACTATACCAATTAATGTAATTAATTATTTTATTAATATAATCTACATATGAGCGATGATTAAAAAGGAAAGGGAGTAATACCGCAATACACCTCTTAAAGAGGCTACATAATTTTCATTATACTTTCATAATATATTTTAACAGATTATAACAGATTTTTGGACTTCGCCCAGGAGGGGGCGATCGCCCCCCACCGCCCTCCCCTTGGATCCGCGCCTGGGAAGTTTACATCAGTAAATAAGAAAGAATTAATTGCTTTGGTCAGCCAAGCCACGTCTCAAGGTCATGAACATGAATGTCATACTCCTTCCGAGAAGAGAAAGGGAGATCTCCTACACAAAGGGGCCGGAAATAGCGTGCGGGAAGTCTCCTCCTCGGGCAAATTGACAAAAACAAGTTTTTTTCAGATTGATTGAGACTGAGACCCCTGTTCCCCTAAGAAACTGTACAATGTGTACGTATACTGTAAATATTTTAAACTCAAGAATATTATATCCAGCGAAAGCATTTAAAAGTTATGCGGTAATAAATACGTTTTATCGCATCTTTTAAAAATTAATTTTTATATCGATTGAGAAAGATACAATCATTTTATTGAGATTTTTTTTAAAACAAACTATTCAACATTATTTAAAAAGGAAATTTTTAAGTGCTAAATAGAAACTCAATTGATTTCAAACAATTTATTTAAATTTTAATGAATTCAAAATCGTAATCATTTGATTTTTTCCCGCTAAAGTATTTAAATCATTTTCATTTCTTAGTTTTATCTGACATTCAAATAGTAATGAATTATATAAATGACATTAAACAAATTAATATCAAAACTTTCATCAGATTAGAGCCATGTGCCTCTGATTAACTGAACGTTTAAATGTAAGCTGATACGTTCTCTTGAAAATAAAAAAATAAATACTTTAATTACTGAGTTATTAATAAACTGGTTGTTCAATTTGTTCGTATTGAGAGTTTGTATTCTTAGTACAGCGACCAGAAGTATTCAGTAAAAAAAAAAATGTAGCAGTTTCGAAAGTTTTAAATATCATCTCTCACCTACCAGGCAACCCTAAACAAATGTAAGACTCCACAGATCTAACATGCACGTTCTCTGCACAATACATTATCACCTTCAGTCTGATTCCTAATCAACTATAGCTTATTATTGCTGATTTTCTCTATAAAAATGCAAGAGTTTAATCTGACTCATGGCAATTTATCTTATTACCTCTTTGATTTAAAAAAATTATTCTTAGATTAATGAGCGATTTATAATTATATATATATTTACATATAAATATATTTTTTTCTTTCAAAATATTCAATTTAAACAACAGTGCTCTTATTTTAAAGACGATTGTTTAAAAATTAAATTATGGTATTAATGCAGCGGTTCTCAACCTTTTAACGTCGCCCCCCCCCTACGAAGACTTACGGTGGTGCCCCCCTCCCTCACGTTTTTCAGCATACATACAGTTTTTTAATCTTTAACAATGAACATTTAGACGAATTTTCTACAAAATAATGTTATCAGTTTCTACAAAATAATGTTAAGAGGGCCTACTGTATATATACAGTTGGCTCTCTATTTAACGACTTTCAAGGAACCGCGAAAAAGTGAAAAATCGTCCTTAAATAGAGATCTTTCGTAAACAGAATTTGTAAAAGAATAACATTTCCCTTTACACTTTGGAAGGTGCGCGTTCAAAACCAGATCGCGTCAACCGACCTAACCGCTCGGAGTTTGTCGGGCTTTTCTCCGAAACTTAGAGTAAATACGGTTTAGAATCCCTTAGAAAGAACTCCACGGAGTGCACCCCACCCATCGGCCTAGATCTAACGTACACATAATTGGCAGTAATCCCGCAATACCAACACCAACACAAACCCTTCGCACTTTATATTCTTAGGACTGTGAATATATTTCTTGATATATTATCGTGTTTAAAGATGTTACTTTTATTACCATTACCTTATTTTATTCACAAAAAATTATTTTAAGTTACCTTAAAAAAAGGTAGTAAAAACAAGCAATTCAATAAAATTAGGTTTCAATAAAATCAAAAAGAATCAATTGTTTCAATTTTCGCTTTCCCGTTATTCTTTCTTCCAGATTTTCTCAAATGTAAAATGCGTCAGTTTCCACTTTATGAATTTTTCTAGCTAACCAGCCGAAGCCTGAGAATTTTGCATTCCAAATTTTTCTGCCAGAATAATAGCATTTTCTTTGAATACCACTGCAGAAACTGCTTTATTTTATTTTATTTCGGTATTACGAACAATTATCTACACGATTAATCTAGGCCGAGAACGGGGAGCCCTACGTGGGGGTCTTTCTAAGGGATTCTTAATCCGTATTTATGATACGTTTCGGAGAGCCTCCGAACGGCTAGGTCGACGGACGCGACCTGAGTTTGAACCAGGCACTTTTCTTCTCCCAGTTGAGAGCGCTATAAGCTCAGCTACTCATCGGGCCTCCAGAAATTGGAGTTATGTGTTACGTGATGTTATGTGACAAGCCTACACTAGAGGCATCTGCACTCTGGGGCAGTTGCCTTGGTCGGAGGAGTTTTACAGAAGTTCTAACATGTATTCACGTTAAATCTGGAGAAATCCGACCAAAACTCCAGACCGTTATATCGACTACTGCGCGGTAGGCCCAAACGCGTGACCTTCACACTTCAGCCGTTTATCATGTCAAGTGTCTTATCCACTCGGCCATGGAGGGGCCCAGAAATTAGAATGTTGGATGCTCTTGCTTCATGAAATCATTTGCATGCAGAAGTGCCTTGTCAAACTCTTCTAATCGGCTACATTGACTTTTCGGCTCTTTGTATTTGGATCCCGAACTAAATTTTTGTGCTACTTCAAGAATTTTCTCTTTGCTTCTAAAATACCTTTGAAAATACACTCAGATAGTTGAAATTGTCTTGTAAATTGCACTTATGACACTCCCCAACACTTAAAAATTTTCTCTTGTTCGTGTAACTTAAGTGTAAAAAAAAAAAAAAAAATCGTGTCGTTAAATAGAAACGTCGTCGTTTTTGAATAGAAATTTTTTTATGTAGGAGGGGCCCGGGACTTTGAAATATCGTCTTGGGAAAGAGATCGTCGTTAAACAGAGAGTCAACGCCATATACGTTGCTACTTTTTTAAATTTCAGTTTATGTGAAAATTTCCCCCAAAAATTTTTCACCTTCCCTAATCCATAGTATATCTATCTCTCGAGCCCCCAGAGCGCCCCCCCCCCTGGATCCGCCACTGATCCAAGAAATATTTAAATCTATTTGCATTAAGCGATTGAAAACTACCCCCCACCACACCACACCCCGAATTCCTTACTAGCTTTCTTTAGGATCAGATGAAGGCAATTCGTAAATAAATAAATCAGTTAATTGAAAACTAACTAAAAATAATAAAATAATTTTCTTTTCTAAAACTCGACAACATTGAAAAATTTCTGACGAAAAATAAAAGTATGGGGGCGCCCATAGTATTTTATATCTATGTATAGACTCCCTAAACTTTTATTTTAAATCTCAAAACTTTAATGTTCCCGGGAATCGGAAAAGAAAAGTATTTTATTTTTTAAGTTCCTTTTAATTACAAGTGTTTTTTAAAGTGCCTTTATTTTTATTTTAATCGTTTCAGTTTAAAAAATCTTGTAACCAATTTTTCATTCATCATACTCGGAAAATATTAATTCTTTCGTAAAATTAAAAAATTCTTTAATAGCGAACAATATTTGCAAGCTCTTTTCGAAATTAAAAAAAAAAAAAAAAATAGAGAAAGAGGAACCGGAAACTGCTTTTTGGTAAGCCTACAAACCTATCCGCAGGCGCGTATCCAAAAAACATTTTCGAGGGGATCAAAATTTCGGGGGGGGGGGCATCGTGACCTTCTCCCCCCTTAGATACCTATACCACACATAACCCAGACTTGCGTACATTTCATGTATATAAAGTTAAGTAAATGATCCGTAGAGATTATTAAGAAAAAAAATCTTAAATTGAAACTTTTTTTTATGATTTATCATGTATTTTATAAAATTAAACGAAATGATTCGTATAGATTATTAAAACCAAAACTCTTACATGAATCAACCATAAAATATTCCAATTTATCATGTATTGTTAGCTACGACACGTTACAATTCATAATAATACGCTTTGACTCCCCTCTGTCTGACCTTTAAAAAAATACCGAAAGCTGATGATAGCGAAAACCGCAAATCCTAAAATCTGCTTACTCCTGCTTGCCTCTAACATACCGATTCTCATCCCGCTAAAACACCGAAACCTGTTTATTTGGAGAAAATCCCCATTCTACTTGTAAAATAACAGAGGAGACTTCTACTTCTTCTCTAAAATAAACTGATCCGTACAACTCTGCCTTGCTTCCACCAAAAAAATCGGAATCCAGTTATTACACATACCCATTCTCATCCCCCCTAAAAAACACCGAAACTGGTTTATTTGGAGAAAATCCCCATTCTACTTGTAAAATAACCGAGGAGACTTCTTCAATTAAATAAACTGATCCGTACAACTGTGCCTTGCTTCCACCAAAAAAATCGGAATCCAGTTATTACACATACCGATTCTCATCCCCCTTAAAAAACACCGAAACCGGTTTATTTGGAGAAAATCCCCATTCTACTTGTAAAATAACCGAGGAGACTTCTTCAATAAAATAAACTGATCCGGACAACTGTCTTGCTTCAGCCAAAAAAATCGGAATCCAGTTACTACACCAAATTCGCTCAGATTTTTAATTATTGCTGGCTCCATCTGTTGTCCAAAGTGTTATTTATTGTAGAATTGATAGTTAAAATCAAATTACGTTCTTCATTCTTCAATGAATGTTAAAGTATATATAATTATAATTTACATATAAAATGTAAATTACGCCCACCCCAATTAATTTTTTTTAAAAAGAAATTAGAAGTAGGTGAACTTATGAAGTGGCTCAAGTGGAAAAAAATAATTCTTCAAAGTTACTCTTAAAAGAGTCATAATCATTTTATAATCATGTGGACAATGCGAAAAACTGTTCTTAATTTAATGTACTACAAAACACAAACTCATGAGTTAGTTTTTGAGTTTAATTTAAAATTATAAAGTGGTTTTCTCCGAAATTTAGCGCAAATACGGGTTAGGACTCCTTAGAAAGTCCCCCAGGGAGGGCAATACAACCCCCCGCCTAGATTACTAGTGCAGATGATTGGCCGTAACCTCCATTTCCATTTAAAATTATAATAAAACAGGAAATACAATTGCTATGTAAATTACAGATTTTAATTATTTATTATTTAACTAGACACAATAAGAGACACTAAAAATTGACATAGAAATAAAACATCTCAACAACAGCAAAAAACAAATACTTATTCTTAGATGCGATGTACTTTTATTGATTGATATTTGTTCTGCTTAATTTAATGCTTAATAATTATCTATATTTTTGAGATATAATAAAATTTAAGATTATGAATATTCTTTGAAAAAAATATTTTAAAATACTACATTCAAAACTATATAAATATATTGCGAACTCCGGTTATAGTGAACTTATGGGGACCATCAAATTTCGTTCACTATATCCGAAGTTTACCATAACCGAAGTTCCCCCGTGGTGAACAGAGAAAAGGTGATCCACTATTATTTTGAATTTTTTCAGTAGTGAGACTTTTAAGTATATTGCAATACCATATTTTTATTAGAATAGAGCAAAATCTACTTTAGTTTTCAGTTTTCTTTTTTCCACTTGGGTATTCTAACATTTTAATTTTTATTATTTTCCTTCCTATTATAACAAATATTTATGTTATCAGGTCGAATAAATAGTTTCAGTTCTCCTTTTTCACAATAGATGGCGTTTTAAAAAAACCGTAAACCGGTGTTTTAAGGACAGTTTTACTCGATAGGTTTAACTGGAAGACAAAAAAACTGAAACACCGAAAACCGGTGGATTCGGTAGAAACCGCCATCCCTACTTTGGACATTAGGTAGCAGATCCACCCTCTTTATGGTAATTTTCCCAACAAAGCCCAGTCCAAGAATGAAAGAGTCCATAATATTGGCGACATATACCACATGGTCGTATCTGGAATTTCCAAACGTGGCTTCTACTCGCACCTTTCTGCCCACTTCAATCTTGTCACCTGTCACAGTCTGGAGGGTCAACGAGGGCAGAGTCCAGATAGTCTTCAAATTTAATTTCTTAGCCAGATCAGGTCTTATGATGGCTACATTAGCTCCAGTATCAATCACCATGTGGCATGGAGAGCCATTTACGTATCCGAGTACAAAAAGTCCATTACTGCCGCCATTCACTGATGTAATCTAACTTTTAAATGAGGCTTTTGAATATTCTGCAGCCTCCGTTCTACAGGGTCATCTCTATCTGGTCTTCCTTCATGGCCTTTTCTGGTGTACTGATATCTGCAACCTTCACAACGACAGTACTTTTGTACATCACAGTAATTTCTTAAATGACCCTTGTCACCGCACCTATAACATTTAGTTTTTCTTGGCTCTAACTGTAATTGTCATAGCGCCAGATCTTCGAGCCTCCTTAATTTATTAACTAATTTCTCCATCCGTAACGAACTCCGAACCTGGAACAACACAGCTCTAACAATATGCCGCTCTTTTCTCATGGCCGATTGAGCTGCCTCTAGCTTCATAGAGAATATGCGGGCTTACCTGAGATCTTTATTATCTGCCAAGATCAAAGCTTTCTGAATTTCAGAGTCTCAGATGCCTTCAATAACATGTTACGCTGCAACTTCTTCTTGAACATTATCAGGATAACTGCCGTAGGCTAGATGACACAGCCTGTGTTTGTCCAAAGCCAGCTCTTGAAAGGTTTCCCCGGATCTCTGCATCCTTGACTTAAATTGTATTCTACTATACTCTTTCTGGCTTCGTCTCTCCAATAGTTTGCAAAATGCTAATTAGGTCTCTGCTATGGGAAGCAGCCAGTTGGTTCGCTTTCTCGGACTCGCTCTAACCATTGGCTTTGGTGACAATCGAAATTGGGTCTTGTAAGCTTCCCAGGTGTTCCCAATAATAGCTATTTGTGAACAATATATCCCAACTCTTATGTTTATTTAATTTTTAAACTTATCTGAATTATGAAATATCCATCTTTAAAGGCTGTAACAAAAGGGTTCAAGTAAAGTTCTTTTATAGCTTAAGGCCAGTTTATTAAACTCCCTAACGCAAATAAATTAAAAATCAAATGAATTTAAGTGAATAACTTTTTATTAAATTTAAATCCTGTTTAAAACGTTTACTTGCTTCAACGTTCGTTTAAGACGCACGGCAGAAATCTCCGGTTCGTAAACAACCGCCATCTTGTAGGAGTGTAGTGGTTGGTTGACGCAGTAAGCATCGTTCGGAGGAAGCTGCTAAAAGCCGTTCGCCCAATCACTGGCGCACTTTAGAAGCCCAGTAAACGCCGTTCAAACGAGCAGCTGGGGAACAACTCAGTAATGCGATGCGACATCAAAGAAGATAAATAAAAGGAGGAGCTTTCGCCGTTATCGAAGCGACTCAACCAAACAGTTGTAGACGGAGCTAGAACCATTCTTTCAGAAAGTGGTCTTGAAAAAAGTTTTTGGCCAGAGGCCGTGTTGTTCTTTGTTCATGTGTGGAACAGGTTATGCCATTCAGGACAGTCTAAAACCCGTATACAGGGTGTTTCAAAAAAACGTGGACAAAATGACATGGCAGATCTGTCATACAACAAGGATCAAAAATCGAATAGGAACAGAGGGTTGCAAACGCCTATAGAGGGCGCTAGAGCCACGAGAGGGCGTTGCGATACAAACACGAGCTGAGCAAACAAAGACTGGCTTCATTCTATCCGTGGATGCGTTGGGCGTAACATGGCTGTTGGGTCAGTGTGATAAAAGTCAGTTTCTAATAAAATTGTTCTAAAGATTAAAACAAATACATAAATAAATTTTAAAAAGTAAATGGTTGCCTGCCCAGTGTTTTTCCCAGGCTTTGTGTCATCCAACAAATAAAGGCCAGCTGAGGCCTTACTTTGTTTTTGAAAACTTTGTAATATCCAAAGTTTTTATTTTATTTAAGTGAAAAAAAAAAGCAGAGCTATCTAAAATTAGTAAAGTTTCTTAAAATTTAAATGTACCTTTAGCTTTGGTGTAAACATCATAAATTAAATCTACCTCTTAAACTAGATTTTTCCTTCTTTAACATAAGGTAGAGTTGAGTTGTTTCATAGTTCAGCTTCTGATTAAATACCAGAGATTGACAGGCAAATTGCATAAACCTATAGGCAAACTGCTGACCTTGATTCTAGACTTGAAAATTAAATAACTACAGGTAAATTTCTGACCTTTAATTGTGCAAACCTATAGATAATTTTCTGACCTCATTTTATTTTGCTTTAAGACTATAAGCTATAATTCCTGGTAATGCTTTTCATTCATGTTCTTAGTGTCAGGTAAATTTCAGACCTTGTTTTCTTTATGCAAATTATTTTGAGTAGCTCTGCATGCATAATTTGCAGTAACTGTTAAATTAACCTTTTCTGTTTAATATATAATAGAATGGTTTCAGTGTGCTGATATATAGATATGTGCTTCATAGATGGAAGGCCGTCTTCCACTCTTTGTTAGATGTTTGCTGCTGTTGTTATCAGAATTGTTAATAATGGTTTATGGAAGACAGTCATTTTATTATACATTTTTTTAAGTTTTTAATCCATTTAACCAATTGTTCATAAAGACGATGTGTTTATACTAATAAAGAAAAGTTAGTTGCATTATTGAAGTCCTTTATTGAGCAGCAAAAGTCATCCATTATGCACATCCTCTGACAGACTGCTCCTTCTTGTGTCATTATTTCCAACACTTCCCGTCTTAAGCCATAATTGTGGTTATTGTAATTAGCTATTTTCTTGACATTTATATTTATATTTTCCTTTAAGGCTAGGCGGGATAGAGCGGTACTTTGTCTATTGTATTTTATGTCGTTTATGTATTCTTTAATTCTATCTTTAATTTTTCTTTTTGTAACACCAATGTAGTATCCGGAAAGGTTGGAATCTCTATACGTGAAATTTATTTTATAAATACCTGCGGTTTCTAGAGGGTTAATCTTGTCTTTATCTGACTGGATTCTTTTAAATATATTGCTATTGGGTTTAATATGGATACGAAGGTTCATTTTACGTGCCCGGTTGGATATTTTTACAGCGAGACCGCAACAGTAGGGAATCGGATGAGTAAATGTGGATTTTTCTTTTTGTGCGTCGTTGATGATGTTAAGTTTCTTTCTTCTATTTCTGATTAGGCGGGGGATGATATTGCTGGGATAATTAGCTTCGCGCGCAAGTTGCTTTATGAATTGTATTTCTTCCTTTAGTAATTGTTGGTTGGAGCATATTTCCAGGGCTCTATTGACATGTGAACGTAAGATTGATATTTTGTAGTTATACTTAGTTTTTGAAGAGTAATTGACTATTTTATTATTATTGGTAGGTTTACGATAAACAGTAGTTTCTATATTGTCTGGGGTGGTTCTAATTACTTTAACATCAAGGAAATTTAGGCTATTATTCTGCTCAAGTTCTATAGTAAATTGTATATTTTCATCAAGTGAGTTAAGTTCGTCAAGGATATTATTTATGCTATTGTTATTTACTATTGCAAAAACATCATCAACGTAACGAAACCAGTATTTAATATGGGGGTGGAGGTTTGTATTGATTAAAGTTTCAAGGTTTCGCATTTTCCACTCTGCTACTATACCAGATATCGGGGAGCCCATAGGGAACCTTTATTCTGTTTGTAAAATTTATTATTGAATTGGAAGTAGGAGTTATTGAGGATGAGGGACAAGGCAGCTTTTAGGGTTATTGAAATATCTGTATTAAATGCGTTCAATTTCTTTACTTATTGTATTGTACATCTCTATTGTGTCTATGGAAGGATATAAGTTGGTGACGTCGAAGCTGACCATTTTAACAGAGTCTGAGAATTGTATGTCTTTTAATTCTTTTAAAAAATCGGTTGTGGAATTTAGAGATGAGTTTGAGGAAGGAATTATTTGCTGTAATATGTTTTTTAGGTATTTTTCAAGTAGGTAGGTAGGGCCTTCACATTTACTGACTATTGGGCGGAGGGATGAGGGATTTTTATGATCTTTATATTTTCCAAATATGCGCGGGCAAAGGCAATAAGGCTATGTAACTCTAGAAACCGCAGGTATTTATAAAATAAATTTCACGTATAGAGATTCCAACCTTCCCGGATACTACATTGGTGTTACAAAAAGAAAAATTAAAGATAGAATTAAATAACACATAAACGACATAAAATACAATAGACAAAGTACCGCTCTATCCCGCCTAGCCTTAAAGGAAAATATAAATACAGATTTCGTAAATGTCAAGAAAATAGCTAATTACAATAACCACAATTATGGCTTAAGACGGGAAGCGTTGGAAATAATGACATAAGAGGGAGCAGTCAACGACATGGCGCATGCGCAGATCGAGCAATCGTGGCAGGCCTTGGTGAAGAAGAAGCGGTGAACGAGCCAAGCAGCTCAGTTCTGATGACGACAGCGGGCTAGGCTGTCGAAAGCGCTCATGGTGAGTGTTTTAATTATTTTACAGAGATTTTAGGCTTTTTAATGTTTTTAAATAATTATTTCCCACTAACTTTGCCTTATAGCTGTTCAACCATCAGTTTGACAGGAATGGGTTTAAAGCAAAGTTTTAAAGTATTCAATTACCTTTAAATTTAACTTTTATATGTAATTGTATTTTTAAATGATCAAAAGTTACAGCAATTTGAAATTTTCAATACATTTTAGGGAATTCGAATGAAAAATGCATTGTGCGTCAGAATGCAAGAAAAAACCTAGGAAAAAGCTTATAAACATTTGAAACTTATGGAAAACACTGGCTGGGTATGTAGTTGTATGAAACAGTCTCTAGGGGTGCCACGTCCCCCCCTCTTAGCCCCCTTCCCCTCAAAGTTCCCTTTTTAGATTTTCATTTCTATCTCAAAATTGGTGCTTCTCAGCAAAAGCATGCCAGTTACAAAATGAAAGCTGGTAAAATTTCCTAGAAGATTATAATTTTTATTTTTTTATGTATCGAATTATTTATTATTCGATATCTTTATTATTAGTATTTTTTTTTCTATATCGAATATTTTTTTTATTCGATATCGAATAGCTTCAAGATATGTTTTAGAAAACCTCGCAAATTTATGGAAAACGCTTTTTTTTCATCCCATGTTTCGACTAACTTTCCTTCTAGCTGCTGATTCTCAATTCAGAGAATCGAACAGTCGAATTTGTAATCTCCTTTTTTCAAGAAATTCCCCTCTCTTCTGTTACATTTTCCTTATCTTTAAATCTTTGTCCGAAAGTCTGGGAAAATTTTTCAAAAGACGGCCAGGTGAAATGAGCGGGGATAACAAAGAACAATTTGGAACACAGAAACTGGGGGTGGAGAGAACTGAACTCATCGCTCTCTCTAGTTTATATGAAACGAAAACAAGCTCCACAGAAACAATATTATTACTAATTTCATGAGGTCACATTCAAACTTGCGGAAAGAAATCCACGTGTGTAAAGGTCAATTTACGCTGTACAGCAATGTGCAGGAAGACTATAAAGATACATTTTTATAAAAATTAAATTGTTCCATAGGTTTGTTGCACTATTATTGTACAGATGTTGCACACAAGAGAAAGTAAGTGTGCTATACCCAGCAAGCGCACACACGTATATATTTCGTATTCCCGATGTCGAAATGTCGAAAATAGGTCGAGGAAAAATTACAGCAAAAAATAGCGTTTAAAAGAGATCAAACATACATTGTGTTGTCGACGTTTTAAAGAGCCGTTGTATGCTGGTCAGGGAGGCGGCTATCTTCGACTGTTAATGTTTGTCACCCCCACGAGGTCTATAATCCGTCAATACATCGCCGATTTTCCGCTCATGACTTCGGCGACCCCCCAGCCAGCCAAGAAGAAACAGATGGAGCACCGAGAAATTTTTTCAGCTTAGTTAATAGTCAGTTTAACGTCGAATAAACAGTGCAGGGGAGACAAACGTTACCGTGTCCTTTCACACGACCTTTGACCTGTCCACCCCACCCGATTTCTCAGAATTTTGGAGAACGCTGAAGTCACGTCACAGATGCCTTCTTTTTGTGTGTGTATGTATTCGGTCGTGGTTCGCTTCGCAGTTTTTTTTATGCAAGGGCAGATCTAGCGCCATTTTCATCGCGTGGTCACTGGCTGAGCTCAGCTTCGCTGCACAGAAGAGTACATTTTCGATAGTTTTAACTATAAAAGTGGATATTTTTCAAGAATCTCTTGGAATATTTTCACATTTAATGCTAACACGATTTATCGTTAGCTTGACATGTATTAATAAGTTTGTCTGGCTCTCTTTAAATTGTGTTGGCCGGTGTTGTTGAAGTTTGTCGGGGTAACTACTAATTTTAATTCCGGCTGTCAAAATTTTAGAGGTGAGTTACATAATTACTTAACTAATACTTATGTGCTTTGTTTCTTTTAATCATTTCCTTTTTAATCGCTAATTATAAGTCTTGTTATTCCTTATTATAGAGTGAAATATACAGGTACAATTACCATAAAATCAACTGCTTACCTTAAACATATAAAATATTTTTTTCTCATAATAAGCACGATTTTACTTAATGTGAGCTTACTATAACAAAAGTCAACCATTATTGCATTATGGCTTAGAATGAAATAGGTTAAGCTTTTTTGTGCAATAATTTTTTTTTTCTTTTTAAATTGTATACTAATATGTATGCATCTAGTATGTAATATAAACCAGTTTGGAGTAGTAAAATTTAACAAATGAAAGAATTAAGAGAGATAAATAAAAAACTTTGTGTAATGAAGTAGACAAGATTTTTCTCGTGGGACGGGGGGAGGGGGGGGGGAAACTAAAATTTATAGATATAAAACTTGTTCTCATTTTATTACAGGGAAAAAATAACGTTCTAAAAAAAAAAAATAAACGTTCTAATTGTACCTCAATTCTAGATAATTAGAGAATGTGTGAGTCACATACAATTTACATACATCGTGAAAGCATGGAAATTCAAGCAGTTCTTATCTTGCGCACATGCCATTTAAAAAAAAGGAAACACTTTATATTTTTAAATATAAAACATTTTACTACTGGTTTTAGCTAATGAAAAGCAATTTTGAATTAAATGTTCAGTAATAACAAGTTTTAAATTAACTTCTAATCGTTTAGATAAAGTTATAAAATATATATTGATAAAAGTTTGAACATATACAAAAAATATATTAAAGTTAAAAATATAATCTTGATTTTGAATTGAACTCATAAACAGCAGATGTCGCTTTTACATATTAAAGGGTTTCCATTTTTCCCTGGTACATTTTATTAATCATTTTGACTGTATTGGATATTTTTAATAAAAAATTATTTAATCTACTGTTATAAAGAATCTATATATTTTCATATACTGGTGTAAAAGTAACTTTTTTATATAAAATAAGTAAATTATATTTACTATTAGTAAAATTGTATTTTAAACTGTATTAGTTAACTAAATTTACTAATATTTATTTAATTTTTTAAGTTACTTTTTCACCATTTTTCAACAATATATGAAATTATTTAGATTGTTCATAACTTTGAATTTAACAACGCCCCCCCCCCCTTTTTTTATTGAATATACCTAATACAGTTAAAACAATTCATAAAATGTACCGGGGGGAAAAAGTAAATCCTTTAAAATGTAAATTAGAGACAAACTATTAATGCGAGTTACTGATCAGTAGTTAAATTCAAAAAATCAAGATTATATTTTTTCTTTCATATATTTTCTCGGTATTGAAATTTTTATGAATGTATATTTTGTAACTTTATCAAAACGATCAGAAGTTAATTTAAAACTTGTTATTTCTGCATATTGGATTAAAAATTATTTTTCATTAGCTAACAAACTAATAGTAAAATGTATTTTATAGAAAAATAAAGTTTTTCCTTTTAAACGGCAAAAGTGCACAAGATCAGAGCAGATTGAATTTCCATTCCTTCACGACGTATGTAAATGGAATGTGCCCATTCTCTAAAGGTCTGGAATTGCGGCATAATTACTATGTTTATAAATGGTCAGAATTCGACAAATTCTGTGAAGTCTTTAAGGAACGACTTCTATTAGACGAATATAAGCCGGTTTTGTCTGTCCTGTTGAAGCAATTCGTCAATGTACAGTAAAAGCTCGACTATCCGGAAAGCACGGGAAGCGTCGAATGCCGGATAAGTGAAAATTCCGGATAGTTGAGCTTGTAAAAAAAAAAAAGATAGAAACATTCGCCGGCAAAACCAGAGGGGGAGGAGAGAGGGGCATTATGCGTGTGCATACTGCTCAGTTTTTATTTATGCAGTTTTGTAACAAGATTTTAATTGAATTTATGCTAATGCATGTTATATTGCAGAGTTTAAAGACGTTACAAGACTTATTATAATATGTCTTTGCATCCTTGGGAAGATTAATAATAAATTAAAGTAAGAACACCTGCCAATTTTCAATGCTTAAAAGCTTTACACTAAGAGAGTGATAAAATAATAATAATAAATAGAGTGTTATTTCCTGCCCCCCCCCCTCCTTCCTCTTCAGTTTCTGTTCAGAGATAACATAGTCAAATCATTGGAATGCTTAAGCCGGAAAGTAGGTCACGAATCACTACATTTAAATAATCTGCAATCAGCATTTCTGCTATGTGTTTATTTTAGCGCGAAAGATGAAACATATCATAGTTCTGAGTTAATCATTAAAAAATATATAAAAGAACTTTTTGAAAATAATGTAAACATATTGCTATAGTAATGAACAGTATGATCACTGTTTTATCTCCTTGTTGTCCCTTCTGTGCTTGCAGACGCAACAGTGAAATGCTGTGTTTTTGTATTTTGTAATCATTTAGGCTGTTTTTCTTTCGTATTTTTAAACACACCATTGTAATTTATAGAAATATTAGTATTCTCTGGTAATTGGAAATTTGCACCTGTTGCCACCGTACTGTTTGGACAGCTGGAGAGGAGGGGCCACCGTACTAATCAATCTTTTGAGAAGACATAAAAAAGAAATAGAGGGAAGCTGAAAATTTTCCGGTTACTTGAGCTTTCCGGTTACTTGGATGCCGGATAATCGAGCTTTTACTGTATAACGTAAAATCAACCACTATGAGCTGAATTTTATAAACGGATTCTGTAATCTGTCCCCCTTTGCCGTTATAGCGACGAGTGTTCGACCAATGTCGGGGATTTTCTCTTCCTGGCGGTCACCCTTTTTCATTCTTGCGCCGTAGTTAAGCGAGATTGTTATCTCTCACGGTCGCCCCTCGCCGGTGATACGCCGTCTAGAAGTTCAGTGCTTGACGGGCAAACAGGTGGACATATCCAAGGATTTTTAACGTCGATGATTACGTCGAAACTACGTCGACGGCGACGTTAATTCGATGTATCGTGGCTGGCTGGGATAATTAATTATGCAGTAATTTTTTTTAGTAATTTTGCTGACATTATTAATTATGATGATGAATGATCACTAAAATGCAAATGTCAAAATACATAATATTGAACAGATGTATTGCATTACAGAATTCTATTGATGTAAAAAATATCACTTTCAAAACATTTTTTGGGTGTTGGGAGAGGGGGTTAACTTTAGTACTAACATTTATGTGTTAAATATGAGTTTATATACGAATGAAATGTAACTAACTCAGCAGAAACAATAGGAGGAAGAAATTAAAAAAAAAACGAAATAAAACCAAATCGTACGCTTATGTAATATAAATTATTATTGAAAAAAAGAGCCGTTTTGCATTAAAAAAAATTTTGGAGGAAAGGGGGACGCCTCCCCCCCCCAAGGTAGAGGATCTTTACTGTTTCTTAATATTGCACCCCCACAAGTGTTTTCCCCAGGTTTCAAAACTTTATAAATTATTTTCTAGAATTTGTCATACTTGGTCGAACATTGTAGTTTTCATTCGAATTCTCTAAAATTTATTGAAAATTTCTAATTGCTATAATTTTTTATCCTTTAAAGATAAAATTACAAATAATAACTTATTTTAAAGGAATTGAATACTCCTGTAAAAGTGAGGGTTGAAGAGCTAGTATAACACATAGTGGAAAATTGTGATTAAAAGAAGCGTTTTCCAAAACCTTGCGTTTTTTTTCTAAAACTTATATCTCGAAAGCTTTTATATCTGGAAAAAATAACCCCCAACAATCTTGTAGGAAACTTCTACAGCTTTCATTTTGTAATTGACAATTTTTTGCTAAGACGTACGGTTTTTGAGATAAAAGGGAAAATCCCAAAAAGGACCTTGTTTTAGGGGGGGGGGGGCTAAAGGGGGGACGTGCCCTCCCTGAGAGGGGGTAACTTTTCTGTTTCATACAACTACATCCACAACAAATGTTTTCCCAAAGTTTCAAAACTTTATAATTTTTTTCCTAGATTTTGTGATACTTTGACGCGCAATGTAGTTTTCATTCAAATTTGCTAAATTTATTGAAAATTTCAAATTGCAATACCTTTTGATCATTTAAAGATAAAGTTACAAATAATGACTCACTTTAAAGGTACTTGAATACTCTACAACTTTGTTATGAAAATAATTGCTGTTAAACTGAGGGTTGAAGGGTTAAAAGACAAAATTGGTTAAAAATCGGGATAAAAAGAAGCATTTTCCAAAAATTTGCCATTTTGTCTAAAACATATCTCGAAAGCTATTGCATATAGAAAAAAGTAACCAATCACAATCTTGTAGAAAATTTTATCAGCTTTCATTTTGTAATTGACATTTTTTTGCTAAGACGAACGGTTTTTGAGATAGAAGTGAAAATCTAAAAAAGTGACCTTTTGGGGGGGTCGAAGGGGGGGACACGGCACCCCGAGAGGAGGGACCTTTTCTGTTTCATACAACTACATACCCAATTAGTGTTTCCCCCAAGTTTCAAAAATATATAAATTTTTCCCCCATTTTTCCTAATTTGACTGGACTAAGAATGTGACAGAAAACAAAAGGACTGCACCGGGCGCAAATAACCCCAGCTATACCGATGCTTAATTTTGGCAAAACACAATACATTTCAAGTGCTGTATTCGCAAGATGTCTCAAATAGCTCAATTTTCAGATCAATTTCTGGAAGTCCCGCTTAATTTCAGAATCGCAAAACGTAGCTTTGCTAAGACACTTTTTATGTCATTCGTAGTTATTTATATGGTTAGTAAATATCTGTAATAATTATGAATAATGCGTAATAAGAAAGCCGGTTAAATAGAGTAAATCGTTCACGGAAAAAAAAAAAAAAGAGCGAAAGAGCTTGCAAGTGTGCAAAACAATTAAAACAGAGAAGAGGAATAACTAAACAACTGGCGACGAACTCTCGAATAATAATTCGTAACTATGTATTTATCAAACGTAACTACCGATATTTGAGGAAGTTAAATTCTTAGATGACTTAAAACAATTTTGTATTTTTCAACTATATTTTTTTCCCTCTTCCCTCAATTGCTAAGCGAAATATGCTTGTAGTTCTGTCGATCGAGTTCTCACTTGAGTCAGCAAAAAACAAAACATTGCAGTATGGGCACTTTCAGGGTAATCAGCTCGTGCCACCTAAGAGGGGGGCCACCCCTCTTTTATATACTTTAAGACTATTTGTAAATTTGGATCAGACTCAGTTTCTCTTTTAAACTGAGCTTTCCTTGCCTCACCCATCGGCAAGTATTTTGATAAACTATGTACAATTTCCAACATTTCTGGGTCATCTGTAATTGTTTCATTAGAGGGAAAAGCTCGTGACAATGTATCAGCCACATACATCTGACTACCAGGTACATATGTTATCGCAAAGTCATATTTGACTAATTTTAACAACATTCTTTGGAGTCTTGGGGATATCTTATGTATAGGTTTATTTACTATCGACAACGATGGTTTATGATCACTCTGTATGTTTACCGTATGTCCATAAACTAAATTGTGATACTTTTGAAATGAGAAGACAATTGAAAGCATTTCCTTCTCAATCTGAGCATAATTCTTTTCAGAATTTGTCAGACTTCTTGAAACAAATGACACTGGTTGACCATTCTGAAGTAAACAAGCACCTAACCCATCTTTAGAGCTGTCAGATTGAATTACTATTTCCTCAGCTCCATTGAAAACCTTTAAAACAGGAAATTTAACCAATAAGGATTTTATTTGCTCAAACGAATTACTCTGCTCAGCCCCCCAATTAAAATCAACCTTATCTTTTATGATTTCTCTTAATGGTGCTGTGATCTGGGATATGTTAGGTATAAATTTGGCTAAAAAATTTAACATAACAAGTAGTCTCCTAACTTCAGTTTTAGAACTGGGTGCTGGCATTGACATAATTGCTTTGACATGATTTGGGACAGCTTTAATCCCTAAGTTTGATATTATTTGGCCCATATATTTGACTTCAGACATTTTAAACTGAAACTTTTAAGGGTTAAATTTTATATTTAACAATTTTGCCCTATCTAATACTTTTGACAGTATGGCATCATGTTCTGCTTCGTCAAAACCTGCTACAATAATGTCATCAAAATATATCTCCACACCCTCTATATCACCAAATAACTTTATATTTCTCTTTTGAAATACCTCGGGGGCAGAGGAAACTACAAAAATATCAAGCTTTTAATGAAAATATATTAATTATAAAATTAGTAGTTAACAAAAATTTAGTATTTCACCATAAAATTTAAATAAAAAGCTAAGAAGTAAAAAATACTACATATTCATACCTGCCAACCTCCTTAAGCCGAAAACAGGAAGACTCGGGTTGAAAAAACAGAAGATTTCACAAAAAATCAGAAGATAATTTTTAAATATAAGAAATAAAAACAGAAGACACCCAGTTTATAGCCATTGCTTATTATTTTTTATATTAGCAATGTATAGAAATAAAAACAGATAGAGTATTTTTACAAAAATGAAAATAATTAAATAAATGGAAATTTGACTTTATTTTTAACCAAAGTATGTTGAAAAATAAACAGATCAAGTTTTTTTTAGCTGGTTCAAAGTAGCTTTTATAGCTTTTACTAATAGTTCATCAGAAAAGTCATTTTCATAACGAAGTATGTTAGCATTAATTTTCAACACTAATAAATTTTCTAATGAATTACTGAGGGAGGAACAAAATGAAGTTCTGTTTTTTAACTATCGATAAAAGATTTGCTTACAAATGCTTTGACCTCACTCCATACAACATCATTGTGTTGTTAGCTGTTGAAATGATTACCTTAATAAATTATTTTGAAATGGATTTATTTATTAATTTTTTAGCATAGTTTGCTATACAATTTAATATAGCAACTAAAAATTTTAAAAAACAGAAGATTTTATCTTCTGGCAGAAGACCAGAAGATAGCTTAAAAAAACAGAAGTCTTCTGTCAAAACCAGAAGAGTTGGCAGGTATGCATATTATATCTAAACAAAGTAAATATTAGATTCTGTAGGTATTGTCATTTATTTGCAGCTGCTCAGGAGAGTTATCACACCTGCTCTCAGAAGCTAGTACTATAGTTACTAAAAACTGTTTTTAATTATTGAACAATAGCCATCACTTGCCTTATACTGGCAATAATGCTGATACGGTTCATAAAAGAGAGAAAATGCGATTTCATAAATCCAGATAGAATAACATAATAAAAATCTATAATACAGGATGAATTTGACATAATCTGCCAAACAAAAATGGGTGAAAGAGCAGCCCATGTGGAACATAAAACATCCTAGAAACCCTGTCCTATCTCTAACCGTTTCAGAGTTATGGTGGATAGAAGGAAATTCTGTTTTTTGTTATACTGTCTGAAAAAACCAAATTTGTGAGTTTCTGAAAGACCCATGTTCAAAATGAGCACATATTTAGAAAGAGCAGAAAAAATCCTATGAGGTGGCACCATTTACATCCAGATATCTCTATTTTATGAGGAGCTACAAGCGCTGAAACATTGGCAAAATTAAAATTCAAATGGTAGCCAAAAACTGTAACCGGCGATTTCGCAAACACCCTTTTAGCTATAAGTGGTCAAATATCCCAAAAACTGGTCCATTCCACAAGCTTTAAAATGAGCCCACAATAAAGCATATTGGTGTTCTAGATCAGGAGAAATGTAATTTTTTGTCTGCAATACATCACCGAAATCAGCGTTTGTCAATTAAGGAGACTCACGAGGTGCCATGGTCTTTCCTGTTTTTAATATCATGTCCAGCTTGAGCCTGCTGTTTTGTCAGACGCAAAGACTAAAGCTATAAAGCCAAACAAGAAAAGTAGCATTTTATTAAGTTTAGAATTACAACAATGGAAACCAAAGAAGTATGACGTTTCCCACGTCTTTCGCAAAGGAATATGCAAAGACATTACCAATGCGTAATTATGTAGTTAGTAACAAATTTGTATATGTTTAATTTACCCAGCGACTAGTATTAGTTTGGCGAATGTCTTATTAGACGAATGCCGATTTTGGTGATGTATTGCAGACAAAAAATTACATTTCTCCTCATCTAGAACACCAATATGCTTTATTGTAGGCTCATATTAAAGCTTGTGGAATGGACCAGTTTTTGGGACATTTGCTCACTTGTAGCTAAAAGGGTGCTTGCGGAATCACCGGTTACAGTTTTTGGCTACAATTCAAATTTTAACTTCACCAATGTTTCAGCACTTGTAGCTCCTCATAAAATCAGGCATGAAAGTGCAAGCTGATCAAAAAAGCTGAACTCTACCCGGATACAAAATTTAACGTGAAAAAAAATTTATATATATATATATATATATACGTATGTGTATATATAATACATATGTATGTGTCAGGGGCGTAGCCAGGGGGGGGGGTTAGGGAGGTCATAACCCCCCCCATGAGGAATTTTTTGCCATACAAAATGTATGTTCTTCACTACATTGTCGCACCCACGTATACATATATATGAGTTGTAGCAGTCGTAACCCCCCCCCCACATGAAAAATTTCTGGCTACGCCCCTGGTATGTGTATATATATATATATATATATATATATATATATATATATATATATATATATATATATATATGCATGTATACATTTTCTCACCAGCCAGTACACTATATTCTTATAAGAAGGGTCAATTTATGGTGAAAAAAAAGGTAACCAAATTCTTACAGATTGAAAAACAACTGTTTTTGTACAGTAATTTCTTCCAGTAATATATCACTCCATTCTTAAAAAACGCTAGTACAAAATTTTTCCCCCATTTTCTATACATGATAAAAATACATTAAAAAGTGTTGAAATCAAAATGTTTTCAAAAACTTTCTTTTTTTTTTTTCCATAATTGCAGTTTTGATTTTATTCATTTATTTATTATTATTATTAAAGTGACCATTTTTTCTGAACCTAAAATCAGGACATTCCTAAACCAGTGTCGAGAGGGATAAAAATCAATTCCGACACCCCCCCCCCCCAATAATAATTATGTAATCAAAGATTATATTCTTGCCTAACTCCAAGCACACTTTAATTCAACCTAATACTTCAAATTTTGATGCAAAATAATAAACTAAACGCGGCTTGCTCTTGGCTTGTAATTCAAGGTCAGAAGACACGTTACTAATTTAATACATCTACAAAACATTAACTGGTACACTTTTACGTTGAGTCGTAAAACGTAATGTCATTAAATTCTCATAAAATAACCTCTAATTATTACTAAATCTATATCGCATATATATATATATATATATATATATCCCCTACTTTTATTTCTATTTCTTCTTCATGATCCATAACTTTTGCCGTTAGTTTGACTTTAATATATTTATTCAACCACTCGAATTTAAATTTATTTTTTTCACTCGCATCTACTGAGCAAGCTCAGGGGTGGGAATTGGTTAAGGCTGATTTGGAGCAACAGTGTCGACGATTTGGAGCACTGAAGCAACAAATTGGAGCAAATTTCATTCTTAATCTATCGATAGAAAAATATAACTACAGGCAAGCTTCTAGTAAATTTGAGAGTATTAAATATTACTCAGATAAAAGAAGCCCACTTCAGTAAATAATAAGCATTTAAAAATGAAAAATATAAACTTACCTTAACCTAATATATTATTAGATGCTACATTGGAAGTTACAGGTAATTTTTAACACCAGAATAATAATAATAATAAAGACTATAGATTAAAAATTAAATGAAAAATGAATAACTTTTGCAAAAACTTTATTTAACTTTTCTCTTTTTATCTCCATTACAGTGGCGTAGCCAAGGGGGGTGGGGGGTGGGGGGGGATAAGGGGGTTACAACCTCCGCCCCTGAGGAACCCTATCTTGAGCGCAGTGCTGGCCATAAAAATGATGATTAATGACATTTTTTCTCTTTTCTCCGTTCTTCTGACTGGTTTGTTCTGAGCTAATTACGTTCTTTTAGAGTGACGTAATAGTACCGTAATTTATGGAAGAAACGCCGCAGCGTTTACGATATTTTTAATTTTTTTGGCCGATCTTCAATGAAAAATTATAAAAGTTATTTAGTAATAATTGTCCCAAAAGATGACGCCCCCACCGATCACGTACCTTTTATCGGTGCACGGAGCACAGCGTAACGAATCAGAATGCGAGCCTACCCCGTTGAAAAGCGGTTTGATCAAACGCTGTGGATGGGTACATAAATCTAACCGATGTCTCCTCAATTAAGTCCAAAAAAAAAGAAGCTTTTTATGTCTACATTTTAGAACTATAATTAAAATTTAATGAAGGTTTTAATATATATATATTTTGATGGGCTAAAGTTTCTTAAAATACCGCAAAAACACACTACCCTCGATTAACCACACCCCTGTGTTCCCATGAACGTCCATTGTTCTCAGGCCAGGACTGGCCAGGTCGGCGATCGACGAGGACCCCCGGCATAAGAAAGGAACCCCCAGCGAGGCCTCTACTACTTTCTTATCAAAGTAATTTGATATACATTCGAGTAATGTACCAAAGTAGTTCGATTATTTATTTCTTTATAATCTTACTCTTTGATACAGTGGCGTTGCAAAGGACCCCACAGACCACGCGCCACGAGGGATCCCCCGAAGAATCACACACCCCCACCTTTAAAATAGTTAAATATGGCAAGTAAACCTAATTTTCAAATATTACATATCCTATTATTCACCAGTAAGGAGCCCCTGTAGGAGCCAGTCTGGGCCTGATTGTTCTTAAAATACCGAATCGCAACCAAAATTAGTTTGTTGTGCCCTGTGCGAATTTAAAAATTCTACCTTCCCCCCCCCCCCCCAAAAAAAGTTCATCTATAAGTTATTTGTGTCTTTTCGCCGTGCGGCTTTGCGCCCTGTGAAGGAGCACTGTACCGAATGAACACTGCCTTTGCGCTGTTATTACGGTAAAAAGTCAAGTACGAGTAATTGGCAAGCTCAGGAAACCCTGAGTGCTTTTAAAATAAATCCCAGTGTTACAAATATCAGAAGTAATAAATGAATAAACATCAAGAGTTATCACACAACATTCAACACTTAAAACAAAGAATTTACTGAAGCACGCTCATTACGTAATCAACAGCTGGACGTCAGCGGGGAAAAAAAAAAAAAAAAAAAAAATGTTTACTTTTGACTGGAGCCTACTCATCCACTTATTCTTTCATTTTAACAGCATGTGCTATACTGTCCGAACTTTTTGCGAAAGCAAAAAGTTTTTTACAAGTTATTTATTTAATTCTATAAATTTGCCTTTGTGAATATAAAAATTGATGTTTTAAATCAGACACTGATTATTTGATAATGGAAATCGTAAGCTTCGTAAAATAGCAATAAATACTTTAAAACATTATATGGGAAGGGGGGGAAAAGGAGAATTTTTTACCGTTTATCCACTCCCCTCCCTTTCCAAAATATATCCCAGTGCGATGTTTCTTTTTTTTCCCGGAGGGGTGGAGATCGTGACTGCGAAGTTTCTGTTGATTTTCTAGTTAAAGCTCATTTTCGTGGGTGCGGCGTTTCTTCTATAAATTACAGTAGTCAGTTGTGCGAGCGCTGAAACAAAACGTACGGCGAGTTGGCGCCTTTTTTTTTTTTTTTTTAAAGCAGTTTGTAATGAGCAGAGTAGCTGTTTTTTTCTTTTGGCGCAGAATCGTACGATAAAGCCCTTATGTAGCAGGATAGTGCAGAATTCCCACCCCTGCAAGCTTTATGCTCATTGTTTAAATTAATATCCATATTTATAATGTTATCTTGGTTAACTAACAAAAGATCATCTTCACAAACTGATGAACGAAGAACGCAATTTCCCACATGCGTTTCAGAGCGCGTGCGGTACAATTCCAAACACACGACAAATAAAAGTAGCAGTAGAAGTTGTTCACATAACAGCCGTTATCAGTCATCCCGTAATTCAAGTTCGGCAATTTCCCCGTGCGATTTCAACCTGCGCGATTGTCATTCGGCCAATTGGCACAAGTTACGCCTTTCTCCATTCCGCTGCACCAATAATTTAGCGTGATAGATACGATGTGTAGGCTTAGGAACGCATCTCTGTTTACTGCTTGGTTTAATGTGAAGGAGAAAAAATGGCGGTCGTTCGTTCCGCTTCCTCCCCCCCCCCCCCCCCCCCCCCCCCACACACACACACACACATTTTTCGGTTGCGATTTCTCGACGGTTTTGCATCGATCTCAGAATCAGCCTCAAAGACATTGAAAAAAGCGGATTTCCGCTTAAAAGCGGAACTCTTTCATGCCTGTAAAATAGAGATATCCTGATGTAAATGGTACCACCTTGTACCGATTTTAAAATTTTTGGGTAAATAAACTTGGTTATTTATTAATTAGACACTAATTAGTTGTGCATTGGTATCTTTGGGCAACTTGACAACCTGAAAGTGCCACTTTCAATCAAATTTTTGTGAAGGGGCCGTTTTAATTAACGTATTTTCATGAGGGCCACAAATGGCATGTAGGAAATAAAAAGTGGTGATTGCTGACTAATAATAATAAAAATGTAAAAGCAGGAGGGCGGATAAAGAAGAGAATAGGGTCGCCGGGTGCTAAAAAGACGATAAAAGAGCCGCCGGGTACTGCGCCCTGCAAAATCAATCTAGAGTCAACACTTACAATAAATGCAGATAAAAAAAGCAAAGTTTGCAAGCATGGCAAAAAATTAACAGAGTCAAAATGACGTATTCGGTGCAAAAATCGGCTAAAAGCGCAGTTCGGCTCAAGATTTGCATTTTGGCGCAGCTCGGCGCAGAATTAACATCCCTGTTTATTATATTTCATAATACATTATATATAGTACTTCACACAGTAAAATCTACAAATTATTTCTTCTCTTTTAGTACACATATATACATAAAATTCTTGGTTATTGAAAATGATAAAATATAGTTACAATAATTAAAACGCTAGGTGGGCAGAGGCACAATCCCGAAGCGGAAAGTGCTTGCCCGAACCTCCAATGCAGCTCTACTCCCCTCGCTAACTTACAACAGACTGCTCATATTCAAAGATGCACAGGGGGGGTATGTCATGAGGTCAATTTTTGCCGTTAAGCTATTACATATGTAAGAGAGAAAAACTGAATTCAAAAGACTTTTCTAGAACATTCAATGAGTGCATCTGCACACAGAGAAGCAAAAACAAAACACTGCAGTCTGGGAGCAGTGCAATACTGCAAGTTAGGCTTTGATATGAATAAGTGTGAAAAGAGGATGGGAAGAAAAAAATAAATAAAACAGACTGCAGCTGCAAGTTTGATTAGCATAGCTGAAGGCAGGAAAATGAAATAATTAAAAGTACGTTATTGCCTTACAAATAAAATGGCTGAAAGGAAATTTGAAAGCCTTAAAAAAAATGACTGTTGAAAAATTATAATTAATTAAATTTAGAATAGATTATTAATTTAAATTTAGACAATAGTATAAGATTTGTATTAATAATTTTTCATAAAAAAATATGCACGTTGTGTCAACGTGACACACCTTATAGGATTTTTTCTGTTCTTTCTAAATATGTACTTATTTTGAACGTAGGTCTTTGAGAAACCTCACAAATTTGGTTTTATTCAGACGGCATAACAAAAAACAGAATTTTCTTATATCCACCATAACTTGGAAACGGTTAGAGATAGGACAGGTTTTCTAGGGTGTTTTATGTTCCACATGGGCTGCTCTTTCACCCATTTTTGTTTGGCAGATTATGTCAAATTCACCCTGTATATCAAGAATATATGAAGTTATCATGAAAGTAAATATCTTTTTAAAACAATAGGGTATCAACTAATGCTTACAGTACATATGCATATATGGCTTATCATTTACTATTATATATTTATACAAATACTATGACAAATAATGTTTCTGATTCCTAGGATGATATGTATGATTTTATGTTTTTGTTATGCATCTTATTTTTTCTTCTGATGTTTAAACTTCATACTATAATTTGCAGCTTTCACTTTAGATATACATCTTTAAATGTTTCATTATAAATTAAGTACATAAAGAATTAAGGTTGTCAGTTCAATGTATTAAGTGAAAAATATTTTTATTAAATATGCGTGAAAGCTGAATTGATTTGTCATTAAAAATGCTGGTTGATCTTTAGTGAAATTCACCTGCTAGGAAAAAAAATGCTTATTTATCATTTTTAGATTAGAAAATGTAGTTTATTTGAAAAAGTGTATTCTTTTTCTACAAAAAATATTTTTTCTTTAAAAGGAAATATAAAGTGGACCTGTTTCTATTTAGTGAGTTTCTCTATTCCTCCTTCAAATCTTGTTAGAATAAAATTTATAGAAACATCAAAAAACACTTTTATACCATCAGTAAAATTGCATGTTCTTTTTAAAAATGTAATTACAGTAGAAGATCGATATACTGCAATTCTCCATAAACCGCACTGACATCGCAAATGTAAGCAGCGAAAATCGCAGTTAAGGAATTTCTACAATCTGCATTTTTAAAAAACTGCATTCTCTAGAGGATTGATTTTGAGACATGACAATCTTTTGCTCTTTCAATTAAAAACTTTTAAATGTATAAAAGTACTTTTACTTATAAAAATTGTTAGTTTTGTTTTGCCTATTGAAAGGTGATGTCACACGATGTGCAGATGACAGACCAGAGTTGCTTTCAATAAAATGGCAATATGAACACATTAGCTTCAATGCTTTTATTTACCGCGTGACTACCACGTTGTTATTTATCTGCTTGTTGTTTATAGATTTTAGGAAGTGTAATATCAACTGCCATTTTTATTAATTTTATTGATTTTGTGAAATAAAAAATGGATTCAAAATTCGGTGAATCGTCGAAAGAATGAAATAAAAAAAGGATAATTCTGACCATTCTTCAAAAAGTTGAGATCCTTAAATTATTAGATTAAGGATCTACTGCTAAGTATATAGCAAAGCGCTATGGCATTGGTAATCGAACTGCTTATGACATTCGCGACAATCGTGATAAAATACTGCAATATTATGCCAAAACAGACAGCAGTAAAGGGATTGCAATCGTAAAAGAATGAGGGAAGCACAGTTGGCCAATTTAGATGCTGTTCTATATGAATGGTTTCTCCAGCGGCACTCTGAAAATATACCGATAACAGGGCCGATATTGTGCAGAAAAGCAAAAGAACTGCACATAGAATTGAATGTTGATGTTCCTTGTGAATATTCAACTGGTTGGCTGCCTAAATTTAAAAATCGGCATGGCATACGCTACTTGAAAGCAACTGGAGACAAAGTTTCTGCTGATAAAATTGCTGCAGAAGAATTTATTGAAGAATTCAAAAAAATAGTTGAAGAAGAAAAAGTTTTGCCAGAATTAATTTACAACATGGATGAAACTGGCCTTTTCTGGTGGAACATACCTCGTAATACATTTGTATGTGCAGATGAAAAGGAACCATCTGCAGTTAAAGACGACAGGTGAAGAATAATGGTGCTTGTTTGCAGTAATGCAGCAGGAACTCATAAATGTCGAGTTCTTGTTGTTGGGAAAAGTGCCAATCCACATCCTATAAAAGCACTCAAAAAATGTGGCCTTCTGCCTGTAAAATACAAGCACAATAGCAAAGCTTGCATTACAAGAGAACTGCGCACAGAATGGTTCGAGAATCATTTTGTTAAGGTAGCACAGGAGCACAGCAATAAAATTGGCTTACCTGCAAACAGTACAATTTTGCTGCTGATGGACAATTGCACTGCTCATCCTGAACTCATACCCCCTAATGTAAGAACATTGTTTTTGCTCCCCAACACCATATCTTTCATCCAGCCTATGGATCAGGGGGTAATTAACAACCTGAAATGCAATCATAGAAGTGCTTTCCTCAGAAGGCTTCTAAACTCAGAAGCTCGTCCAAATATGATTGCCGAATTCAAAAACGAGTTCAACATACGGCATTGTTTGCATATGTTGAGAGATGCCTGGGATTTAGTAAACCAGGAAACTCTTCTAAATTCCTAGCACAAATTATGGCCAGAATCACTGTTTTTTGGAACAGAGAATAATGAAAAAGAATTTTGTGGATTTAAGCCATCATTGGCAAAAATCAAAGCTGCTGACGAGTTGTAATGTAAGCAGCTAGTTCTAAGCATATAAGCTGGACATATAAGCTATAAGCTATGCATATAAGCTATGTAAGCTGGACATAGTTGTAAGCAGCTAGTAAACCTACAAGAAAATATCCAACAGATGATGAATTGCAAATTGTTAACCATTTAACAGATGCAGAAATCATTTCCTCTGTTTTGAACTAAGAAAAAAGTACCAATTCTGAAACAGAATCAGATTCTGGAGAGGACATCGAAAAATTCTCAGTGTCTGAAGGAATTTTTTTAGGAGACAGGTATATAAAATTCCTAGAAACACAAGACTGTGTAACTGAAGATGAATTATTAACTGTGCACAGGCTGCAACAAAAATTATCTGACAAGAGATTGCCCAGTCTAAAACAAAGCACAATTGATATGTTGTTTAACAAGCAAACTTAAATTTAACGCTTTTAATACTAATTTCAGTTTTTTTGTAAATATTAAATATTTAATTGTATGTATTTGTACTTGAAAATTATTTTAAAGCACTAATATTCATCTTCTTCAGATACATTTTGCCATATTTTCTAAGTAAGTTGATGATATGCGATAAATGATCTATATAACGCAAAATTCTATATAATGCAAAGCCTCGCATTTTGAGGTTTGCGTTATAAAGATCTACTGTATATGAATTAAAGATCGTAAAGAAAATAGTACAATCCACTGTAATAAGGATGAGTGTACTAGTTCAGAATTTTATTTTCAAAAACTTTATCTGTAAAATACCCATCAAAAAATTTTAATCATATTCTAGAGCATACTTTTAACTACTTGTGAGTAAAATTTGGTGGAAATTGAATATGGAGCACTTCACGAAATTAGCTGCTGTAGTTACTCACTCTGTCAACCAAAAAATGAGAAATAAATGAACTTTACAGTTACTGTAGTAAAGTTGTACAATAATGACCTTGCTCAAGTACAAATATGTTTTTTCTGATCAAAACAACACAAATTTGAAGTTTGTAGTAAAAATTTTAAGAACATTATGGGTAATATGTGTATATAAGTGTCATAACATTACGTCTATTTATGTGTGTATAAGTGTCATTGAAGATGGGTCCGGTAGGGCATGTCATCTGAGCATTGAAAGCTCATAACTTTTGAGCCCCTTAATATCAATATAATTGATATATTTGTAATCAGCATCAAAAATTGTACATATGTACCAAATTTCATCAAGATCCATGACGGATTGTGTCATTTTCAAAAAAATTTGTTTGATATGACATGGAATGACCCATAAGTACATATATAAATATAGTTTTAAAATTTACTAAAATATTAAGAAACTTAAGATTGTTTCATTCTTTTTTTATGTATCAGAGAGCAGTGGCATACGCAGACTTGAATCAAGGGAGGGGGGGGGGGCGGATAGACATGCCTTTGTGTTAAAATGTGAAATATCTAAGCTAAAAATTCAAAATTTATGGACATTTTGTTTAAAAACAAATTACAAGGGGGGGGGGTTGAACTCTCACCCCCCTCCTATATGCCACTGTCAGAGTACTTCTCTTTCTACTTTATTTTCTAGATCTGACATAAAAGCAATTACCCTGATAGTCTTTATCCATTCTGAATTTTCCATAATAAAATCTATTTGCTTTAAAATTTGATAGAACATTTGTACATGACTTGACAAACAAAATCACTTACCTGCTTAATTTTTTTTTTCCTTTTTATCAGAAGCATGGGGGGAGGGGTGGCCAATCATCTTGCACAACCTCTATATCAAACCAAAGAATAACAGGCTGAACTTCATCCATAAAAACAAATAAAACAAAAATTAAGCACCATAGAAAAATAATGAAAGCAAATGCAAAAACATACGTACAAGTGTGAAACTAATTACAGTAGAAGACCCAAAATCCGCCGATCCGAAATCCGCAAGGCTCTAAAATCCGCACTGTCTGTTCAATGTAAATAATGAAATCTGCCCTGCCAGCTGCAAGTTCAGAAAACTACAGTATAACCACAAAGTAAAACTAAATAAGCTATTCCCACTTGAAAAAAATTTTTTAGGAGTCTGTGAGCTCTAATCTTAACATTGATAACTTTCAAATGACTGACAGTGACATAATTAACACTGAATTATGATCACAGACTCACCCAGTAACAAGTGAGGATGATCAAAAAGTTGATAAATTAACATTTAATGAAGGTTAGGCTGTGAGAAAGAAATATCTCAGAATTGTAAAGCAGCACAGCTGTGTTACGAACAGAAAATAATGAAAAAAAAAAAAAAAAAAAACCTGTAATTAGAACATCCCAAAGTCCTAAACTGTTGAATATACGTTTAAATAAGTTGTACTATAATCTTATAATTTTGTATATTGCATTAATCCTCTGTATTTTTATATCATGATTCTAATTATAAGTAACATGATTTGTTTCCCTTGATCTCTATTTTATTTTTTTTTCTATTATTTTATGAGGGGGGTGGAAATAGAATAAATTTTCTATTATGACCCAAAATCCGCAAAATTCTAAAATCTGCACAAGGTCTGGAACCAAGCTGTGCGGATTTTGGGTCTTCTACTGTATTACAGTAGACTTCATCTTAACCTGCATAAAAAGGGGATTGGAGATAGGTCAGTTAAGCAAAATTCTGGTTTAAGCAAAAAAAAAAGGTAGGAAAATCTGAAACACTTCCAGATTTTAAATACACATTAAGTGTTATACAGGGATCGAAATTTGTGGTTGCCTGCTTGCCCAGGACAATCAGAATTTTAAATGGGCTAGTAAAACAACAAATTCAGTTGCTCCTCGGGCAACCAAGAAAAGCAACTATTCCCCTTTTAATTCTGTGGGTATGGGGGCCCGAGTTCTCTAAATATAAGTTCGACTCCACTACCTTCTGCATCGCAGTCAGGGCCGGCCTAAGAGCCAAATGCTGTGTGTGCAAGAATGAGTTTTGGGGTCCCTTATTAAAAAAAAAAAAATGGATAAATGAAACCCCCCAAAAATGGTATGGGTACTCTATAACTAAAATTTGTGAGAACTTAATACTGGATTTTGGAATTTTAAAAGGAATAAAAACCAAAATCTAAAACTAAAAAGCCGTAAGAAATAGTATACATCAAAGTAATTAGTACTTCATTATTATTTTTTTAACAATTGACTCGAGCACTGATTCTTTAATTTATTTATTTTTAATAACGGGCCGGCACTTACCGATTTCGCATTCGACATTACAAGGGCCTGAAAGGCATTGGTCATTTTATTATGGGGACACAGAACGAGCAGCTAACATTATTCCTATGAAGGTACGGACGAGTTTACACCCCAGCCCAATGCCGGGAATTGAACCCGGACTCAAGGCGTGACAGAATGGTTCTTCAGCCACCATAGACGGAACTCATCAAGGACAAGAGGGGGCAATTGCCTCTGCCCCCTAAAACTCAAGGAAATTCAGGCATCACCTTTTTAAAAACGGTATTTTGTACAATAGGAAACATTTTGTCTTGAATATGTTACATGCAAATTTGTGCCTAGCCACTACAGCCCTTGGGCGGCAATTATTTTAACTGACTTTTCAAATTTCAGTAGGTGTACTTGTACTGTACTCTCCTAAAAGTAAATTCCAAATGAATTCTTTTATTCAGTTTATTGCCATGCCACTGACATGTAGAAAATAATTGGTGGAACTAGAATTTATGAGTCTAGGTACTTCCTATATATACTAGGTCACAGAACGAGACATTTCGGGGGGCCAATTACCCAATTTTCGGACCTATAATTCAGTGCTTGCACCCAGATGAAAATATCTGTAAATTGTTCCATACGCTAGCAGATAGACTCACAAAAGGTCATTCTAGTGCTCCAAAATCCTAACGATAATTTCTTGTTACACAAACGAGTCATTCTATTGTGATTATCCAGAACACTAAGGATCAGAAATTCTTGACCCTTTCGTCGATACAAGTTGTGTGTATCACCTACACGCATCATTATACGATCTATTTTTCTAGTTTTGGGAAGCAGAAAACAACCATCTATTCGTTCTAGATGAGAGCGGTTTTTTCTTTCTCCCCTCCTTGCAGGTAGAGAATAACAGGCATATTTCATAACAACAACAGAAGATTTATTTGATTTATGAAAAAACTAGCCGCCTCCGGTGACCAGTTGGTTCACCATATTAATAAATCTTGTTCGGAGAGAATCCTGTTTCTCACTGGTTTCCTTGGCACTGAAATCTCTTAGATTCTGGATGGAATTTAAAATTAAGATAGTTACAAACAGGAGCCGCCCTAGGGTAAGTGTAGAGACCCCTGATAACATAAAAAAGACGTCTCCTTTTATGCTCTACTTAGTTTTTAAGTTCGAAATGATGCCCCTTCGAAGCCGGCGCCCCGATGCGATGCTTACCGTGTCGGGCCGCCCCTGGTCACAAAAATAAGATGGGGTTTAATGATAAAAACCTACAAAAAGGTATAAATTATTTTCGTCCTATATTAATTCTGAAGAGCTTCTGGATGTATTGGCCTTTATCAAAAATTGGAAAGGAAAAAAAAAAAAAATTAGAAAATCTGAAACACTTTCAGATTTTAAAAAAGCACCAAAGAGCTATATATTATATTTTTATTATAATCCATGGGTCTTCTCTATTTTCTTTCCTTATTCCATTAAGTTGGAAAGTATATCATTATTCATGAGTGTGATTAAACAAAATTAAAATTGATATTTCTAACATCCTTTTCTGGATGTAATACATTAGAAATAGATGGAGAAAAGCTGAGCAGAAAAAATCACAATTCCAACTGAATGAAAATTTCAAAAACTTATTCTCAGGTGTATTCAGCAGACCATAAAATTATGATAAATTGTGCAAGTGTTAGAATCATATCCTCAAAATCGCACATCAACCATTTTATTTTTTGCCAAATTAAAAAGTTGCACATTTTAGTTACAGAAAATTTCAAAATCCTATTTTTCTTTTGACTATAAAACATTTCATTCCTGCTCTGATTTCACATGCACATGGTATTTTAATTAAAAATAACCTTACAAATAATCTAAACAAAAAAATCGTTCTTTTATTTTTTACTTCAAGAGTCTGAATCATTTAATAAACTTGCCAAATGTGTCAACTTAGATACGCTTAATCTTCACTCTTTCCAGTGTGGGGTTACAACTGCGAAATGGCGAGAGCAAAAATTTGAATTTGGGGCACGTTTTATATCGATATCTCCTAAAATAATTTTAATTTCAAAAAAATTTCTTCAAGGTATGTCGGGACCCATCCTGGAGATTTCCATACAAAATTTGGTAGGTCTACGATCACCCGTCTGCGAGCTACGTGAGACAAAGACAAACAAACTAACTAATTAACTAATGGACAGTTTACACTCTGTTTTATTTATATAGAATGGATTGAATGTCAACTTGAATAATAAATGAACTAAATATGGGATACTGATTATGGCTATCTACAACTGTTCAGTTCTCTCATGATAAAGTAGGGAAATGCTTGGATCCAGTCTATGCTTTTCAAGTAACATGAGTTGAATAAAGTTAATATATTCAAAAGGATAATTTGCCTTAAAAATTATATAAAATATTTATAGTTTTTTTTTCCCATATTATTTTCTAATACGGCGAAGGTTACTCTGTAATATTTGAAACAGTGGCAGACGACAGACAAAATAAAAAAATGTTAAAAATTTGAACTCTTATGGTCGCAGCCGATAATTTGCTGCAACGATTGCAATAAATTTGAAGTAGAATAAATTTTGAAAGAAAGGAAAATGGAGTTGACGCGAGAGCATTATCACGCTCAGATTTTCTGCGATTTTAAAGTGGGGTTAAATTAAGGCGACCATATTTCTAAATAGTATTTTGGGGACAAATCAAGCCTTGTCCTCGAATCCAAGGAAAACTTGGGGACACTAGAAAATATTTTTGGGGACTTATTCGAGGACACAACATATTACCATATACACCCATACTTTAAATCTTGACTGACTTTGATACTTAAAAATGAACTCTAATAGCTCTTTATAACAATTATGTATTCTTATTTCTAATAAATTAATGGAAGTATTTCATTCATTTAAATATTTATTTAAACCAGAAATATGAAAGGAACATCATGTTGAAATATTGCAATTTATTCAAAATTTAACTCTTGGAATAGTATTTGTATTTTTCAGAAGACATTGCTATTTACATTGGATCATTTGTGATAATTTTTCATGAAACTTTGTACACCCTCTAAAAAAAGTATTCGAGTGCAAGAAAATTTTCATACGTCAATTTCATATTTAAAGCATGGTTCTTCATGAAAGGTGATTAATCATTAACAAAACTGAAATGGGAAATTTGACTCATAGTCGGATACTTTATTGAATGTCTGCACTGGCGTAGCCAGGATTTTGTTTCGGGAGGGGCACAGAGAGTTTTGTCCAACTAATTAATATTCTAATTATTAATTGTAATTAGAAATATTTTAATTATTAATTAATCTTAAATTTAAAAATTTTATAATTATTAATTATAATTAGAAATAATATTCTAAGTACTAATTATTACTAAAAATAAGATTCTAATTGTTAATTCTAAATATAATATTACTTAATTAGTAATTTCACAAAAATATCCTTAAATATATGTTTAAAGATGCTATTCAGTATTAATTTCCCAATTTAATTAATAATTCTTCAATATAATTATCTCTGTAGATAGATGCTTATGTACCGGTTTGTCTGGCGATTATCTCAACCAGATAAGATTTTTTTTTTTTTTTAAATCCAGGCCCGTATCTGCTACTACAATAAGTCTTATACTACAATAAATATATCTTAAGGAAGATACTGAAGAGAAAACTAAATAAATGATTTTTAAATCTCAATAAACGTCCATAGTAAAAAATATTTCTATGTAAAATTTTGTTGTTATAAACAGGAAATAAATCAATCTATCCAATCAGATTTTCAATCAGCTCATTTGCAGCTGCATATAACTAATACATACAGGTTGATTCAAAATTAGTGTGACTAATTTTAAAAGCATATAATTATTTATGGTAAATTTTAATTTACCACCTGTTTTATTTTAAAAATTAAACGTTTCAATTACCAATCGAACTACTTTTATTAGTGGGAGTAAATTTGGCTCCGAAATTAGATCCTCAAACCCAAAACGAAATTTTTAAGCTTTTGTAGGATGGTTGCTCAAATTCTGTCATAAATAAAGCATTTAAAATTCAGAAAAGGCATTTTTCTAAACCTTGTATAACTATCTAAACTTTGAAAAGAAATAAAATATAGCTGGCAATCAAGAGCTCCAGGAGGGAAATGTGGACGAAAGGAAGTCATTGAAAAAGAAAAAAAGAAGCTGAAAAGACTTATCGTTGTAGAAAATCCTCTTCCTCAAAGAACTTTAGAAAAGAAACTACAGGTATCCCAATCGACAATTTGCCGTCAGATAAAGAAAATTGCCTATAAAAATTGAAGAAACTAGTTTATCATCAAATCTCTGCAAACACTGTAGAAAAAAGAAGAAAACGTTCTTGGCCTCTGTATTTAATGTTACGCAAAGGTAGATACAAAACATGGATAACTTCTGACGAAGCGTTGTTTCGTCTGTAATTCACAACTGGCAAAAGGAGGTTCAATATATTTCAGGCGAACAGCGTCGCAAAGACGCAGCTGTTTTGTAGAAGGCAAGTTGGACGTTAGGTACTGTGGTATGGATGGGAATGTCCTCTCAAGGCTTAATTAACCATTTTTTGTAGAACCAAAGGTTACAATTGGTGCTAAATACTATCAGAATAAGTTCTGGAGCGCATAATCAAAGAAAGTAAACGTCCCCCAAGAAAACTTTGTTTTACACCAAGATTCTGCACCAAGTCATACTGGAAGGTCAACTGTCAAATGGCTGAAAGATTTTTAAAAAAATTAACTTTATTTCTCCTGAAAAATGGCTGCTATCATCCCTTGACTGTGCTAATTGCGATTATTTTATGGATACTTAAAAGAACAATGAAGCCTATGAACCTTAAATAGACATAAGGTAAGAACGCTTTAAGGGCTTTAAAAAGCAATCAAAGAGGAAGTTGGAAAAATACCTCCAAAAATGGTCTAAAAAGCTCTTTTGTCTTGACCTAAACGTTTACTTAAAGTGTACTATGCTAAAGGAAACCACATTGAAAATTTCGTGTAAATAACTTAATTCAATAAAATTTTATGATGCTCTGAAATTGGTCACATTTTTGAATCAACCTGTATTTTATAATGAAAATCACGCAAACACAAACCTATCATTACTTTTATAATTAACAGCCACACAACAGCGACGCTAATTTTAAAATATAAAGCTTTAATTATAATGCACAGGCTGTACTAACTCAGTTTCTTATTGCAATTAATAAGTCAAAATGTACAGTTTTATACAGTAACACATAATTAACCTAGAAAATCTTATGACTAGATTTTTTATTTATCTTTTTATTTTTTCAAAATGCTTGTTTTTAATATAATGTTGCTCACAAATTTAAGATATTCTAAATAATGCAGACACAATATTAAAATAAGAAAGATATAGCTTGAAGAAAATCATCCAAAACTCGTTTCTGCAATAAAGTTGATCACTAGATTAAATTACCCTACACAATTCAAATACAATATTAAAATAACAAAGATATGACTTAAGGAGAATCTTCCAAAACTTTGCCCTTCTGTATAAGGTTGGTGACAGGATTAGAAGATTATACGTATACAATGCAGGCACATTGTTGAAATAACCCAGACATCACTTGAAAAAAAAATTCCGAAACTCTGCTCTTTGGAATAAGGTTGATCACAAGATTAAAATTTTCTGCACATTGCTAACATACGTATTAAAATAACACAGACGTCACTAGAAGAAAATCTCCGAAAATTCTGGTTTTTGGAATAAAGTTGGTTCAAAATATATAGAATTTTTCTACTTAAGCAGTCTTAAAAATATAATTAATTGCAAATTTTCGACTTGAATAAGTGTTGAGTTGTACTTTATAATTTAATTAATATCTAGATTTAAGAACATCTTACATAATATTGGGAAGATTAAATGGTAAAAATACACCGGATTTGATTTCTCAATAAAAAAAAAGAAAAAAAAAAAAAAAAAAAAAAAAAAGCACAAAACTTTCCAGAACGGATAAGTTCTTAAAATTATTGAGGGGGAGGGGTTGCACTCATTGCTAGTTGGTAAGCCATAAGTCAGGGGGGTGGGTACTATAGATGAGATGGACACAGCCCGAGCCCAAACCAGGCTCAGGCTTGTGAGAAATTTCTCTTCAATTGAACGTATTCCATGTAAACAGATTTTAAAAAGTGATTCATGGGAAAAATAAACTAATTAATATTATTTGATAAACTTAATAAAATTAATTAAATATAACGAATTAGGTAGTGCATTAATAGTTTGCTGTTATATTTGTCTTTAATTTGCACAAACGGCAAAATTTATGATATTCTACCAATGAAGCCATTGACTTTTATATACCTATTAGCTGAAATTTCGGGCTCGGGCTTTGGCACCCTGCATAAGTACGAAGTTTTAACGTACAATTTAAAAAACAAAAATGAAAATAGGTCTATTTAATTGTTTAACTTAGAAGAAAAATATATTTAATAGAAAGTTACATTTTAATGAACAACTTAATGTCTTAGTTAAAATTTTTTATTTGGGAATACCTTATTCCCCCGTACATGATATATATTTCGGTTACACACATAACCATCTTCAGTCGTTTCTGGATCTCTCACTAATGGCGGCTTCTTTTTATATCTCTTCGTTCTTCTTCTTGAAAGTTCGATGAATGACGTCATCCCATGATTGGTCGATTGTATGAAGCGCATCGTTGATGCTGCCATCTGTCGTCATTATTTCTAAGCTCTCACGAATGTAGGCATATATACTATTTTTAAAGTTAGCTATTTTTTTAATATTTTTAAAATCAATGGTAATGGGCTCTTTCAAAGCAAGACGGGCCAGAGCGGTACTTTGTTTCTGGAGGTTAATGTCTTTAAAATGTTCGTTTTTTCGCTCTTTAATTTTCCTTTTTGTAACGCCGATGTAGCAATTTTCTTTATTAGTATCGTTTGACATAAAATTAATTTTATAGATACCTGCGGTTTCGATGGGGTTGATTGGGTCTTTTTCCGATCTAATGCGCTGAAAGATTGTTTTATTAGGTTTAATTGGAATACGGAAGTTCTTTTTACTGGCGATATTAGAAAGTTTATTGGCTATCCCTCAGCTAAAGGGGATAGCGGTAGTAAAACGTGGTTTATCTTTTTGACGGTTGTCTATAACATTTAATTTACGTTGCCTAGCTTTGAAAACTTTGTCGAAAATTTCTCGAGGCTAGTGGGCGCCTTGACATTGTTTCTTTATGAAAGCAATTTCTTTTTGAAGGAGGTCGTTGTTAGAACACACTTTGAAAGCGCGGTCGATATAGGAACGAATAGCAGCAATTTTATAGTTGAAAGGGGTTTTAGATTTAAAATTTACTATATTAGTATTACAAGTAGGTTTTCGAAAAATGGTGGTCTCAATGAGATTATTGTTTCTGGTTATGTTCACATCTAAGTAATTGAGGCTATTATTGATTTCTTTTTCGTAGGTAAATTTAATGTTCGGGTCTATGGCATTAAGTTGATTGATCAAATTATTTTCTTCATTATTGTGGGTGGTAAGGATAGCGAAGATATCGTCGACATGGCGAAGCCAAAGTCTTTGGGCGACATGGCGAAGCCAACCACGTTTTACTACCGCTATCCCCTTTAGCCGAGGGATAGCCAATAAACTTTCTAATATCGCCAGTAAAAAGAACTTCCGTATTCCAATTAAACCTAATAAAACAATCTTTCAGCGCATTAGATCGGAAAAAGACCCAATCAACCCCATCGAAACCGCAGGGATCTATAAAATTAATTTTATGTCAAACGATACTAATAAAGAAAATTGCTACATCGGCGTTACAAAAAGGAAAATTAAAGAGCGAAAAAACGAACATTTTAAAGACATTAACCTCCAGAAACAAAGTACCGCTCTGGCCCGTCTTGCTTTGAAAGAGCCCATTACCATTGATTTTAAAAATATTAAAAAAATAGCCAACTTTAAAAATAGTATATATGCCTACATTCGTGAGAGCTTAGAAATAATGACGACAGATGGCAGCATCAACGATGCGCTTCATACAATCGACCAATCATGGGATGACGTCATTCATCGAACTTTCAAGAAGAAGAACGAAGAGATATAAGAAGAAGCCGCCATTAGTGAGAGATCCAGAAACGACTGAAGATGGTTATGTGTGTAACCAAAATATATATCATGTATGGGGGAATAAGGTATTCCCAAATAAAAAATTTTAACTAATTAATCCGCCGTATTAAATAACGTTTTATATGTTTTTATTAACTTAATGTCTTATTTTAGAATCAGAAAATAAAGGTATTAAGCTCCGATTTTTCAGATTAATTTCAAAGCAAAACTGCTGTTCTCATTGGTTGCGGTTTTAAATTACAAAGGAAAGCACTTAAGAATATTTAATTTTTTTTTAAACTGTGAGTAGTAAAAATATTAAGAAAACATTACTGAGAGTAATTTTTATTTAAAAAATACAGACTTAGTGGACTGTTGATAGACCTTATTTAGTTGTGAGCCGGATATCCGAAAGAGAAGTCGGATATCTGGTGATTGTGATTCGGATATCCGATGATATTTTGGATATTGATAAATCAGCCGGATATCAAGTGCATCCCTAGATATTTCAAATATTCATTTATTCTTTACCAGAACATAGAAAATAGTATTTATAAAGTTTTATAAAAGTTTAGAACAGAAAAACAAATTACAGATTTACCCTCTTGTCAGTTGAAAGGGTGGGTATAAAGGAAACATTTCTTAAATTACATATTAATGAAAATATGATAATACAAATTTTTCAACATACTTAAGAAGATATTATGTCGCATGTATTATGTCATCGTTTATATTATCATTTAAAAACACACAATGAAATATTCAGTATTTACTTTAGTTTCTTTTCCTGATGTGCTTTCTGAAGTTTTCTGGAAATATCTGTTCATCTATGGCTTTTTCCGCTTCCTGTAGATTTGAGTCTTCATTGTTAGCAGGCAAACTATGTATAATTTTTGGAATTTTATTTAAAATTTCATCTACTCAACGGGCACTTTCTTGAGGCCATAATCTCTATTCGAACCCACCAACTGGACAGAAGAGCACACTATTCAAAAACACGAGCGTCTGGACCTTGGGAATGGTGGGGAAAGGGTCAGCTTGTGCCCCTCCTTGAAATTTTATCCTTAGAAGAAAGAATTATTTTTGTACACACCATAGTTTAAAAATATCACAGGTGGCCATGAAAGCTTATAACACTCGGGGATACTTACTTCACAGGGTACAACGGTAACGAGCTGAGGTTATAGGGTGAGGGAAGTTTTTAGTATCACGGGAGTAGGATATTGCCCAGATGTATATTTTTCTGGTGTGTAGGTATGTCGAAAGTCACCTCGGGTTAGTGATTAAAGGCACTTTTTAACCTTTTTATTAACTTGTTTTTTCTTCGTTCTGAATGTGAAAGGATCTAGAAAACGTTTATCAGGAAGATTAGACAAATATCACACAACAAGGATTCTGAGATGACCCATTTTTACAAATTGCAATATATATATATATAACAACTGAAAAAAAAATTTTTTTTTTTTTTTTTTGGGGGGGGGGGCATGGGCCCGGTCGCCCCCCCCCTAGCTATGCCAGTGAATGTCTGTACACGCTACACACACAATGACAACAAACATTTTCAGAGATTGAATTTCATTGTTTCTCTGAGTAGATGATGCTTTTAGTTGGTTTATTTTCCTTTCTGTTTCAGTTTTTTCTGAAAGAAATAAACTAAACGGAAACTTTCAGGGAAAAAAAGTACAAATCTTTAAATTTGGGGACTGTCCTCGAATTTCAAGGAGGTATGGTCACCTTAGGTTAAATATACAAGAATCAAGAAACAAAGTTAAATCAACAACTTCTACAATTAGCATTCGAAAACGAAGCTCAATCTCATGCTACAGTATTCAATTGTCACAGAATTTCGTAGAGGTTGAAGTTCTCTCCTGGATGAAGAACACACAGGAAGAACTTGTGATCTGTAATCCCAGAAAATGCGTTCGCTATACAAAAAATGTTAATCGATGATAATTGCTGCACTTACCAAATTATGCATAATGAACAAGTAAATTAACATTGGATTCTCAGTTATACAAAAAATCATTCATGAAGAACAGCATATGAAAAAATTAGTTTATCGTTGGGACCCCGATAATTTAACAGAATACCAGGAGTTTGGGAATCTGGAAAGAAACCCTAAAACTACTTAACAATGGTGGGTACCGCCTTATTTCTAAAACCGTAACTGGTGATGGAAGGTACATACCGTTTTTTGAAGTTCCAGCAAGTCAAGTAAGTAAAGTATGGGTCTTTGAAGATGTCAACAATGGTGAAAAGACAACAAGCAATGAAAGTAGGAATGTATGTAATTTTTTTCAGAAGGGAGAGACAGAAAGCAGTTACACGTCCTTACATGTGTTTTAAACTAGTTGTGCTACTAGGGTTAGATGCCCCAACGCATGTTTGATACCAAAGGTATGTTCAGCTGCCGACCTGCGTGGTCTGGAAGGGTAGAAAATAGAAAAAAAAATTTTTTTTTGAGTAAGTCAGATACTCAGAGGGGGATGTTAAGTTAACCCTAAAAATGCTCCCATTCAAAAGACTGACGTTTCGGAAGCGACGCAAGCTCATAACGAATATTTGAAAATGCAAAAAAAAATTGCCATATTGAAATACTCGAGCGTGTCAGATTTTTATACAGAAGGTTTAGCTTGATGTTCCGGTAATGGTAGCCTAAAATCTGATGATTATTTTGAGGGGTATCATTAATCTGATGGCTAGAAAAATTTATGAATTTTTTTTTTCAATAACCATAAAATGTGATGAATAAAAGTACGTAAAATTATTTAAATAGTTTAATTTTTTAGAAAATAATATAAAAATAAAATACATAACTTGAAAAAATTTGTTTCAATCTTCGTTGTCATCCGAAGAATTATCATACTCCAAATCTAATAATTCAATTGGATCTCCAAAATTGTCTGCAGGTTTTGTATCTGTAACAAGAAATCATTATAACCGTTAACACAATTTTATTGATTTCATGAATAACATGTTATCAAAGTATTAAAAAGAAATATATCTAAATCTGACGTTTAGTCAGCAACTGGTGTTATGACAATATCCTCGTATGCATCAGGTAACTGCTTGCTAAGAAACCAAGTCATTTCAAATTTTCTATCAACATTTGTCCACCCCTAATCTGTTGGTGACATGTTAATCATAGTTTTATTATGTGCATTCCTCCACAAGCACGGAGTACTATTCGCTCGCAATAAGTGCTGCCGTAGCTCAGATTATCAAGGAGGCAAGCAACAAGCATCGTATTTATGGATGTTCAAAGTGCTGTGGCATATCTCACGCTTTGTAGGTCTTATAAAAGATTTCTATTCTTGCTAGGTTGACATCAGCTAATTTTTTCAAGCTGTACAAGTGACACATAGAAGATTGCAAAATGTCAAAAGAATCTTCTGTATTTCTTCAAATGTCAGAAGAATCTTCTGTATAATGTGTAAAGAATTCTCTGAGCCTACATCTGCAAATGTGCTCCAAAAAATATTTGAACCCATAAAAATTTACAGAAGGTCTTTTTTGCCTCATCTGTAAAGTACCGTATTGTAATCGCATTCTGTTAGCGCGTACAGAGCTGGTAGCGCTAGCAAAATTATTTGGGCCGAGCTTAGCATAAAAAGCAGATAGTCAATATAACAGCGTACATTGTTAACTCCAAGATCCATACATATTTTAACTGTTGGTTAACACATTTCTTTTATGTTTCCCAAACCTTTATTTCATTTTCAAATAATATCTTTAAAAGCAAATATCAATCTAGTAAAACATAATTATATTCCTTAAAACTTAATTTACAACTTAAAATGCATAAGTAAGCCTTCCTCAAAGATGTAAACAAACCCTTATTGAAGCACACATTAAAGTTCCACTTCAAGTTAAAGTTACAGTTCAGCTAAAGTTGGTATTTTATTGCTTCACTGCAACTGAACTTTCTAGTTTTAAATGTCATATTAAATCATAACTTTTTTAATTGTAATTATTATTTATAAACAAGCATTTTTCATTAATTAATTTTTTAATATTTAATTGTTCCACTAAGCCCACTGCTCAGTGTTTATGCAAATATCATTAGGCTTGTTCTGATTGGATGACATGGCAACCTGTGATTGGATGATGACATGGCAATCTATTATTGGTTAATGCACATATATAAGGAACTTTGCTAATGCATCAGTATTCAGTTTTGTTTTTTGAAAGCACTAAAGTCCAGTGCAAGGTATTTGTATCTATTAATGTTTTTGTTAAAATAAATGTGTGTTCAAGCTTTAACTTTTGTGGTGTTTATTAGTATCAGGGAGCACACAAACTGGTAGCAGTAGCTGTGGTTTATTTAAAGTATTGAAATGATTTTGTGCCCCCTAAATATCTTATGAAAATGGCTGACAAAACACCAGTTTATACTTCTATTGAACTGAAATTGAATAGATACAACTACAGGACTTGGAAGCTGAACATCAAGGCTATTCTTGAACAAGATGGTGTCTCAAAATGGATTGACAAGAGCACACAGCCAGTACTACCTGAACAATTGTCTGTGTTAGAAAAGCTAAAAGTTGATCAGCTGAAAGAAAGGGCTCTTGGTATCATTAGGGCTAATTGTGACTATGAAACTAGGCAAATCATACAAGATATAACAGATCCAGCTGAAGCCTGGAAGGCATTGGCAGATGCATTTCAAGCTACCTCAAGAGCAAGAAAAGCCCGTTTAATTACAGAGTATGAAAATGTAAAGTTGAATCCAGAAGAACCCATGTCTGTTTTTATAGCAAGATTTGAAGCTGCATATAAGAGGGTAGAAGAGGCTGGTGAAGAAATAGATGAAAAACAGAGATGCTATCAGCTTATAAGATTCCTGCCTGAAGATTATGATGGTCTAGTTAGAGAAATATACAATTTAGAAGATAAAGAGTTTACATTTAAGAAAATTAAAGAGATGTTACTTGGTGAATATGGAAGGCGAAGTATAAGGGAAGAAGAAAGAAATATGCAAGATTCATTTATAACATCTCATCAAACGAAGAAATTAGAGACCAGAAACCTTCTGCAAAATCCTGTCATGTATGTGGTAGAACTGGGCACTTTGCAAGAAACTGTTACGAAAGAAAAAACAAGCCAAAGGGTTCTGGAGGATATAGAAGGAAGCAGAAGAATATGAAAAGTGGTTGCAGCTATTTAGCTGATTTATTAGTTGAGGATGAAGCTAATTATTCTGGTGAGCATGTGAATACAAGAGATTGGACAATAGACAGTGCTACTACCGCTCATATATGCCAAAACGACGAGTTTTTCGTCACCTTGAGGGAACCACCAGCAGGCTCTGTCGTCCGAATGGGTACCACTCCACATCCAGTCAAGGGAATTGGTTTTGTCAAGTTCTACGTCAGAGACAGAGGTAAGCTTGTACTTATTACTCTGAAGAATGTGTTATATGTACCCTCTGTTCAAAGGAATTTAATATCTGTGACAAAAATGGATGATGCGGGGATGCATGTTAAATTAGATAGAGGTATTAAAATATATTCGAACAAATGGAAATATTTATACACGGCTAAACGTAGTAACAAATTTTACATTTTGAGGGGAATACCACATGAAGGGAAAACGGCAAATGAAGATGATACTAAGAGTGAACAATGTTTTTCACTTGACCATAATTCTCTAATGATGTGGCATGAGCGCTATGGACATTGTAATACTAGTATATTAAGAGAAATGGTTCAAAAGATGATGGTAAATGGTATTACAAAATTAAGTGGTAGAGAACATATATGTGAAGCATGTAAATTGGCTAAAAGTACTCAGTGTAGTCATCCTAGGCTACCAGAAATTAGATCATCGAAATTATTAGAACTGGTACATACTGATGTATGGGGTCCGGCACCAGTAACATCAATGAAGGGATACAGATATATTTTAACATTTATAGACGACTTTAGTAGGCGTGCATTTTGTTTCCCCCTAAAAACAAAAGATGAAGTATTTCCTAAACTTAAAGAATTTATAACTCTGGTAGAAAGACAAACAAATAAGAAAGTTAAGGTGATTAGGAGTGATAATGGCCTAGAGTATTGTAATCAAAGAATTTTTAATGTATTAAGAGAATTGGGAATTAAACATGAAAGAACAAGTGTATATTCACCGCAGATGAATGGGGTCGCTGAAAGATATAACAGGACACTTTTAGAAGGTGTTAGGAGTTATTTTCAATCCACTAAATTACCAGATTATCATTGGATCAATGGCGCCGACTACGTGGGTGCTCCGGGGCTCAAGCACCCACTGAAAAAATTCTGTGGGTGCTCCGCACCCACAGAAATTTTAGTGTTAAGTCATAATTTGAATTACGCAGAAAGGGCTAGGAAAGGACGTTTATATGGGTGCTTTGGGCTTGTAAAAAAATTACGTTGGGTGCTGAGCACCAGCAATCGTCTGACAACCCCAACACAGTGATGTACACTCAAGGAGGGTCCACCCCCCCGCCCCAATTATGCCGTTACGTAATATGAATATTTGTAAAGCATACGGAACTTTTTGCATTATTTCAGTACTAAAATGCTTTATTTGCTTATTAGTTGTGTGATATTTTAAAAGTTTAAAAGTAAATCTTTAATGAGGCCAAATGTATGTGGGTGCTTCGGCATGGACGTCCATATGAGTACTTTAAGACGAGGGGGGAGGGGTTATTTCTCGCATTTGTAAGGTCATCGGAAATCGCGTTTTCAAACATTTTAGTACTGAAATAGTGAAAAAAAGGTTAGCTAATATAAAAATGTTCACTATACCGACGGCTAGAGGGAGGGACCTGAGCCCCCACCTACTTCCCTATATGGGCACCCATGTCCTTTATAATTCAGATGAGCATGAGGAACTTCGATGAGACAATCACTGGCGTAACTATAGAGCGTTAGAACAGGCAAGAACTTTGGTAGAACAGGTAGAACTTTGCAACTGCAAAGCACTCGACACTCACTTTGCAACTGCAAAATAGAATTTTATTGAAGGACGGTTATTTTTTTTTTATATATTGGGTTGTTCGGAAAGTCATTTCGCTTTTTCGTACGTCAATATTTTACCTAGACAAAACTATTGAAGATAATAATACAAAATTTGGCAAGTATGTGAGTTATTTAGCGTAGGTGCTAGAATGGAAAACATTTTCCAAAATTCTTAACTTATGGGGGATAGGGGAGCGAAACATTCCTTTCACATATCCTGCGTGATCTCAAAGAAGAAAAGAGATATCCATAAAATTCTTGCTGTAAAATACAGCCCTCGCGAATGCCGAAAAATCGATTTCAGAACATTTCGAATATGATTATTCAGAGAGGGTAGACGTGAAAAAAGGGGGAGGGTTTCCATTTTTTCTTTTTTTTTTCAAAGAAAAAAAAGTATTATTTATAAAATTATCCCTTAAAAATTTAACAAATATGGGTCCTATGCCTAGGCACAGCATGTTTAAATCAGTGCTTGTTGAAAATTTATTTGTTTTAGTTCTATGTAAGGAAACGAAATTACTTTTCGAACAATTCAATAGTATGTCAGATCTCAAGCACCCACAGAAAAGTTTTCGTGGGTGCTAAATACTTGCATGTATTTAAAGGAAGTGCTTAATTTGCATTGCATGGGAGCTCAGCTCCACTATTTCTTTTATCTCGGTGAAAATTTACACTAAATTTAAAATTTTAATTACCAGCGTAATTGTTTCTGTTCATATTAATTTTATCACATCGCAAACTAATACAGAGGTAACAAAAATTAACTTAATAATACCTTAAATTAGGTAATTAATTTTGTAAATTGCAATAAAAAAATCAGGGCTCTTGCACTTTTTTGGATCGAAATTAAACCCTGTTTAAAGGCAACTGAATGACAGCAACTTTCAGCTTATCGCTGTAGTTCGGGGGGGGGGGGGGGGGGGGGGGGGGGGAAATGAAATTTTGGTACACAAAAAAATTAATTTGTCAAATATTTCAGATTTTTAGGATGTATGTTTTAGAAACTGCACTATACACTGAAATAAACAATAAACCTGTATAATTTACGAAACTTTTAGAAAAAACTCTTAAAAATCGAAAATTTTAAAGAAGTGTTATTCTTTATTTCGGTATGTAGTGCAGCTTATAAAGAATCACTAGATTTTTTCGAATCCTTGGTGCGATAGTTTACTTTAATTTGTGTACTAAGACCGTTATGCAGATTTTGTTTCTTCGGCAAGAGCCGTGATTTTTTTTAATGCAATTTACAAAATTAATTACCTAATTTAAGGTATTATTAAGTTAATTTTTGTTACCTCTGTATTAATTTTCCGAGATTTGAGCGGAATTAGGTACTATTTGCTTTGATCTAGCCCAATACAGTTTTTGTAAAATTATATTGAAATCACGGGCGCATGAACACACATTACTGAAATGTATGTCTCTCGTAATTTTGCAAATTTTATCCCCCCACTGCCACTTGCATTCCTATCTGGCGCCCACGGAAACAATGTCTTTCTAAAGTCAAAGCTTTTTCACAATATGATGTGCGACTGCCTACAGCCCCACAGGCAATGCCTTTGTCCACTGCAGCCGCTACCCCCTTTCTGACCCACAGCCCTCATCCCAGAAACCTCGTCCTCCATGGGAAAATGTATGAATACAATGAGACTGTGTTAGCCCAAGAGTACCGGAAAACGGAGAACTTGAGACAAAGCCGCTGGCTACAATCAGAAGTTCACGCGGGAAAGATAACACAGGAGTTAGGTGAAAGACTCATTCCCATTATGGAAATGTTTTGAGATAGTTCTAATAATATTACTACAGGATTCCGAAGTGAGTAGGGTTAATTGTTTTTATTGTAAATAGAGAACATCAAGGTCTGTCTGTTTACAAGCACCTAATATACAACACTTTGTATGTCTCTGGAACAAAAAAAGATGCCCATTCATCAAAAAGTGTCGGCGCTTTGGTGTTAATTGAATGAGACTGAGGCGAGGCTTCTATGGTATAAATGTTTATGTCACTTTTTTCTAAAGTCTCCATTTCCTTTTCTTATTTTTGAATGATTTTAGTACTCAGTTATTTATTGAAACGGATGGAACAGACTGTGGTCCACCACACTAACATTTCGAGATGCCTTCCGTTTCATTTTGTGCTAATATTTTGTTCAATTTTTGTTCTTGATCTAGCCCAATGCTGTTTTTGTAAAATTATATTGAAATTACGGGCGCATGAACACACATTACTGAAATGGATGTCTCTGGTAATTTTGCAAATTTGACCACATAATGGTAGAGGGTAAAATAGCTCTACTTCAGGAGGATGATCAAAATCATGCCTGGAGGTTATATGGTCAACAATTCAAAATATTTTTTGAATAATTATTAACTCTAAGATAAACAACTTTTTTTTTGTTCTGCTTTATTTTTCTGTTGCCATTTAAATAGTTACCAATCTTTTATGTGGTCCTACACACATTTCAACATAGAAAACGTTGCATTAATTCATTCTGAGGAAATTATCTAGTTTTATTTTAAAGGTATAATGTTTGTAATTTTTTTAATTTGTTGGGGAAAAAAAGAAAAGAAAATAGTCAAGGCTTAGCTGCAGCTGTTTATAGGGGTACAAAAATGTAAAAAAAAAAAAAAAAAAAAAATACAGGAAATGAATGAGCTGAGAACAATACTATGAATAACATTTTTTGAAAACTCTGAGGTTTTCAGACAGGGATGAGATAGATTAAACGAGAATAACATTGATTGTGAATTGTTACATTCGAAAACTGAATCACTTTTGATACAAAATTTCCATTTACATGACAAGAAATTTGACTGATTGTGATATTATTGTTGCATGTCTTCCCCCCCTCCCCAATAAACGTAGTAATACACTTTTCTTTTGCTTAGAAATTTTTAATGATTAGTTAAAACCAATCAAAATTCTATCGCTAAAAGTTTTTAAAAAAGTGAAATAGTGTAATACACCTCTTTCGGGTCTGATTTATTACAAGGGCAAAGGGGGTGTGCGCCCAGGAATTCTCGAATTTTTACAGAGAATTTGCGTAAGGCAAACAAATTTAAGGTGACTCCAGCACAAGCAGATTTTTCTAAAAGAAGGGCATTTCATCAGAAATACTTCATTGCTTTAAAAAGAATCTTGATTTTAACTGGTCTGCTGTTATCGTTACTAAGACACAACGGTGGAGACTTTCATTCTATGCCCAGCGTTGCTTCACCGTAGTACAGATAATCGGATGCCAAAATTCACACTATTCACTTAAATTAAACTTTGAATCAGAGCCTGACTAAATCAAGGGCAGATGGGGCAGCTGCCCTAGGCCCCACAATAGAAAGGGCCCCAAAATGAAGAAATAACACTATGTATGTGTAGATAAATTTGCTTATATCAGTATAAAAGGGGCCCTCAAGAGAGATGTCTGCCATGGGCCTCACATTGGCTTAGTCGGGCTCTGCTTTGAATGTCGCCTTCAGCGCTGGGAAATAAACACGCAATTTTTGGCATATAAATACAAAAAAGAAAACTAATTATCTCAAGCACTTCACAATTTTTAGAATGTATGTTCACAAGCTGTACTAGACGCCGGAATAAACGAAAAATTTTGCAGAATGGCCACTTTTAGAAATATTTTGCTGTGCAGTTCCACGTTTAAGATTTTTTTCTGAAAGTTTCATGAAAGTTTTCGAATTTATTGCAGTGTGTTGTGCAGCTTGTAAAGAATCATCCTGAATTTTTTCGAATCCTTGGTACAATTAGTTTATTTTAATTTGTGTACCAAAACCGTGAGACAGATATCGTTTCTTCGATCTATACCCTCAGATATTGGATATTTTATGTGGAGCTAAAATGATTATTTGTATTACCCATTTCCCACTGTTAAAAATGTGCACGAAAAGTCAAATGATTGAGTAGTTACGAGCAAGGAAGCAAATAACAATAGGAAAAGATTCAAGGGTAGTTGGAAAAGATTCCATAAAGTTGGAAAGTGTATCGTTTTTTTATGAGTGTGCCGTATTTTTCTTCCTTGTTCCATAAAACCCATCTTCGGAATCGAAATATCTTAAAATCACCTACTAAAACTATTTTACAATCGTAGCCAAGTACATTCCAACTGTACTCCCCCTTTAAAATAAATTGTCGCGTTTTAGCACAAAAAACTTAGGAGAGACTTAGCACAAAAAACTTAGAGATCCTTTATCAAAAATTACAAACCTTGTACGACTTTCAACATTTTATGAACCCCCCCCCCCCCCCACACGGACTTTTAGGGCACCCACAGAAATTTTGTAAAGTCGGCGCCTCTGCATTGGATAGAAGCAGTAATGGCTATTAACTACCTTAGGAATCGTACATTGCATAAGACTATTCAATGCATTCCATTTCAGAGGTGGTATGGCAGAAAGCCAAACGTCAAACATTTAAAGAGACTGGGCTGTATAGCCTACGTTTACCAACCCCCTAACAAAAGAAATAAATTTCAACCAAGAGGGAAAAGAGGTATATTTGTTGGTTATGGATTGGGAACAAGTGGTTACCGGATTTGGTTTCCGAGCGAAAACTCTATTATAGATTCTAGAAATGTGACTTTTGATGAAAATAAGATGGGAAACGAGGCTATGCCAGTAGAAACCAATATGCTTCAAAAATTAAACCATAGAATAAATTGGGAAATAGATGAGATAGATGCAAATCCTCAGCCTAGTACTTCTAGTAGAGAAAGTAGTGAGACTATGCCGCACAGTGATCCAGAAACCTCATCAAGTGAAAACGGTTCCGATGACAAAATTTCTTTTACAAGAATTTGGAAGGAAAGGAAACATGGGGCTAGCAAAGGAAGACTTGATATTTATTACATAACATCTGATGGAACGACTCTCAGAAGCAAAAATGAAGCAGATAAATATTGTCAGGAACACAATCTAAATTACGATATTGAGGACTTTAACTTTTCAACTAATGATAAATCCGAGCACACATTAGAGATGGAAAAGGCAGTTGTCGATAATGACGAGAAAGAGGAAACAAGTAAGGATTCTGAAGTATTAAATGAAGATGAATGTGCATGTGGAGAAGTATTAGGGGAAATGTATTGCACAGATATACAAATACCAAAGTCGGTTGCTCAAGCTAAGATGTTGCCGGAAGCAGATTTATTAACAAAACCTCTCAAGAGGAGTCGTTTTGAATATTTAAGATTATTTTTACTTAATTAAATTGTATGTATTCATTTAATGTTTCCTAAGTTAGGAAGAGAGAGAGGGGAGAGAAAAAAAAAAAAAAAAAAAAAAAAAAAAAATCCTTTAGAGATTTAGATTATAGTATGTTTGGGAAAGAGGGGCATTGTGTTGGTTAACACATTTCTTTTATGTTTCCCAAACCTTTATTTCATTTTCAAATAATATCTTTAAAAGCAAATATCAATCTAGTAAAACATAATTATATTCCTTAAAACTTAATTTACAACTTAAAATGCATAAGTAAGCCTTCCTCAAAGATGTAAACAAACCCTTATTGAAGCACACATTAAAGTTCCACTTCAAGTTAAAGTTACAGTTCAGCTAAAGTTGGTATTTTATTGCTTCACTGCAACTGAACTTTCTAGTTTTAAATGTCATATTAAATCATAACTTTTTTAATTGTAATTATTATTTATAAACAAGCATTTTTCATTAATTAATTTTTTAATATTTAATTGTTCCACTAAGCCCACTGCTCAGTGTTTATGCAAATATCATTAGGCTTGTTCTGATTGGATGACATGGCAACCTGTGATTGGATGATGACATGGCAATCTATTATTGGTTAATGCACATATATAAGGAACTTTGCTAATGCATCAGTATTCAGTTTTGTTTTTTGAAAGCACTAAAGTCCAGTGCAAGGTATTTGTATCTATTAATGTTTTTGTTAAAATAAATGTGTGTTCAAGCTTTAACTTTTGTGGTGTTTATTAGTATCAGGGAGCACACATTAACCAATGCTTGGAGATGTTCCATATTGACCAACATGATGACAACAGCATTTGTGTCTGAAGTTCTGATTGTAACTGTGGAATCTTTTTTTATTTGACTTGCCAAATATACAATTTTTGTATCTGCTTCTTCATGATCAGGACATGAGAGTTCATGGTCGATTATTCAGGTAACTTTATCATTGGTAAATGAGTATACATAACACATATCATGATTAAGATATATTGTTTTGTTACTAATACTAGTAGCCATCTCCTGATAAGCTCAATGATGAATTAAAAACTGGATGAAAGCTTCTTTCAATTTGATATTTTTCAATTCTTTCTGAAAGTTTGCTGTTCTTGTTTATTGAGGACCAGAGATGTAGAACTCCTTGTCATCTACACTAACTCGAAGAGCGTGCTCGTTATCTTTGATCGAGCTATCTTTGTACGCTCTAATCTTCAATGACGATTTTTATTACTTCGGCTAGTGGAAATCGACAGATTATATATTTTTCGTGATTCTTGCATTATTTCCTTCAAAATAAAAAAAATTCAACTGCGCTCGAGAATGTCAAGACAACGTTATTTTTTTGCAACTTTGTAACCCTCCCACTCCCTTATGTTTCACTCAAATCGTCAGATTTTCTGAATGTACACTTTTTAGCTCGTAATTAACCCACCTTATCTTAATCTGATGTGCTTCAATATTTCTGACAATCGATTTTTTTTACTAATCTGATGAGCTGCCCTAGACACACGGCCTTACATAAAGGACTTATACATAGTGGTGGTACTCAACATGATGCAAGGTACCCCCTATGTTCATCTGCCGCACTCGAGTAAATCCCAAAAAACACATTGGGCTCCCCTACTATTTGAGACCAATGTTTGCAAAGCTTGCCAAAATGCAGTGATTTTTTATGTTGGCAAGAGTGGGATGTTAAAATAGGAAACAACTTTTTCTTGTTCATTTTCTCTTTACAATTTATATTTCCTATTTTGAATATTTTGAATACAAGAAAAGTATAATAAAAACATATAAAACATTATTTAATACGGCGGATTAATCAGTTAAAGTTTTTTATTTGGGAATACCTTATTCCCCCGTAAACGATATATATTTCGGTTACACACATAACCATCATCAGTCCATGCGCTTCATACAATAGACCGATCATGGGATGACGTCATTCATCGAAAATTCCAGAAGAAGACAGAAGAGATAGAAGAGGAAGCCGCCATTAGTGTGAGATCCAGAAACGACTGATGATGGTTATGTGTGTAACCGAAATATGTATCGTTTACGGGGGAATAAGGTATTCCCAAATAAAAAACTTTACAAGAAAAGTATCCAGAGTGATTCAACTCGACTTTTCGAACACTTGATATTTACCAAGCATTTAAATAGATTTCATTTAACTCAATAGGATCTAGTGTTAAGGCATTAGAGCACTCAAAACGGTTTGAGTGCTGTAATGTAAAAGAATGCTTTTTTGTAGTCCTGTAAAAAACTGTAAGCCATACACTTACTAAACTGTATGCAGTATGCAAAACAGTGATCTATAATACGCATACCTAATTTGAGAACAATCAAATGCACTATTTAGACTAGGGATGTAACGAATATCCAGCAGGTATCTGGTAGATTTTTCAATATCCGAAATAACGCCAGATATTCAAATCATAACTACCGAATATCCGGCTATATACTACTAAAGTTCTATTTATAACATGCATGGGGCAGGATGGAAAATTATATTTGAACATTCTTGATAAAGTGACACATAAAACAAAGGGATATATTTTTTAACTAATAACTCCCCTATAAACAGGGTTTTACCAATAAAACGGGTGAACAGATAATAACCAAATTTGTTTTAGACTATACATGAAAAGTGCTTAGGGAATTTTGATTAAAAAGCTCAATCTAAAAATGTTCAAGTTGCTATTAAACATGAAAAGACAGCAAATTTAACACTGGTCATGGATCATTCAAAATAAACACACAATTTTAACATTTGTTCACTAGTTTTTGAGCACATTTATAACTAGTTAAGATCATATTTAGAGCTGATTTCATGCTGTTAAGAGCCGCTTAATAGACATTTTCTGAACTTAAAAAAAAAGAAAAACCTAAGCACATCTCATGTAGTGTTCATGTGAAAATTTGGAGGTGATCTTTTCATCCTTTTCAGCTGTAAACTGCTGTTTACAGGGGGAGTTTAATTATAAGCACTGTGTAGAGCATCATTTGAAAAATATGTGCATTCAGTATATGCAGTTTCTCATGGTAATCCCAGAAATAATGTAATTTTACACTCTCCCCCCATGGAGTTTCTCCGATATTTTTAATTTGCTCCGGAAATCCGATAATTAACAAAAAATTCTAATTATTCTGTCTTCAATTTTTTTTTTACAGAGGCAGGGAGAAGTTTTCAATTGTCATCCTTTTTCTAAATGACAATCTTTTACTGAGCATTTCTTTATTGAAAGCTCCAATACCTAATGATTAAGAATAGACCTTTATTTTGCATATTTTTAATTGAATATAGTTATTTGATTGAATTTAGTTACTTTAATTCATTTATGATTTTCTGCAAGTTTCAATTGATATTTAAAGTTAAGTCTACTTAAAATACGTACATTTAAAATTTGTGAAATATTTAATAATGAAAATTATAACATGGCTGCTTGTGCAGACAGCCATGTTGTAACATGGTTAACATGGTATTTTACTAGTTTAAAATAGTTGTTTTAGTTACTACTACAGTATTGTGTATGATTAGCATGCCATACATACTGTACTTTGACTAATTTTTTTTTTTGTGTGTGTGTGTTTTGAATTTGCAACCCCGACCCATTTTTCCTCCTTATCGTGCCATATAAATTTTTGTACTCTGAAAAAATGCTTGTATATTTGAGAAGTTAAACAACTAAACAGATCTATTTTTGTTTTTTTAAATAGTAGTTTAAAAAATATATTATTTTTGATTAAAGAAATTTAAAGCATAACCTGAAAAATTCTGTTTCATACCTGTATAAAACTACAAAAGAAAGCATGATAATTTCATTATAAATATTTAAAAGAGATTTACTTTTTATTTATCAATTTAACTAAAAATGACTTTATGTAAATTAATATTAAATTATTAAAACATAAAAAAGTCATTAAACCTATGTTTGGAAAAAATTAACACTCATCTCTCATAGGTATCTTATCAAAATAGACATCTTATTCTTAAATAAATAATTAAGTATGCATTTCTTGTTGAAAATAATCTGTAATTATAGATACATAAATTTTAACCATGAAAAATTCATTAATCTGCTTCTGACAGTAGTGCACACATAAAAAGAATATTTTAACTTTTTACATTTTAACTAACATTCTTTTATGTATATTAGGGTGGATCGAATTTTTTTTTTTTTTCGAAATCTTTATCTCCCGAGGTCTCAAAAGTTGTATATTGATACGAATAAGACGTGTGTAAAATTTGAATGTTCAACGACAACGTCTTGGGGTTGCGCATCGAGCTTGAAATCTAGACTTTTTTTTTATAACTTCTTTAAAAAATCGACCCAAAAAATTCTTTTCCGAATTATCAGGCTCCCGAGGTTTTAGGAGTTGCATATTGTTATGAATAAGATGTTTACGAAATCTGGAGGGGCTACGACAATTTCTAGGGGTTGCAAATCGAGCTTGAAATCTATATAAAAAAATACCCTGAAAATTAAGTGTTTTTTGAAAAAAATAAGTAGAAAGCAAACTTCATTTGTTGAAAATAATTTGGTCTTTTTGTATGTTAAAAGATGTTCAGAGAAGCTCAGTAAATCACCAAAAATGACTTTACGAATAGTTTGATACAATGCACCCGTTATGCTGTCGTTTTCGTCTTGGGCGCAGTACGCGAACTGTGTTCTATGACAACCAGAACCGGTTCGCCTGCCGAGTGATGACGATACATATGCGTTCGGTTAAACCAGACACGAGATATTTTGATGAAACAGGCATTTAGTTTGACGTTTCATATAGATTGTGTTTTCAGTTTAGTCTAAAAAAACTAAGGGGTGGTTGCCTTGCTCTGATACGCTCCTGAATAAAGTGAAACTCGCTGTTCTCAGATGAGCTGGGAATATCAAAAGAATTACCTTGTACCTAGTTACCAACCCGAGGAGACGTACTTCTATATTACTTTTTTGTACTTAAGAAGAAAAAATTCTGAGTAAAGGGCAGGATCCACCGGAAGGAGATATAACCTTAATTGTAGCGATCAAAATACAGGAAATTTGGATCAAGGCTAGTATCCCCACTGTGTCAATCCAAGGAATTTAAGAGATAGTTAGTAAAGGTCGTGAGCAAGTTCAGCAGCTGCAATTAAATCACTGCAATGCATTTACAATTTAAATTGTTTATAACTGTCAAGTATTATAAAAAAATTAATCTTAATGTTCTAAATATTATAAAGTTGATTTTTTAAATTACAATCTCCTAACAACAAAAAGAATTTATTCAATAATTTAAAGGCTCTTGAAAATTTACCGTGAAAACAACTTACATTATTTGCCATTCTAAGACGTTCGGAGGTTATGAAGAAAGTGGGAAAAACTCTCTCTTACCCAGCTATTGAATACCGCAACTTCCAAATATACTGACTTTTCCCGGAGCAAGAGTGGCTCAGAGAAGTTCATACCTTATACAGAACGGGAATCATTGGCAGACCAGAGTGAAGCTAGATATGTAACAATCGATGGAACTGAAAATAAGACAAGTTTATGTAGAATGAGAGAAAAGTTGAAAGGTTGGAAAGAGAAATGTCGAGGTTGTTGGAGAAAGAGGTGAAAGTTCCAATATACAGTGTATGTCTCCAAATTTAGTCGTTGATTTGGAAAGAGAAAATAACGAAAGAGAAGTACGAAAGACTGAAGAAAATGCTGAATGCGTATCTACCGCCACTTTGGAAAATGTGGTTAAGAACGCCCAAGTTAGAATAAAAATCTCAGTGCTTTCACAAGTCTGCGACACAAGTTATTCCGGACTGGGAAGCAGCAACTCTGGTATCAACTTTATTTCACAACCTAGAGAGCAAAAGTTATGCAGATGGAGAGAAACGGTCTGGACTGATTCTCGACCAATATAATAGAGGAAGGCTCGGATGACTCGCTTTGAATTACATAAAGTAAAGGAAAAACTACTTTACAAATTTTTTCGGATTATGTTTTGATAAAAGGAAGAACAGAGCCACATACATAGAAAAATTTGTTGACGGCAAATTACACCCAAGTGTTTGCCACAAAAATCTTATCTGATAATCTGATCTGGTTCAACATACTTTGGCCATGTGTCACCATGTGATTTTAAGAAATTCACTTGAAATTTGGGAGAGTTTGACACAAAATCCATTGATCTTGGGCACCCTCACATGCATTGGCGGTGGTGGCAAATCATCGAATTCTGGAGAGAACAAAAGCGTCATCCGAAATCTCGAAACGCAGTTCTCTAATCTAACAAAATATCTGCAAGGTTGTATTTGCCAACTTCACACCAGCAAACAGCCATTCCGAAATTTGTCTGTCCATCTATCAGATGGGGGTTTCATACGATCTGGATTATTACACTTGACATAAAATTCCACGGTTTAATTTGAAGTCGGGCTTTACATTACTCTTTAAAACGGATGCTCCAATAATTGGGTGCTTGGGCTGGCACGGGCAGGACTCGGATCTTAGCAACGAGGTGGGTCCTGTGTAATGTAGTTACGATTGTGGTTGTACAGAGAAGAACTTCGAACTTAACTGACTGTTTTTAAACAGGACTAATTTATTAAAATAATATAACTTTTGCCTTCTACATATGCTCTTTCAAAAAACGCATATTTTACGGATATTTATAGATTTCAACCTCAATGTGCAACTGTTAGAAGTTGTCACAGCCCCTCCGGATTTTGCATACGTCTTATTCATAACAATTTACAACTTCTAAAACCTCGGGAGCCTAATAATTCGGAGAAGTATTTTTTTGGTCGATTTTTTAAAGAAGTCATATTTTTCAAAAAATTCTAGATTTCAAGCTTGATGCGCAACCCCAAGACGTTGTCGTAGAACATTAAAATTTTACACGTCTTATTCATATCAATATACAACTTTTGAGACCTCAGGCGATAAAGATTTCGAAAAAAAAAAAATTTCGATCCACCCTAATGTACATATATGTAAAGAGATTTAGTTTTTGTAACTTATAAGTCAATTATTAAAAAATACTTTAATGAGGTGTGAAATATGTTTGCAATTTATTGTTCTGATGTCATGAAAAAACATGAAAATGAAAAAACACACTTGATAACTAAATCAGTGATGCCGCTTACGCGCTATAACGCGTCAAATACGCAAAAAATCGATGATGGGACGCAAAAGAAAAGTTACAACGCGTCCCCCGGGACGCGTAATTTCCATCATGCAAAATTTTGAAAAAAAAAAAAAAAAAAAAAGGTGAGAGAGGTGCGTTCAGACTGCCAATTTTGGGTAAATCTCTAGTAAAACACAAACTGCTTGTGTTTTACTCGGAGAGATTGACATCGTGAATGGCTTTGTGGGCCCGTTTACATGCACACAAATGCGGAGTAACGCTTCCCCTACATGGGGGGAAAAATGCAGGGTAGAAAGATCCCTAGTCGAAAGGAGGCATAGGAGTGTTCGCTTTCCCATCATGCATTGCGAGTTTTCCCCTATACTCTGCTTTTACCCGGGATATATATCGTGCTGTGCGCACACGTGGTTAAGCAGAAGAAAAAAGGGAATTACTTTGACGAAATGTAAACAATGATTTGTTTTATATTAAATCTGACAATTATTATTTAGAAATGAAATCTATAAGCTATAGAAGCGATAAATATTTTAAACAATTAGAATAGAAAAGGGGGCTGGTCCATATTTTACTGTTGTATATCCTTTCCTTCCTCAAATATATTCAGATTTTCCTTGTGATAAATTTATTAATACATAGTAATTATTTTTGTTTTAATTAATATAAGATGGAGGGGCGCTTGAACGGTATTTTACTGTAGTTTTGATAATTTAAGATGTTACGGCTGTTCTGCGAGTACATTTTACTTTCTTAAACATTTCTACCGATGCAGCCTTTCTCCCAGTTTTTACTGTACATACAAAAGGGGATTTTATTATTAGGATTTATTAATTATTAGGATTCAGGGCATCATCAGGAAGGCTTTGCCGTGAAGGCAAAGTAAATGACATGCATGTCACAACAAATTTTTCTTAATTAATTATAATTCATTTTATTTATTTTTTGAAAAGTTTTATGTTATTTATAAATAAGATATTCATACGCATCATCACACCAAAATGGGTGAGACATGATAACATCAGTCGTGAAATTAACCAAATGCTTTTATATCGATAAGGACCCACTTTTTGGAAAAAAGGACCCGTAAATTTTGGAGTCCTGGGTCCCAAGGACCCGTCTCTTCCAAAGTCTAGCGACATCACTGCTAAATATATGTTTAGTGCAGGATATCCAGCCGGATATTCATGTCTAGCAACCAAAGGAGCTTCAGATATCCGATACCCGGTATCCGACAAAATCATTATCTGTTACATCCCTAATTTAGACACTAGATCAGCAGCTCTTCAGGCTGTAATAAATAAGACATTTTGTAACCGTGTGAACAAACTGCCAGCTATACACATCAAAATCTATGTAGGTCATAAGACCATGATGTTACCCAATTTGAATTCAATCACATGCACCATACTAGCATACTTTAAGAATTTTCAACCATAGTCCATAATGTAAAAAAACACTAATTTTTGTCCTGTAGAAAACTACTAGTCTTATACACAACAAAATCTATACAGGTTGTGTGACAGTGACCTATAATATACATACGCAATTTAAACTTATTCAAATGCACCATTTAGATGCTAGCTCATTTTAAATGAGTTGCATTCCATAGATCATAATGTATACGAATTATCTTTTGCAATTGTGTGAGCAAACCACCATCTCTACATACACCAAAATCTATTCATATGGTGCGATAGTGACCTATTATATACACGTTCAATTTGTACTAAATCGAATGCACTGTCTAGTTAACACTAGCACACTTTCAAGAATTTCTGTCCCTAATATACCGTAAAATCCCAAAAGAAACCCCTCCCCCCTTTTCTCGCCAAAAGTAAAATCACTCCAATATCTCGATTATAAGCCCCCCCCCCCTCCTTTTTTCCCAATCTCATCTAAGCCAACATACAGTATTGCACGTGTGCCATTCATCGCATGCATTCAAATCTGTTCTCAATTTTTAACTCCGCTGTGTTTTGTTCCTGTCACATGATTTGATTTTTCCCCAACTGTATTTCCGATCTTCATTCAGGGAGAAAATGAAACTCTCTTGTATAGTGTGCACGTTGTTATTCCGTATAAAAAAATGTCTTCTCGGAGGAGCTACATGATTGAAAAAAAAGTTGGAAATATTGAAATGGCATGAAGTGCACGGATCTTCACTTCATAAAACAGCCGATCAGTTTCAAATTGATTGTAAATGCTTACGAAATTGGATTAAAAAGAGAGCCGTACTTGAAATGAACTCATTTGGAAAAGACAAAAAGAAAAGAAAATAGGTTGTGGTAGAAAACCTTTATGAGAAGAAATAGATGAAGAATTCATTGAATTTTTTGAAAAAGATAGAGAAGCAGGATGAGCTGTAAGCAATAAACTGCTTGGAGCCGAAGCTAGAAATATTGGCATGAAGCACGGATTAATTAATTTCAAAGCAACAGCCCAGTATGTTGCAAATTTTAAGAAACGATTTAACATTTCAATGAGAATAGGCACAACAGATTGCCAAAAAGCACCTGAAGAACTCAGAGATGAAGTGACATGCCTTTTAAATTGCTTGAAAGAGTCGCGCAAAACTTTCGATTACACTGAGTATAACATCGGAAATATGGACCAAACGATGTGTCGTTTCGACATGCCAATGAATTGGACTAATAACGTAAAAGGCGAATCTAGTGTTAAAACAATACAGGATGTAGAAAGCGGGGCTTTACTGTTGCTCTGTGTGCCCGTGCATCAGGGCACAAGATGCCTGCATTTTGTATCTTTAAGGAACCTTCCGGGAAAATATGGAGCTGGAATAAACCTTTTAAAAACAAACTACTAGAGAATTGGGGAAATTACCTTCGAAAAGAAGAAAAAACGAAGAAAGGAAATTTAAACAGCCATCTCGACAGGATGTACTATGGTGGGTTTCAAGTGCATGGGCAGCAGTTTGTGAAGAGCTCATTAAGAAGTCCTTTAAACACTGTGGGATATCCATAAGATTAGATGGGTCAGAAAACGGTGAACTGCATTGTGATCTAGCTTGAGCTTATCGTACCCTGCTGGATGAACTTGAGTCTGACGTTTTGGATTTGATTCTGGAGGATGACTGTTTTGAAAGCGATTTTGAAGGATTTTCTGATGAAGAATAAGTGTGTCCAATTTTCTCTAGTAATTTCTCTTCTTTAAAATAAATATTCAATGTTTCTATGCTGAAAAATAACTAACTTTGTTTAATGAAAGTGATTGCATTTTAATTTTGTTCCTTATTTGTTGTTTCTATTATTTTTGTGTCAAAATCAAAATTTAATAATTATGATGTTTATAACTTTAGCTCTTAAAAAAATGCAGATCTTCATATTATTTACAATAATTTTTTAACTGTATAGTTTGAATTATGATCAGAGTTTCATTAATCGAGTGTTAAATTCTTTTGTTGAAAGATGGCGCCACCATGCTATTTATTACTAAAGTACAAGGGTTATTATTAATTTTGTTTCAATTATCATTTAATTTATTATACATATGTATAATAATTATTTTATTCTTATTACAGATCTTTATTTAGTCTGGATTATCCGGTAAAAACCATTTTTTGCAATGCTTTTTTTGTATAATCTCGATTATAAGCCCCCTACCCGAAATGTATCTCCTTTGCTTTTCAAAAAGGGGGAGATTACTTTCGGGATTTTAAATGAAATCTTTTTTGTAGCCATGTAAAAAAACTAAGTACTATACACACCATCAATACAAGTTGTGAGACAGTGGTCTATAATATATATACCAAATTTGAGCTCAATTGAATGCACTGTTTTGGAGCTATCGTGTTCACTCACACACACAGGTACATACATACTGGAGATGAGACGGACTCAGCCCAAGTCCGAACTGGGCTCGGACTCTCTCTCTGTATGCAAGATTGTCATCGGACTTGGGCTTGCCAGAAATTTGTCCTTTATTGAACATACACCTTGTAAACAGATTTTTAAAAAGTGATTCATGGGAGCAAAAACATACTTCTAAAAAAAATTAATTTGTACAACAATTTAGCTTAATTTTCACAAGCATAATTTATGATATTCCATCAATGAAGTATTTGACTTTTCTCTACTTATTATAAAAGAAGGTGTCTGTGTGTGTGTGTGCATGTCTGTCGGCAGCGTTACGGACAAACGGCTACACCTAGAAACACCAAATTTGGTACTCGGGAAGATGTAAATATGTAGTTGTGCACCTCGAAGCGATTTTTTCAAAATTCGACCTAGAATTTTTTTTATTTTATGTTTTATGCGATTTTTGGCATTTTTTCTCACCTAATTCGTAATATCGGCGGAAATTACGCTCGCAGCAAAACGGCATTTGTATCATCGGATATAGGAGGAAATTTTCTTTTAAAAACAGTTTGTTCTGAATACGTAACATGATTTACCGATTTTTAGGAATTTTTTTACTAAGCATCTGCTTCGCGATTGTTTTTCGTAAAATAATTTTAAAACTGTCGCATCTTGAATTCTATCCGTCATAACTTTTAGATATTTTGACAAATCGTGAAACATTCTTTTCTCCCTCTTTTAAAATAAAAATGAAAAAATTATGTAAATTGGATGATTTTTTACGAATTTTAATGCAGCCTAATGTTTAGAATTTAATAGCATCAACGCGATCTTACGCCATTCATTACATTGCGATCACGGCACGAGAATTTATGTTCGGTTGTTGCCACAGAAAGGATTAGAAAAAAGGATTTTTTCAACCAATCGAGTTTTTAAATGGGATATCAGAATTTCAATTCGCAAGTGAGGATCTATGACGTCAAATGCTTTAAGATACGTAAAAATTACTCCATAATTTTAACTCATTTATTCCAGCTCTATTTTCAACACAGGGAGACGATATTTTGATTAAAATTTACTGTAGAAATAAACTAAGAAATTCACGATTATTATTATTAGAAGTGGTATTTTAATCCGGTGCTTATTTAAAAATTGAAATGTTTTCACGGCGCTGAAAATGTTCATTTTAAAAGTTACAAAGTTCGTTTCAAAGCGCGATATATTAAATTTTTTCTATTTACTATTTTATTTTTGGCATTTAATTTAGCGCAGGCGTTGCCTAACATACGCATGCAGGTTGCGAGTATAATTTTATTTTAACGTTGAATTACGTTCCTCCATAAAGGTTACATAACGCAAAGTTTTAATGATACCGTTTGAAAACAATTATGCGAAATATCGAAATTAACTCCCTCAACCTACCGGGGTATCCTTTACGGCAGTCAAACAGTGACGTCATAAATAAAAAAATGCGTGAAATTTGTAAACTCTGCAACTCTAACGCCCTGTCACAATTAAAGTGGGAATAAGTAGCTCCTCGAGATTACACAGTTTGATGTTTTTCAGGAGACAGGACTATGGAGGATATAAAAGATATCGCTATATTAGATACATGGATAGTTAAAATGGCACCCCTTGGATATTTTCTCCCCACAGTAAGATGAAATGGTTTGCGGCGCTAAATACGCCCATCTTATAAAACTATGTATAAATTAAATATATATGGAGAGTTTCCTTAATGGCAACCATTATGTGAAATGATTATTATTTATGCTAATGCGTAAATTGCAAAGAATCGCCACAGAATCAAAAGATCCCATTGAGGCCAAATAATCTAAGCTGTTTCTTTAAAGGGAGCCTTGAAGAGGGAGAAGCGAATATAGATAGTATTAATGTACGTAATAGGTAGTATTATTAGATTTGTAAAGATAATATGAATAAATCGCAATGTACCACGTTAATAAATATTTCATGAAATTAAAAGTGTCCTGTTTCAACGGTTGTCTTACAACCAACTAAACGAAAAGTAATTCTAATTTGCGTTAATATATCCCGCAGTAATTTCAACAGAGGAGATTACTTGAACTTTTTTAAAAATGAAATTCTGTTTTGTCACATGCAGATATGATTTTAGTAGTAAAATATTCCCTTCTTCCCGTGTGAAGAGCGGGTGCGCAGCTATTTTAAATACATCTCTTGAAAATAGCATAAATGAATTCAGAAGACCTCAAAACGTGTCAATACACCAAAATCTCGAAGTCGAATTTTTTCATGATTACAATACTTTCCTTATATGGTACATGTTCGGAAAGAGATAAATGGTGCTCCATTTCATGTAGTGTCTTAGGTATTTAATGCTACAACTTGAGCCTAAAAAACAGTATGATGTAGAAATAAGACCAGGTGCGTAGCCAGGAAATTTTTTCGGGGAGGGGATATGAGCCTGGAAATTTTTTCGAGGGGTATATGAACTTATATATGCATAAATAGACGGAATTTCATCACTAATCCAAAAATTTCGGGGGGGGGGGGATATATCCCGATATCCCCCCCCTCTGGCTACGCCCCTGAATAAGACATTTTGAAAGCCAGGAGTTCTCTGCAAACCATTAAGCTTTCCACTTTTTTGATAGTGAATGACACTGACGTAGTTTTTTGAGTCATTATACTGCAATGATCAGGTTAGTACTCATGACACAAACTTTACATTAAGAGTCAAATAATTTTGCTCTTTTTTTTTTTTAATTCCACATCACGAATAATTTCGAATTACACATGAAAGGAAAATTTTCGTTTCCTACCGTGTGAAGAACGGGCACGCAGGTATTTATATATTAGCTGAAATTTTCGGCTCGGGCTACGACTTAAATCATATCGTTACGACTCGGGTGGGCTAGTATTAAAAGTCCTCTGGCTTGGGCTTTACAAAATGAGCCCAAACTTATCTCTAACACACAAACAAACACAGACATACATAAAAACATTTCTTAAAAATTACACAAATGAATTCAGAGGAAATCAAAATGAGTAAATAAATAAAAATCTCAAAGTCAAATTTTTTAATGATTACAATACTCTCCTTACACATACTTGGTACATGTTCGGAAAGTAAAAATTAAAAGCAAGAATGAAATATTGCATTGAATACTGAATGAAACAAGATAAAGGCAATAATGTAAACATTTAAAAATTGATGTTTTGGGTTAAATTTGTTTTCATGTTTGTAGATGTCTAATTAAACATACAAATTTTAATGCATAATTAGTACATTATTATTTTAATAACTTAAAGCAAGTACACTGAAGCAAGGCTGAAGCCAAGGGGGGTTCTGGTCCCCCCCTTAAATTTAAAATTTTCTTGACAAAATAATAATGAAGTCTTTTTTGAAAAATTCAGCCTTTTTCACTGTTTGGTCCCCCTCCCCCCCCAAAAAATTTATTTTTCTGGGTACGGCCCTGCACTGAAGAATGGGAATAGCCTGTGTCCTGATATTGCCATCTGTCTGAACAGCCACTTTGTAAGGAAATCATTGCATTTAAGCAATCACTTCTTTACTTATTGTAGTAGTTTGGAATCAAAGTAGCACACAATCAGTGGCGTATGCAGACTTCCTTCATGGATTGAGGGAGGGGGGGGGGGGGGGTATAGACGTAACTCTGTGTTAAAATGCATAATATTTAAGCTAAAAATTCAAAATTTATGAACATTTTGTTAAAAAATTTTGACACGGGAGGGGTGTGTTAACCCCCTCCCCCCCCCCGTATATGCCACTGCACACAATTATGTAAAATTTGTAATGCTAGATAGCAAATATGGATAGACCATCTTCTTATTTTTTGAAATGAAAAGAGTGGTTATAATGGTGGTAAATAAATAACTTTAGACTAAAACTGTTGTTATGCTAACTAAACCAAAGTATAAACAAACATATTTTATGATTTTAAGATGCATTTTTTTAGATGACATCACAAACACTATCATGACACTATAAAAGGGGTCACTTGTATATTTAAAACTATTACTAAGATTAGCTTTAATGAAACATCTTCCTCACCATACAACTTCAAAAGTAAATTCCTTTACGCTAAATACACTCTACTGAACTCCCCCCCCTCGGAATTTTACATTATGGAATGTTCTAATGACGGTCGAACATTGTTAAAATCGAAATATTTACTATAACTTTGAATTACTTAATAATGGTGGTACAAAGAGCACTCAGAGCTTCAATCACACTTCATTATAACACTGTACCAATACGAACAATCGATTTAACGAATGATACTTTTTAAGTTGCTTTAATGTTTAGATTGAATCATTAAAGCAATTTTTCAACAAAAAAACCAGAAAAAAGTAAAATATTAAAAGAAATAACTTACCCTAACACGAGGAATATAAACATTCCTCCGGCCGATCACTGCTCTGTCACCCGTTGCCATTGTAAAGAAGTAAAATGTCCCAGATTCTGCAGTGCCATCTATTAAATAATTTCGAAGCGATTTTCGGCCAATCTCAAACCCTGAACCAATACCAATGAGTTTCAAGTGATCGCCTACCAACATCGCCCCAAACAAATTCCGAAATCTGCTTATGATGTTGGAAATTTAGCATCGCAAGGTGATCTCGCGCCAAACAGATGACGATGGCTCATTCTGAGGATAAAATTTTAATATCGGAAAGCGATGCTGGGCCAATGTTGTTATGATATTCTTATAATATGACCTGACAAATCCCAATCAAATCGATGTTTGGCCAATCATTAGCTAAACAGCCGTGCTGCTTGGACTAATTCTGTCTCAATAAAATTATTCTCCTCTGATCAAAACAATTCTGATTACCTATCAACTGCAGTTTTCATAGATGTTATAAATAGATGATGGCAAATGATGAATATTAAACATACCAGAACAGGGTTTCAAAATCGCTTAAAAGATGCTGAACCATTTGTATCTGTAAATAACGAAAGATTAAACATTTAAATCAATTTGTGGAATGGGTTAGTTCATGGGAGAAATTTAAACAAAAAGCAAGACATGGAGACAAATGTTTTTGCTGTTTATTGGCAGAAACATTTTTAACCCTTTCCCATACAACTAAGATGATTGTTGAGCTGATAAACTATGTCCTTATACAAATCTAAAAAGCAAAATATGTCCTGACTAAAAATTTCCAAACTGATAACTTAGAAAATCGATTTGGACAATATGGGGGAATGGTCCGTTCAAATTACTATGAGACAGTGCAGCAAATTTCAGAGGCAGAAAAAAAATTGAGAATTAAAAGCCTTTTGAAACTCCATTCAGAAATTTATGGAGAAATAAAAATTAAACATATATCTAATCACAAACAGGATCAAGTTTTTAATGATGATGTATCCTTTTTTGAACCTCTTTTGGAAACTCGAGAGTATAGAACACTTATTAGAAAATGATGTTAAAGTACTAATATACAATGGTACGTATATTGTTAATGATCGTTGTTTAATATGGCTTATGCCTGGAGTACAATCGCTGTTATCGAAAAATATTTAGCTGTTTTCATAATTTCGACAACCTTGTAAACTGTAGATCCCATTAAATTTATCGACTCATCTAGAATGTTATTACTTAAATAGATCACAGACCATTTAGAATCATGAACAATGAGCATTATTCTTTTCTGCTCCTTCTGCTGATTTTCGGATAGTTTATATCGGTACATTTCTCGCAGAGTTGTTACTTCTTCCACTATCTTATATTTGAGATACATGCTGTCAAATATAAGGTCTTCCTTGTCCTTGTTGATGTCGTTTTTATAATAAGAAGCTAAATTTTCGCAATGCTGTGTTATCTCTTCCTCTTCCAAGTCGTGAATCCTCTCGAAAAACCCAAATTTTTTTTAAATTATTTCAAAACTTGAAGACGTTTTCTTAAGTTAGACGTCAGACAAGATTTTAAGTTCTTTTTTTTTTTTTCCCAAATAATAATTTTGGGAAGAGCTTTTTTTGAGCTGAGGCCCCTGGCGACAGCCGCGTTCGCGTATGCGTTAAGACAGCATTGTATGTATGTGCAAATTTATTAAGCTTAAATGAGTATGAAAAGGGTCACATAAGGCAGACCTGCAGCAGACCTATTTTATGCAGCTCCTTGAGTGGACGCCCATACCTAAGGGCGAAAATGAGCTCCCCCCCCCCCCCCCCCCCAAAGCTGTCAGAAAACGTATATACATCCGCAATTATTTATGTATTGTTGCAACGTGGAAGTGAATTAACGTGGTTTTCGGGGCAAGACCACCGATTCCCCTCCTCCTTACAAATGACTTCGCAGATCTCTACAAACATTCTTATGGACGCCCATAGCGTCTTGAATTATGTCTCCTCTGCTCGGAGCAGATACACTAGTTACCTTTTACAACTATTTCCAGAGTTAAATATTTGAAATGCTGCTCGCGAATGTTGTAGCAGAATTTTCAAATTATAGGAGGGAAAAACTCATTTAAATAATTGCATTAACATACTAGTACAGGACACACGAGTTGTTGCCCTTAGTCGTTGCTCTTAGCTTGTTGAGCTATTTTGAAAAACACAGAACAGTAAAACTCGTTAAAATTCTTTTGAACCAGCCAGTTTTGCGCCCCTCTCCTGACTATTTTCTTGTAAGGGGCCAGCCTCGCCAAACCCTACCTAGGGCCCTGCACCCCATTTTTTTTTTAGTTTAGGCTTTCTGCCGCCTGAACCTGCTTCCCACCTCAGTCTTTCAAACTGTTGCCCTGTTCTTTCTCAGTTTCGACGTTTTGCCATCCTCTATTTATCTTTAACTTATCGCCCGGGGTGGACCATATCTTCCTACGTCACTACTTACGAACATTACTTTTTACGTACACTACCCACTTTCGTACGTCATTGTCCAGCCGTCCAGCGTGATTTTAAAAAGAAAATTACAAGATTTTTAACAGTCGACTGTAAATAATGACGGCAGCCAGGTCGCCGCTATGTTACTGGTGAAAGAAAAAATGAATAAAAGTTTTCATAGCCAAGACAAAGAAAAATAATGGAAAAATGAAAATAACTATTTTAAAGCCACTTGATTTAATGTCTGTCCGATATACAACCCTATTTTAAAAAATCCTCTGTTAGTCTCCTTACAATGAATTGAACAATAAGGATTCTGCCGCCCCTACCAAAGAGCGAAGGCAGATAGATCCATGGAGAAGGGACAGAAGAGACGCTCCCGCGAACAAATATTTAGACAAGATAAAATGGTCTTTCTGACAATGATGACATATTTCATGCAATTCTGAATTAATACTCAAGCTTTGCGCCTCGCAGAAAAAAAAATTATAAATCTGCCCATATATAAGGTAGGACTTTTTTCTCTGTCCCCAAACTGACAGCAATAAATAATTGTTAATTTTCTTTAAAAAAAAAAAAAAAAAAATTTTTTTCAAATTTTACGTGTTATACAAGTAGGCAATGGTTAATCTAGGCCTGCCGCCCCTTTGAAGTGCCACCTCTCTGCATCATAGCACGGCACGGCCCTGATCATAGGTAACTCTCTGCCAAATTGTATTACATTAGGAGAAAATTGAGTAGAAGAATGTACAGAAGCATTATACATATTTACATTAGGGATGTAACAGATATCTGGCTCCTCTGCCGGATATCCGGCTTCTCTGCCGGATATCCAGCTATATATAGTACTAAAGTTCTATGTATAATATGCATGGGACAGGATGAAAAATCTTGGTAAAGTGATACATAAGACAGATGGATATGTTTTCTGCTTGATGTCTTATCATGCAATCATATTGATTTGCAATATCAGGTTTCTATCCAAGATTGAATTAGTGGGTGGGGCTGAAAATAACCTGGGTAGGCACTATTTTTGTATAAAATCTATGGCTTTCAAAGAGCTTTAGACTAAAATAAAAGTAAAGGAAAACTATTGTTTAACTCATTGACTATAACAATAATTCATTAACAAAAAATGTAACCCATTAATTGTAGTTTCAAGGCAACCAAAGGAAAGTAAACTGCAACTATTTTAATTTTTTGAATTCATCTTGCATGTACAGGGTGTCTACCAAATTTCTGAAAGTCAATTTCCGGACTTTTGGGAGGTCCCGGGAAAAAAATTCCTGACCACTGCATTTTACTTTTAGAAATTGCACAATGCCCCTTCCCTTGTCTTTATATTTGCATATTTTGTACAACTTCTTGAAATCAATTTTAACTGAAGTATACAGGATTAAGCTTTCATCTATTGAGAAACAGAAGTAGTCGCACTTTCTGATAGAATTAACTAACTGTTCTTGGAAATACGGTCCTAAACCATAAGTTACAAAGTAAGCTATTTTGTCTTTTACCCTCCCGTCAAGATTGATGCGTCCCCTATTTTACTTCCATAAAATGGACATAAATTTTAACCAGCTGCTCTTATCCTCAAAATTGCATTAATCCGTGTCTGATTCGAAGTTTCCTTAGAATTTTCTTTTGTAACGATAACTTGAGAAGAAAAGAAAAAAACAACGAAAACTTACTTATTTTTTATAAGTCAAATCAATCCTCTTTTCTTTTAAACATACGAATCGGTCAGTGATGTCCCCATAAAAAGGCGTTGTTTTAATTCAGATATCAATAATTTTAAAAGCTCTTTAAAAGTTCCCAAATTTAAAAAATTTTCTCGCTCGCGATGTCCTCTAAATGTGTTCTTGCTTACTTAAAAACAATACTGCTTTGATGGGTAATTGTCCATTCATAAGCATCTATTCAGGCTTACCTTCTTAATAAATTCAGCAATATAAAGTCCTGAGTTTTCCGAACATATATTCTCCTTACCCCTTCCCTCACTTCTCGTCCGAGCTAATCAGTTAGTCGAGTTCTCAAGTTCAGCTGCCGTTATAAAATCTTTCATCGGCTGTATCAGCTGTATACTCCCTATGCTGGAGAGGCTGCTTACATAATCGTTGTCATGGCAAAGGTGCTGCCAATTTTCTGTTCAGCGCTCTGGGCTGAACCAAAGATTTTCCCAATTGAATTGCAGGAAGATTAAAGTGCTTTTTTTCTGAATGAGCGATCCGGCCACAATACGTTTTTTTTATTGTTGTTTGGTTTTTTTCAGAGATTTTTTTAATTTACCGTAGGAATTCCACAATTCTAATCTGAATTTAGGAAAATTAGTAGAATAAATTATTTTAAAGTATGTGCTGATAATTTCAAGTGCAGCCCGGCTGTACTTACTGTATCCCACGAGCTGCCACTGAATTTATGTACCAGTCGCCACAGTTTATTTCCCAACTCTCTTTCCTTTTTTTACACAAAGTTTATATTAATTGAAAGTAAAACAGAAACGGGGCATTAAAACAGATGTTGTTGACAGGAGTCAACTAAACTCCAAGATCGATGTCGGCATGGCGGGGAGGGGGAGAGCTGGATCATTGATAAAGCGTATTAGTACCACTTGACCAATCAGCAAAAGTAATCATCTGTTATGGAAATTTTCAAACGGGGATTACGACAATGCGTAAGACTGCGGTTTGAAGCAGTCACCTGCACTTGTTTGTTTTTGCAAGGGCTCTCTTTCTGAGAACAAAAATCCAAAGAGTGGCGAGCATTCATTTATAAATTCTTTTTGTGATCTATTAATACCAAAAAATAAAAATAAAATAAATAAATATTTCAAGATTTATTCCGGCATAATAAGGCTTATGGCCAGCATAAAGTTGATGACAGCTGTCCGTCGTGGAAAATTAACAATGTTCTTCATGAACAAAGACCAATGGAGTACGCAAATGCAGCCGCGGGAGATTTAAAAATAGGGATACTTTGTTCTCGCAAAAAGGCAATTTTGTGTACCATATAGAAAATATTCAGAACTGGTTTGGTGCAATCTGAAAATCGTTAAAAGTTTATTCCTAAGCGTTCATTTCTTATAGTCAGACACATACATTCAGATCAATGGACGTCATGAAGTCACGCAATTTAACTCGCAAAAAGGCGCTTTTCATTTCTAAATGAATCCGTAATTCCCTATTGGTTTGTAAATATCTTTACTAACTATAGATAATTTGAATTAGGTAGGATAGTTTCAGATAATGATTATACTAAGCAATCATTAAAAACAAAAACTTGCAAGTGCGTAAAACAGCCAGTTATAAACTACAGAAGCTGCCATCATTTATACCGACAGTTTTCACCAAAAAGCTGAAGTCTAGAATTAGGATTGTGAAATAATTATCAAATATAACACCCACATTGTAGGATAGGCGGTGAAGTTATTTTGAATCCCTTTCTTACCCCCAACTGAATGTTATGTTAGTTTTTTGTTGCTACATTAGGTAAGAAATAAACACCCCAGAGGTGCCTCTTTTTGAGTTATGCAAACGAAAGAAAACAGATGAAATGAATAAGCGATGACTGTCACTCTCTGATTCTGATAAGCATTCAATTAGGAAAAAAGTAACTTATTTTTAAAAGGAAATTTTATCCGGTTTCATTTACGATAAATGTCTGATTGTGTTGCTTGGAATTTTGTGAAGGAACAGTTATACATCGTGTTTAGTTAAGGGTCGTTTCAATCGATCATATTTTTGTTACGGTATTATTTTAATAGAAAGTGTTTCATAAAGGGGCCCGTAAAACGATCGATCATCTTGACTGCGATGATCCATGTAACGGAAGGGGCAGGGGGAATGGCAAGTTTTGGAGTGAAAACTTGGACATACCAGGGCAAAGGGGGTAAAAAAGGATGCCAATTGCTGAAAGGACAGAGTTCTTCAAAATAGAATTTTCAAGCACTAGCTAGGTTTGGATCAACTTTATCCCTTAGGAAGTCTTTTTTTAGAAAACATTATGACTGATGGCTGCTTTGAACAAAGTTCATATTTAATGTATTGCATTGCATCAAATGTTGACACATTTAACTTGTTTGGTTCAGATATTATTTTGTTCATGATGCTGAAACTACCTTCCACTTTAGGTCCGTGAAATCAAGTTAAAAGTGCAAATGCCAATCTATAGAGTAAAAGATACTTGGAAATTATCTCTACTTCTTTCCACCATAGGTCTACAGATATACTCTCCTGGATGTACTGAAAATCATCATTTTGGAAATTATGAACTTCCAATTCATAATCATTTATTTCAAATCCTTTAATTACGTTAGGTGCATACTGAGGTAGTTCCTTCATTAATTTTAAGGAAATGGAATGTTTCCTAAGTGTTGGATCTAAAGAGGATTCAGCCTTCAAAAAAGGATTGTCAAATGGCATTTTTTGTGTAAGCCACTTCGCACACCTAATGTATGCTTTGAGTACACATGATTGAAAATCTTTGATCACAATCAATTGGGACTTAGGAGATAGCTTGATAATTTGCTTGGCAGCATCACCCACAAAGATAGAAGATGTAGCTAACAAATTGTCCTCAATTTCAAAATCTTTTATTTTTATCAAAGACCTCCCAATCACTTCTAAAGCCTCAGGTTTAATGAAGCAGCCAAGAAATCGTCTTAAAAGAGCCCACTGCTTTTCCATACAGAGTATGAATCAGTAGTTTGTAGGATTGGAATAATAAAATATATCCCTTTAATAAGGGCAATACCAATGGAAGAAAGCTCATTATTAATTTTGTACGACAATGTGCTTTAAACAATTTTTGGTTTATACATTCTTTTCTTCTTTTGCCTAGTTCAGTCATCTTTTTGGTACATACCGTGTGTTGAATTTTTCTAATAATATCTTTAGCCCGATCACTCACATTTGAATTTTTGTATATTTTTACAACTAGTAAAAAAGCTGTCTTTTCTGCTGAAGGTAAAAAAGAAAAATACAATAATGTTAAAGGAGCAGACATATGTAGTACATTCATTGTGCAATCTTAAACAAAAAGCAATCTAAAACTAATGAATGACTGTGGCAAAGTGGATTTTATATTCAATAATTTGTAAATGTCCTTCAAAGCTTCACGTAAATCTAAAGACCATTTCAGGTCATTGTAAATATTTGTCAACAAGCTTTCAATATGTAATTAAAATGGCCAAATGGCTTGCAAAATGTTTTTGTAGCATTATGCACATGGTGACAAGTATCACCTCCTAGATCAATAAGATTGGGACATTTTGTTTTTTAGCCTCCAAGCCATTTTTCTTACCCCTCATTACATTGCAAGAGTCTAAAAGGATAGACATCAAATTATCCCAAGGAATATTGTTTTCTTCAAACACTTTAAGAATTCCTTGAAATAAAAACTCACTACCTCCTTTTGTAAGAGAAAAAGATGAGAGATGTTTTGTGACTATTTCTCTATTTTCATTAGGGAAATTTACTAGTATAGTTACAATTTCTTGAAAATTGTTATTTGTGCTGTCATCTACATTTAAAGAGAAGTAGTTGTTTCTCAGGTCCTCAAAAAGTTGTTCCTGAAAAGTTTTTGTCAGGCCATATTGTAGCTTATATCTAGCTGCAATGCGATGCATTTGCATTTGGCCCAGTACTTTTCTATCTTTTGAAAGAGCTTTGGTTAGTTCCAAGATGTCAGTAGCTAAAGATAGCGGTAAAGACTTCTCAGCAAGAAATGAGACTAGCACTGATTCTGAATTCACCATACAATCACCGACAGATGTTAAGGGTTCAGGCAACATTTGTGAAGCTACAGCCACCTTCGTAAACATGGGCTGAACACCATAGGACTCATTTTTGCTGCTGCTAACCCCTAAAAATATAAACATAAAAAATCAGTTTACATATTTATTATATTCTGTAGCCTAAAATATTAATTAATGTTAAAATAGCAAAGATTTTGTACTATGCCAGGACATAGGGCTAGTTCTATGGTACATGTAGGATGCGCACCACTACTGGCATTAAAATCTAAATACTGTTTTTATGCTATCTACTTTACAGACAACATTGCAATTTTTAAGTTTTGTAACCTGATCGTATTTATTTAGCCTTTGGAGACTTCAATTAATATTATATTAATGGATAATTATGTCTAATACATATTGGTTTGAATGATAACCTGATAGTTGAATTGGTACTTAAAACGAGCTAGTCAAACTTACTTCTAAAAAAATATTAAGCTTTTTTTCCTTTTTTTGTTACATAAAAATTTTGTCTGTGTACTACGTTTATGACTAATTTCCCTTTTTCTTTAGTAGATAGGGGAAGCCATAGGAGCTGGTAGTATAGGGCCAGGGGGCACTTGTCCCCCTCCCGGATTATTTTTTTCTTCCCAATTTTGTACTCCTCTATTATTTTTTCTAACATGGTAACCATACGTTGAAATGAACTTTCCCCTGGAAAATATTCTGCCAACTCCGATGGGGCAGTCAAATAATACATGCATCATCCCAGACAGCACATAAGCTTGACATTTCTTTGAATTTGACGTATTAATACAAGCTTGACAATTCAATTCATTTTAAGCTTGCAGCAAGCTTGGAGATTACAAAAAAATGAGTAATCAAATATTTTCCCGCTGAATTTAAGTCATTTGAACTGTCAAGCTTGAATACAACTTGATTACCAGGCCCGGACTGGCCAGGGTGTCCGACTGTCTGCAGATGGGTGGGCCCGCACTTTCGGCGGGCCCCCAATACAGAAAAAAAGATATTTTTGACGAGAGCGTAAAAATTGAAATTCGGTTTTTAAAGTAAAAAGACGTCCCGGTTTCCAAGTGATGACTGTGAAGTGCCGGCACTGTTCGTAGGAAACCGACGACTGACCACGCTGCTAAGGTTATTATTTATTCCCTGCAGAAGAGCGTCGCGCCATTCGCCGCGACTTTATCTTTTTTGTGATGGTAGTGTGCTAATCCACTCAATCGACTTGAAAATTGCGTGAAATGGTTATTTTTTTCTGCATTATTTGCATTCAAAGAACATCAATCTATGTAAAGCCGAAGATAGCTTGAAGACGAAAAGTAAATAAATGGCAGCACTTTTAAGTATTACTCTTTGTTTTGTAGTCTCAAGAGAGTAGTTGACTTGGGCTTGGTACAGGGAGAAAGTAAACAGCAATAATCGGACCACCTTAGAGACTGTGGTGTACTACTTGAAGTCAAAATGAAGATGTGTCATCGTTTGTCACTGTACTCTAAGGCAGCTGCTTTAAAATTTCGTGACTTTTCTAAGTGCCCATTTCCTCTAAAGGGAGTCTTCAGTATAGGTGCATTGTACGTAGCTTGTGTATCTATAAAAAAAAACCTAACCTGATAGTGGAGGAAAAGGCTAGAGGGGCCATTTTACTATTCTTCACATGTATCGCTCCAACACTCGTTTCTCCTTCCAATTATTTGGCTGTCAGCATCATAAAGCAACCCAATCACAAGGCAAATCAGCAGTACTAAATTCCCATCAGCACAAAGAGGCCTATCATTGGTCAAACGTCTGGGAAGGCGTTACATCTGATTTCTGACTTACCGTAATTTATGGAAGAAACGCCGCGGCGTTTATGAGTTTAAAAGTTCAAAAATAGTAAGTGCTGCGTTTCTACTGGGTGCGGCATTTACAATATTTTTAATTTTTTTTAGCCGATCTTCAACGAAAAATCGAAAAATTCGTTTAGTAATAATTTTCTCAAAAGATGGCGCCACCACCGACACGTACTCTTTAGTGTGCACAGATCACAGCGTAGCGAATCAGATTGCGAACCTACCCCCATAGAAAAGAGGTTTAATCTTTAATTCAGTTTTGGAGAAAGTCAGAGCGCCCTGAGATGGATCCATGTCCAGTGCTCGGAAGTGGATGGCTTCATACATCCAACCCATGTCTCCTCAATTAAGTAAAAAGAAAAAAAAAAAAAATAGAAGTAAATCTTTTACATCTACATTTTAGAACTATAATTAAATTTTAATAAGGTTTCGAATATATATTTTGAAGGGTTAAAGTTCTGTAAAATACCGCAAAAGTGCACTACCCTCTATTAAATGCACCCGTTTTTCACATGAACCTCTATTGTTCTTAAAATACTGAATTTCAGCCAAAATTAGTCTATGTTGTGCCCGGTGCGAGTTTAACCCTTCCCCCACCCCCCTCAAAAAATAAATAAAGTTAAAGTTTTTTTTTTTTTTTTTAATCGCCGTGCAGCTTTGCACCCCGTGCAGGAAAACTATCAAATAAACACTGCCAACTAATTGGTATGCTCAAGAAATGCCGAGTGCTTTTAAAATAAATCCCAATGTTATAAATATCAAAAATAATAAATAAATAGAACAAGATCAAGTGTTGTTACACAACATTCAGTTTAAAACAACAATTTGCTGAAGCAAGCTCATTACGTAATCAACAGCTGGCCATCGGCGGGGGGGGAAAATGTTTACTTTTAACTGGAGCCTCTTCTCACACATCGATTGCTGTTTCCATTTTAATGGCGCCTGGTAGTCTGTCTGAACTTTGTGCGGATGCAAGAAGGTTTTTAGAACTTATTTTTTTATTTCTATTAATTCGCCTTTGTGAATATGAACATTGATATCTGATTATTTGAAAATAGAAATCGTAAGCTTCGTAAAATAGCAGCAAAATACTTTAAAACATTCTATGAGAAGGGGGAGAAAAAAGGAGATTTTTTTTTTTACCGTTTATCCAATTTCTCCCGAAATATATCCGATCAACTTATTAGACCTAATTTATTAGAAAAGCTATTAAGTAATGCAACATATTTTTTATTTATTTATTTTTTGTTAATTAAAAAATTATTTTAGAAATTGAATTTTATCTGGCATTGACTTCTTCTGACCACGATCACCCCTCCCCCCCACCAACGATCGCAGCTGTGGCATTTCTGATGATTTTCTAGCTAACTAAGCTCATTTTCGTGGGTGCGGCGTTTCTTCCATAAATTACGGTAATCCTTTTAATTGTTGCATTCAAGTAACAGAAATATGCAATTATTTTATGATATATACTTTAATTTAGCACTTACTAGTGTTGTTTCCAATGGTGCTATCAGCCTACGTTATTTTGTAGGGAAGTCAACACCTGGAGACAAAACTTGTGTTTGAGAGTAGATGGCCGCAAATGAAGAGTAGTAGAGAAATAAGATAGCACTTGAGATAAAGGTGGCATCGATCTTTATTAGGTTCATAAATAGAACATCAGGGTAACATTTTCACAGGCTATTAAACTTCATGAGAGTTGACAAGTCACTTTAAAATTCCATAAGAGCTAATTTAGTATCACCTTCTTTAACTTATTTGACAAAAACTTTAGGATGAAAACATCATGAAAAATATAGAACTCGATTGGCCGGTTTTTATTTTATATAACTTGAAGAAAAACATCATTAATTTAGCTTTAGCGTTAATGCACTATTCTGTTAAAATTTAACTAAAAATCATATTAAAAATGGCTGAAAAATAACTAAACTTAAACTAGAGCATAACTGCTCGCTTTTAAAAACCAAGGCTTCCTCGCCTTACCTGCCGATGTCTGCCGGACTGCTTTGCGAAACTCACAGCGAAACTCACCCCTTTTATACTGGATCGATGTCAGCAAATGCCGTGGTTTAGTTGTACCCCGGCTTCTTCTCGGTCTGACGTTTACCGGGCTTCTGGAGTGCACCCGTCATTGGACGATCGGCTTTCAGGGCGATACTTACTCAACCAACCAACCACTCCATCCAAGACGGTGATTGTTTACGAGCGGGAGTTCGCGCCGTGAGGCTTAATTGAATGCCGTTCGCTTATGCCGGTGTTAGGTGAGATTAATGAGAGTTCATGAGTTTAGTGAGAAGCTGTACCTTTATATTTATTAGACTTTAAGATGTTTAGTTTATGTTAGGTGTACAGTTAATTTAAAATTCAACAGCTAATTTAAAATTTAAAACTATTTAAATTTCCCTCCACTACAGCTTTTAGGATAGCTCCAGAATTCAGGTAAGTTAAAAGATTAAGATAAACATAAGAGGTGGGAAAAACTTGTTCATAAATGGCCATTTGGAACAACTAGATGAAAAATGTCTTAGTTTTGTAATAAGCTGGGTGAACGGAAAGAACTATTTGACAATGGCGGCATCATACGGTCCATAGTTTTACCTCCACTATCATGTTAGGTTTGCCCCGAGTATATTATTGAACAGAACAAACTATCTGATTTTTGTTTGAATTTTGAGTCTGTTCCCAGACTTGCTGGAGACAGCATTTTTCATGCACTTTGATACACCTTCTCTCCTTTTTCCTTTTCACATGTAGAATTTTCCAAGGGATTCCTTTGCAATTTACCGAAGCTTTCCCACACTTCATCTTTACTTAGAGTAAAAGCTGCTAACCATTGTTTCGCAAAACTCAGATTTAAACAACTGCTCACTTCAGTGCACAAAATCTACTGATGCTTAAATCTTTTCAATTTTCAAAATTTAGATAAAAGGTCATTGACCAAAAACAAGTTAGTTATAGAGTAAACTAAAATATTTATTCTTTATATATATATATATATATATATATATATATATATATATATATATATATATTTATTTATTTTTAAGTAAAATTACAGAGTTGGATCAGAAAGGATTTGTAGGTAAAACAGAGACATCAACTGTTTTGAGTTGAAGTCGGAAATGAGCCAGAATATGAATAAATTCTAATGTTAATGCCTTTAAGGATAAAAAAAGCAAAATAATAATGTAAACAAACATCACAAATAACATATTGAATTAGCCATCTGCGGTATACATTATCTGTTTTTTCTTTTCTCTTCTTCTTCTTCCTTTTAGCATTACCACTAGGTGCTATTTCGCTCAGTACAAGAATTTTGTCTATGCTATTTTGCCTACGCGATCTTGTTGACAAGGTTTGCTGATATGAACTGTCACAGTGAAGATATTTTCAAATATGTTTGCCAGATTACGTGGAGATGGGGGACGTTCATAAAATGTTGAAAGTCGCACAAGGTTTGCAGTTTTTGATAATGGATTGCTAAATTTGGTGCCAAAACGCAGAAATTTATTATAAATATACGAGTATAATTAGAAAACGCCTGGTGAATATTGTAAAATAGTTTTTAGTAGGTAATTTTAATATAGATTTTAATTCCGAGGAAGTGTTTTATAGAACAGAGGAGACAAATACGGTACAGTCATAGATTATGATACACTTTCCAAAAGGTATTTATAAAGGTGAAGTATAGTTTGAATATGCCTGCCAAAAATTGTCAAATAGTTTTGGTAGGCGATTTTATTATAGATTTCTATTCCAAAGATGTGTTTTGTGGAACAAGGAAGGAAAACACAGTACACTCATGGATCATGATGCACATTCCAAACAGTATTTAAAATGGTAAAGTATAGTTGGAATATGCCTGGCAAAGATTGTAAAACAGTTTCAGCAGGCGATTTTAAGATAGATTTCGATTCCAAGATGTTTTTTGTGATACAAGAAAGAGTTGATTCCTATTTTAACTCTCCCACTCTCGGCAATCCAAAAAATCGCCGCACTTTGGCGAGCTTTGCAATCATGGGTCTCTAGGAGTTATGCATGAGCTTCAACGCTTAATTATTAAAACTGCATTAATTGTTAACCCAAAATAAGTAAAAATGTAACGGAATGCTGTACTTCCATGTTGTTCCAAATCGCCATTTTAAATCTAAATTACGGTTGCCACATAAATACAAATATTTTAACCAAGTGAATGAGAAATAGAAAGTAAATCATAGTTTTAGTTAAATATTTTTACCAAGTTTGCCAACTAGGTATTTAATTTTGCCAAGTTTAACAGAATTTGCAAGTGTTGGGGTGGGGTGGGGTGGGGGGGGGTGGGATGGAAGCCCCCTTCCCCTCTTTAGCAAGGGCCCTGCTGACAAGTTGTAAAAATTTATCGATTTGTCTTTTATTTTAAATCATAACCGCTATACTGATAGTACTTAAATGAAGTTTAACCATACAAAATTTTTTGCAGCTGCAATTGCGCCCCAGAAGGCTTCAAGAACACTTCATTTTAAATATATTTCTCAAAATTTTTTGAGAGGGTTCCCGAATGAACAGTGAATTAGTTAATATGAATGATGCATATTATTTAATAGGTCAATATTTTATTAATGCATTAATTATCAATCATAATTAATATTAATTAATTATTTATAACACCATACCTTCCCCATACCACAAAAATTTAACACATCCTATTATTTATCAGTTGCACAATAACCCGGGCCCCCCCTTCTCTTGAGACGGGGGTCCCTACCCTCCCAGTCCGGGCCTGTTGATTACTGCTTGATTTGGAAAGCCACATCCACATAACAAATAATTTGTCATCAGTCATAAATGTACTTGACCATAGAAAAAAAAAAAAAAAGATTATATATTTCCAAATATTGAAATTTTTCAAAATAAAATACAAATATACTACGAAATTGATTTCAAAATCAGTCGTTTGTCTCGATTTTGGCCAATATTGCCCAACATGAGTGTTGCGATATTGAAAGTTTTAAAACGTGTGCTGCTTTTAAGTTTATATTATGCTTATTTTACTATTAGTAGAGTCTATAAATCACACAACATTATTTTGATTTTGTTTCATCCATGGAAAAATAAAAGAAGCAGGGGAAATATTTTCGTGAAATTTTACGAATTTATACCTAATTTTGTGAATGTTTTCTATTTTTGTGTATCTTTCCTTATTTTGTGATCTTCTTCCAATTTTCTATTTCATTTTTCACAAAATAGAATTGAATTTTTTTTTAATTAAAAATAAAATGGGTATAGTTAGTTCCCTTTAAAAAAAGTTGGCCAAAACTGAATAATTCCTGTTCACCGAACATCCGGGATAGTCATACCATGGAACAATATTTTTTTTTAATTCGATTAAAATTAAAAATATAAAGCTTTAAATCTTTTAAATGATTAAAAAATAGATTTTATAATAAACGTAGGCCATGTTAGTTTTGATTTTAAATTGCAGGTACTAAACACTTTTATTTACACCCCAAATTCAAACTTTAGTAATTTTTAAATATTACAACGTCTGTCAGTTTCAACCCTCTCCAAAGTGATTAATTTCTACCAGCCATGATGGCTGGTAGGTCTTATTTTTTACCAGCCATTTAGACCAATCTACCAGCCAAATTTGTAATAAAGATAGAAGCATTAAATTTATTTTAGCAACTTAATTTTTCATTGCAAGGAGACAAAGTATAACTAAAAAAATGAAAACCATGAGAAATTCGAAGATTTTTAATTATTTCATTTTAATTATGTTTATTGTTTATTACAACTTTTTTTACTGTGAGATAGCCACTGGCAGTCACTAACGAGTATATGTATTATGCCGTTTTTTCCCATCTTTTGTGTCATTCCACCACAGAGTTATTGCTGAACCTGGGTCATAACTCATCAATAGATCCTCCATTGCATTTTATCAACATTAGATCATCTAATGATTCTTCTGCAATTGATCAACGAAAAGCAGTTTTCATTCGGTTCATTGGAGAAAATCCCAGTTCACGTGGAGCTGTGCTGACAGGAACTAACTGGATCAACTCCATAAGTTTTAAAATCTGTGAGTACCTCCCGGTTTCTTTGTCTTCTGCAACAAACCGGTTATATAAAGAATTAAAAGAAACTCTTTCGCAGTGATTTTAACTAGGCTGCAGGTATAAACTTTTAACCTAGAATATTCTGTTAAAACAGTTTCAGAATCAAAACTTTCTGAAACTGCTTCACCTAATTTATGGCATATATCTGTTAAATCCTTGTCACCATACTCCTTTATCTTTTCTGGATCATCAGGAAAATAATTAGGATTTAAAATATTAACTAAAAGTGCAACTGGGCTGTTCGTCACTAAAGACAAACGTTCTTTTATGTGTCTGGATGATGATACTAATAACCATTTCCTGTCTTCTATAAAACAACCAACTTCTCTAATGGTAATCTGAGAAATTAATTTTAGTCCTCGAAATTCATTATTTTGAAGCAAATCATAGAGTTCTATTTCATTCTCACCTTTACAATTTAAAAGTGTGTCCAGTCTCAAAACACATGATTCAATTTCACTTATACCATGGTTTAGCCATAGATTTCTACTCGTGTATTAAATCTATGCCTCTGCCTTCATGTCCGGTGCAGACAGAAGCGTTGACAGAAGGGGAGAACAACCAGTTCCTGAAAGGAGGAAGCTAATTTTCTGGGAAATCGGATTTCAGGGTGTGTAGATGAGTAAAAAAGTCAGCACTATAGTTCGTAGAGGTCGGGTGCCGACGAGGAAGGAAAACTCGGTCTTTTGAGCGTCACTCGCCATTGTGGCGAGTGGACCTAAACTTTTACCAGCCAGTAAGGATTTTTTAATCGCCCTTTGGCGAGTGGCGAGCGACATTTGCGAGGGTTGGTCAGTTTCGACTGGAAATACTCTAATACTAACGATGTGAAAAATGCAATTTTTAAATCTAGTTAAATATCAACAACTGAAGGGAAATCAAAAATAAGTTGCAGATAATTACAGATAGGATAAATTAGCTAACATTATTTTTTTTTAAATTAATTTCAACTTGTACCATTAAAGAAAAATTACTTGTCAGTGTAGACAGAATATCCCAAAAACACTGACCTGGGGTTTTATTCCTTAAATATTTTTCACAAATATTTTACAGTAAATCACAGTTATGTAAAAAAAAAAAAAAAGGTACAGAATTTTACAGTAATGATTATAATTTTTGGAAGATTAAATCTAAATAAATACAAATGTACATTTTTATATGGTCTCCAAACAGAAAATTCCTTGCCTGTAAGATATGCCGATACATTAATTAAGTTTACAAACTTTAATTAAGTTATAAAATTTCAGTCTTCTATCAGTTTTTGCTTGCTACGACCCTGCCTATGCCGATAGCATTTCTCTGTAGTGCACCCCTATAACCGCTCTTTAAAAAGACATTACATCCCAATAAAATCACTTATGCTTTGTTGTTCACTCCCAAGAATGAAAAAATGCAGTATTACACTATTTCTACCCCCCCCCCTTTTTCCAGCCTTGAGCAATTATTGACCTATATTTATCCCATTTCATATTCCACAGTGTGGATTCTCATCGATTAAACAGGGCGCGGCATCCGGCAACCCTTTAACGTCGGGCAGTCCTTTTTCTCCCCCCTATGCCTTGGTATGTCCGTCCATTTTTCCATTCTAATTTGCTAAAACTTTTTCTCCTTCCTTACCATACAGTTTTCCTTACAGGCGACAATACAATGAAGTCAAAATCCACGTTTAAACGACCCTTTACAAAACAGGAGGTATAACTGTTCCTTCACAAAATTCCAATCAGCCCTTTTTTTTTTAAATGCAACCTGATATAAATAATTATTTTTTCTGTTTTCTTTCACTTGCGTGATCTGAAAGATGCCCCTGGAATGTTTGTTTTTTCAGCAATGTAAAAGGGTCATCTGGCACATTATGCTTTCAGTTGGGGGGGGGGGGGGGGAGGAAAGAAGGGGGTTCAAAATGATTTCACCCGTAAGGATGTTATGTTTGATAAGTATGCAGTTGTGAATTAGCAAACAATAAGCTTAGACTTAGCCACATAAATGACGGCAGCGCCCGTTGTTTTGAATTGGATGTTATGCACTCTTACAAGTTGTTCTTAATGATTGCTTTTGGTGTAATCATTACATGGTCTTTCTACTTCAGATTATTTAATATTTATAGTTATTACAGATATTTACTAAACATTAGAGAATTACGGATTCATTTGAAGATGCAAAACGACTTATTGAGAGTTAGAAAGTTTGTGCGATTTCGAAACATGCATTGGTCTGAATTTCTGTCTGTCTTTAGGAATAATATTTATGACTAAGTTAACCATTTTGAGATTGCATCAAACGATTCCTGAACATTTACTACATGGTGCATAAATGTGCCAGTTTGGAAAAAAAAGTGCTTTCTTTTAATCTCCTCCCCAACCTGGCTGCCCTTTTTACATATGCCACTGGCTTTATTCATGAAGAATGTTGTAATTTTCCGAGAATGAAAGCTGTCATCACCTTTTCTTCTGGCAATGAGCCTTATTAATATTATAGTGGAATAAGTCTTGATGTTTAATATTTTGGCATAAACACAACGCACATGAAAAGAATTAATAAATGAACACTCGCTACTAGTCCGATTTTTATTCCCAGAAAGAGAGCTCCTACATAGCAGGTGGAGGGTACTTAGGAGGAAGAACAAACAAGTGCAGGCGTCTGCTTCAAACTGCAATCGTAGGCGGTGTAATAGCCCCCCGTTTGCAAATTTGTAGAACAGATTGTCACTTTAGCCTATTATTGGTCAAATCTTACTAATCCCTTTGTACCAATGATCCAGCCCTACCGCTCCCCCTCCCCCATGATGAAATCAATCTTAGGAGTTCTGTTACTTTCTCTCAAGAACATTAATTGAATGTATCAGGTTTCTAATTTATGTTGTATTGTTTTTTTTTGGGGGGGGGATTACGTTTTAATAATTCAATGCAGTAACTGTCAATGAGGAATTTGCACATGTGGGGAAAATGGTCAATTGTGATTTTTATTAACAATTTGGTTACCAAACTGTTCGAAAACATTAATTTAAAAGCATATATAGATCTAAATAATTATAATTATAAATTTAAAATAAGTGAAAAGGGTTGAAAAATCATGTGACCTCAAAACGGTACGTGATTGGTCTGACGTCACTATGCACGATCGTTTCTATGTTTACATTTTTCCAGCGTGAGAATTTGCGTAAAGCGTTGCACTTCATTCTTATAATATCGTTTTAAAATAATTTAATTTGTCTAATTTAGTGCTATTAAGTTTCCCGTTGTTGTTTATTTATTCCTTTACTTAAAAATTATATTCTATCGTCGCTTTTATTGTTAGTTTTATTTATTTCATTCCTGTTTTGTTTACCATGGCTTTATTACCCGGTTTTGTAAAAGGACAATCCGACAACCTGCCTAAAATCGATTCATTTACAGTGTTTTCCTTTTTGGAGAATAATCCCAGTTTTATTGGAGCAGAAATTCGAGGATTTAAAGCTCAGAGGTATGTATACATTTGTTTTAATTTATAGTATATAGATTGTAGAACGCTGACGTGCGTTGTTCTTTACACTAACCTTAAAATTAGACATTGTCTATGCATATTAAATTAATCACGTAGTCACAGTTTAATAAACAGCTTTTCTTATTTTTCATTCATATTATGTTTAATTTTGTAGAACTAATTTTGAGTGTAACATTGCAAGCAAGGGCGCCGGTGGGATCTTTTGTAGTGGGGTGCACCCAATGTTTTTACTGTCCTAAATTAACAAAAGTTACTGATATTTTCACGTTAATTATATTTTTTCGAATTCCAGCGGGTGCACTTGCACCCCCTTTCTGGCGCCCATGACTGCAAATAATGTCTGTTATAAGATATTGAGCATACTTAATTGTGTATTAAAAACACTGCCAAAATTACGATTTTTTTTAGGGTTTTGTATTTATATAATGCACTTATATTGTGCATGGTGTATTTTAAACTGTAAAAGAATCAAACAAATATTGACCAGGCATGACAGTTAAACTTTTACTGATGCTATAAGAAATATATTTACAGGCACTCTCTCTAATCTCCAAATCCTTATAATCCACCATGCATTTCAGGTGTAAATGAATAACTTTACATTGGAATATTTCTACATGGACTGAAATACTGATACCAGAATAAGACTATCTCTGTAATGTTATCAGCTACTTTATAACTATTTGTTGAAAATTCAGGAGTATTTAATATTGGTACAACCCATCCCAAAATGATTCTGAAACCGTCATACAGAATAAACCAAAGAAAAAATATTCCTTGTCAAAGGGTTTTTAATTAGCGAGAATTACATTAATTTTATTTCGAAACAGTCTTTTATTTGTGAACCAGAAATAGCATTTTTAACACAATTTTCAGACTAAAACTTCTGAGAACAAATGTTAAAATTTAAAACAAACTATTTTTACATCAATGTTTATTTTTAAAAAATCTGGTATTTTACATTTTTTAAATAAACATGGACAGTTTATTGTTCTACGTATATGTATTATTATGCTTGAATTATTTACATTCCATAATTGATTGGTTGAGTGACTGTTAAAAAAATACTTGATCTTAAAATTTGTTAGATCATTTGTATGTTTTAATATTTATTTATGCATGATTAAATTAATCAACTCACTCTAAATCTGCAAAAGAAAAATATAGATTAAGACAACGACCTGTAATCCGAGTTAGAACACGAATTGTAAACAAACGTACGATGGTGCACTGTGACGTCATATGTATCCGCGTAGGAAAAGCAGCGTTTTTGAGACAAAGTAAATAGTGCGCGTTGGAAAACAAATTATATTAGCTTTTACAGCTTTAAAACTAAAAAAAAAATAGGCTTTCGATCATAATTTTTCATTTTCTATATCATCAATGTAAAACTGAAAAGCGTGCAAATTCCTCATTATTTATGGTCTAAGGCTAGTAATTGATATGGAAGTTTAAGTACCTTTTGTCAGGAGATATAATGGTCTGGGTGACTCTTCTTTTATATGTCAATAGCTTGTTTCTTTAAATTACTACTAATTACCCCTTTTTGTTTTTTTTTTTTTGGTTCTTCTAAATAATTACCTTTTTTCTTTAAATTAATTCTGCCTTTGTTTTCCCTATCTCCGGAGGTGTAAATTTAACTATCATGTAACCTCTGCCGATTTTCTGCTAACTATTATGTTTTTTCTTTCTTCAATAGCCTAACTCACTTTCTGCAATATATTCTCTATCTTTTGTTTAAGTCCGGTTTTTAATTATTTTTACCCACTTCTGATTTAAATTTTAACTCCAAATTTTACCTAGGATTGTCTTGGACGATTAGCTATCTCCCACTAAAATTTTAGGAAATTTCATAACGATTTTAAAGCTTTTTGTGATCAATTACGTAATTTTTCCCCAATTCAAGATGGCCACTCTGCTCAGCTTTGCCACCTCATTTCCTTTCCGCATGTAGAAGCTACTGCCCGGCCGCTAACCGCCATTTTTTTTTTCTCCTCTCTTCCTTCCCCCAAGTCAAAGCTTCCAGAACTTTCGTGGCTGAGATCGCACGCTCTGATTGGTCCCCGTGTACTTGCTAACTGCGAGGTGCAGGCGCGAGCGAGGAGAAAGCGCCATTCTGAGAGCTGACGTCTAACGGCTAGGACGATTTTTGCTGACTCTCCGCTCGCACACTAGTGGTCAAGCCCGGCATTCTTGTCACCCCGTAGTACTTAAACAAAGATGTAAAGGGCAGTGATCTTAGGCCAGAGGGCCTGACACAACGTTTGATCGCCAACAACGACTTTTGTTTTAACCATACTGGCTGAATAACTTTTTTTTTATCCTTGGGTGCCGAGCGAGAGAACCCATGAAGTGCGTCCACGATCTTTTGCGGCGAGTTGTGCCTCCTTCCACACCATTTTTTTTTTTATGAAGCGCTTGGCCCTGCGTGACCTCTCTGAGTACCTTGGCTGTGACCACAGCCTGGCCCACGATCGAGTCATCTTAGCCTCCACCAGAATTGCCTGAATGTCCTGCCGAAAGTTGAGCGTCATCTTGCCGACCGATGTACCCTGGTAATCCTCTTCGAACACCTGCAGCTGAATCCTCGGTAAGACCGTTCTCTTTTTCTTCTCCATCCGCAAGGACTCCGGTACCACCAGGGAAGCAATTCCCTTCTCAGCTAACCTCATTGTTCTCTATTCCAAGTTGAAGAACTCTAAAATTTTTATTTACTTTTCATTGTAATGGGGGGTATTCAAGATATTCTAGTTAACCGAAATGCCTGTAAATTATTAAGTAATAACCTTTCCCTGTGTGAGGATAACTCTGAAAAAATCATGTTCTGCTTCCATTTGAAATTAATGATTTGGGCTATTTTATGCAATTTTGCTGCTGTATGTGTTTTGACAATTTAGTTATTTTCTACCTTTTTATTTGGGGAAAAGGGGGGGGGGACTAAAGCTCTATTGTAATATCAAAAAATCTAGTGTTGTCTGATGCTCCTTTTTTATTCAATGTATAAATTTTCGGTTTGTTAATTATGTTCTGAATTCTTGAATTTTTCTGCTTAATGGGGCTTTAAGTAGTGGGGTTTGAAAGAGATTTTTGGATTTGGAGCCCTGAATGGGTTTGGCCTAGGGACTGGTGTGGGGGACTCATCAGGCCTGTCTAATTCAGTTTTCTTTGTAATGATAGTTTCCATTTCTTTTTTTTTTTTTTTTTCTACAAGTGCAGAAATTAAATCTTAAATTATTTAGTTTACATAAACTTGGGTACCCAAATTTTTTTATATTAAGATCCTAAGGTATATGCCACAAATGCTGAAGTTTCTTTAATGTGCAACAGTAAATTACCTTGATGCTAAGCTACCATTCCTTTTGTTGTTGTTATGATGTGTTAAAATAAAATTGAGTTGGTGATCAATCTATATGTCTCTGTGTTCATTTTACCACTCTTCATTCACACACTTCCGGCAAGGCTGAGAACTTTGGGTTATCTTTTTACCATTTTGCATAACACAACGCATGGTTTAACCTTTTTCTTTTTAATTTAACTTAACTTTAATGTTTGTTTGTTTTTTTTTTTTAATTTTGCTTAACTAAAAATTCTAAATTTTACCTTTGCAAATTGCTTTTTTTTCACGGCCGTGGTATCAAACACCACATTTATTTTCACTTCATAAAATATTTAAAAACGTCCGTGAAAGAGAAAAGGGGAAAAATAGACAGTGGCGACTGGTACAGAAATTTGGAATCTCCACGTGGCGAGTGGCGACCGTGAATTTTGACCTTTATAAGCTGGTGCGAGAATCCTTCAGCTCCTATTCTAGTGTCATTAACCACACCTACTGTTTGTACGACGTCACTAGTCAGCCAATCACCGTTGACTAAAGAAGGCATGCAGAGGAAGGCGGGAATGCTTTCAGATAAAGCTGTTTACCCGCCTGGCTTAGGGTCTCCAATCAACCTACCTCCCGTCATCATCATCAACGTTGTTTACATTAGGCCAAGATCAAGATATTAGGTGAAGATCGGCGATCGCTAAAAATAATTCCTAAACTCAGGGTGCATTCAGACTGCCACTTTCGGGTAAATCTCGAGTAAAACACGAACTGCTCGAGTTTTACTCGGGGAGATTGACATTGTGAGCGGTTTTGGGTATTTAATAGGAAAAAAGGTGGCAGAACCTATTTACTGACCAGTATAGCCAATGGGAGCGAACAATAACAATAAACAAAGGTCACGTGATTATTTCCCCAAGGAAAATCCTTGGGGAGTTGGGAAAAACTCGAGCTACTCAGCTTGGCAGCCTGAATGCTTTGTTTATCTCCCCGAAAAGTTCAAATCGGGTATCGTGAACGACTTGGGTTTTTCCCGAGTAACTCGAGTTACTCAAAATTGGCAGTCTGAACGTGCCCTCAATTGAAAAGTGCAATAGTTATTTTGTGAAAGGGCCATTTTGGTCAAACTGAATTTTGTGAAGAGTCCGTTTTTCCGATATTGAATTTTGTGAAGGGCCCATTTTCGGACACAATTTTTGCCTAGACAGACCCCTGCAAATATACTATGAAATTGATTTCAAAATCAGTCGTTTGTCTTGATTTTGGCCAATATTGCCCAAGATGAGTGTTGCGATATTGAAAGTTTTAAAATGTGTGCTGCTTTTAAGTTTATATTATGCTTATTTTCCTATTAGTAGAGTCTATAAACCACATAACATTATTTTAATTTTGATTCATCCATGGAAAAATAAAAGAAGCAGATCGGCATCGGCCACAGATCAATCTCGCCAGAAAACGGCGTGACAACCATAACAGTCACTTCAAACTTTAGTCATATAACCGTGAGCCAGATTGGCCGAGTGGTTAGGATGCTGGCTTCACAAACCTTAGGTCCAGAGATCGATCCCAGCCACGGATGCTAGATGGAAACAGATTAAAATAACTTGAAATTTCAGCATAGAGGGGAAAATGCATGGAAAAACAAAATATATGAGGCGAGTTCGCCGACAGGCACCCCGTGTATTTAGGAAATTTTTTTTTCAGGAATTTTTTTTAAGTTTGAATTAAGCTTGCTATGTCAAGCTTGATTCAAGCTTGCTATCTCAAGCTTAATGCAAGTTGGGCAAGTGTAAACTTGAACACTTGATTCAAGCTTGCATTAAGCTTAAACGCTTGAAATTTTCAAGCTTAATTCAAGTTTATTGACTTGATAAATGAAGCTTAATGCAAGTTTGATGCAAATTTGCTCTGCTGTCTGGGATATGAATGACAAAATGAGAATTGCATACAGGAAGCTGAATTCTTGAACCAGACTGACCTGCTAGTAGAAAATTGTTGCACTTTGGATGAAACGCTGTTTTGTTTATGTTTACAAATTAAGAATTCAAGAATATTTTAAAATAATGCATAAAAACCAGTTTTCTGACTAGTTTGACGATCAGAAGTAATAAAATTTCATGAAAATATGCTAGATGATGAATTAAAATGAACAATTTAATATATTTTCATTTTACCGATTGTCAAATCCAACGGAATTTTAAAAAATTTGACATATCTTATGTTCGGCACCTAAAATATTAAAATCGAAATTCCTGTATTGCTTGACGCAAAAACTGAGAGATAAAACATGAAACTACAACTATAAAATACAACCTAAACAATGTTTACTCAAATAAAGCTATGGATAAACGATTTAATCTTTAGTTAATCGTAAAATATCATTAATTGCCAAAATTGGCACAAAAACATTGTAGGACTGATACAGCATTTGATCTGTTAAATATTTCAGATAATGCAGAAAAAACATAAATTCAGTATTTAGAAATTTAGTATTTAAACAAATACAATATAAAAAGTAAAATTAAAAGCAATTACCTGATACAGCTGAATTATCTCGCCTCCGCTGCAGTCCAGACACATGTTTTTGAGATTTCAAGTGGTCTGTTAGTGCGACGAATCCGCGTGATCCATACACTAATTCTTTCTGACAAGATAAACAGTAAGCAACACCAGATTTTGCTAGCTTCCTAATTGTTTGGTGGAGAAACATTCCATTTACCTCTTTTTCTAACCAAACCCAAAACCAGATATTTTTTATGCGTTTATCAATGTTTCGCACATCAATGCATTGGCGCACTCAAGGGCAGGGAGGGTTAACCCCCCCCCCCCCCCAATCTGACACTCGAAAAGCTTCAGTTTGTACTTGCAGTATTTTCATATTTTATTCGCAAATATCAAATTTTAATTGTGTGTGTGTATATATATACACATATATATATTATATACAATACACATATAATATAATTTAGAAAAGATAGACATTAATGTTTGAGTATGTATTAATTGTTCAGTTAGACAGAGAAAAGCTCAGTCCGACTGAGGTCGCCACAATAATAGAAAGTTGTAGATAAAAACAAATTTTACCCTCTGGTCCAGAGAAGTTTTTCTCTGCTACTGGGCTCTTTTCATAGGGCCTTCTCAGGACTTTCCATATTGCTTGGGGATGGTACAATAGACCCCTGGTCACGGTACCCGGCCCTTTTTGGGCCTCCCCTCCAAGTCATAAGTCATACTAATTAAGCAGCTTATTTTTGGCTTATGTAATACGGTTTTTTTTTCTGCACTTATTCACATTAGATCGTTCCCAGACAGCACAGCAAATTTGCATCAAACTTGCAGTAAGCTTGATTTATCAAGTCAATAAACTTGAATTAAGATTGAAAATTTCAAGCATGTAAAGCTTAATGCAAGCTTGAATCAAGTGTTACAGTTTACACTTGCTCAACTTGCATTAAGCTTGACATAGCAAGCTTAATTCAAACTTAAAAGAATTTCAGAAAAAAAAAATTCTTAATACATGGGGCGCTGGACTGCGAATTTGCCCCACATATTTTATTTTTCCACATATTTTCCCCTCTATGCTGAAACCTCAAATTATTTTAATCTGTTTCCGTCTAGTGTCCGCGGCCAAGATCGATCTCAGGACCTAAGGGTTGCAAAGCCAGCGTCCTAACCATCATGCCAATCTCACTTGCGGTGACAAGACTAAAGTTTGAAGTTGATTTCAAATCAATGACTGTTATGGTTGTCATGCCGTTTTTTGGCGAGATTGGTACTGGCCGATGCTAATCTGCTTTTATTTTTCCATGGGATGAATCAAAATTAAAATAAAGTTATGTGTGATTTATAGACTCTACTAATAGGGAAATAAGCATAATATAAACTTAAAAGCAGCACACGTTTTAAAACTTTCAATATCACAACACTCATGTTATGCAATATTGGCCAAAATTAAGACAAATGACTGATTTTGAAATCAATTTGGTAGTATAGTTGTATTTTATTTTGAAGAATTTCAATGTTTGGAAATAAAGAATCTTCTTTTTAATTCTATGGTCAAGTACATTTATGAATGATAAGAAATCATTTGTTATGTGGATGTGGCTTTCCAAATCAAGCAGTAATCAAGTTGTATTCAAGCTTGACAGTTCAAATGACTTAAATTCGGCAGGAAAATATTTGCTGACTCATTTTTTTGTATCTCCAAGCTTGCTGCAAGCTTAAAATGAATTGAACTGTCAAGCTTGTATTAAGACGTCAAATTCAAAGAAATGTCAAACTTGATTTAAGCTTATGTGCTGTCTGGGTTAGGATTAATATTTTCTTTTAACATTTGTAATTCATGGGCTTTAATTTGTGATTTTTTTATTGCCATGCACCATATCTCCTTTTTGGTAGAAATGCATTCGGATTTTTTTTTTTTTTATTATTATTTAATTGGCCAATGTCCCGTTTCCCCCATCTCTTTAAAAATTTAACAGCGTTTGTTTACTGTTGCCAGGTGCTTCCCTCACAAATTTCTAGGTAATTCATCAATATTTTGAGGCTTTTTCATCTTTTCACACCGATTGCATCATTTCTGATGCCCTTGCATCATTCTGTTGCCATTTTGGCTTTCCAGCGATCTCTCGAATGTTCGAGAACATTTTTCTAGCCATTTACCATGGATTGTGTGTGTTTCCTGGACGCACCCGGAATGACTTGAGGATTTCTCTCCACTGTGATTGGTTGAGAGGGGACTTCCGGATAGAAAAATTTGGAGGGGATGTGCGATTTCGAGTCAGTCAAGTTTGAGACGTGATGACGCGAGGCTGAGGCATAAGACGTCTCTCAATATTTTTTGGACATCGTTGTCTAGTCCAGGGTTGGCTTGTAGCCCATAACGATTAAGCCTTTTACGTTAAATCGCCATACATCTGACCAGCAGTATTAATTAAGTCCCTTCGCCTCTTATCGATGCTGAGATATTTTGGAGCCCCCTGCAGATAATTTTTTCTTGGTCAACTAGTTTCAAGCCGACGATTTAGTGGGGCCTGGCCCATGCAGATCCGGTGACCACTGTCTTCACAAGGAACTGGCATCCCCAGATGTCGCTGATGTCCAGGTTGACAATCCATCATCTGTGTGGTGAACTGTATCAATTTTCTTATGATTAGCGTTGGTCACATCTAAATCGAAGTCCAGCAATGGGTGCCACCAGCAGGTTACATGAACTATCCTTTGCTCCCTTTTTATGGTTCATTCCCCCCCCCTCCCCTTTTTTTTACCTTTTGTGTTGCAGGTGCTGTGTCTATGCTTCTTTTTTTTTGCCATTTTCTTTTACTCCCTTTGATGCCTGGTGTGTTTTTTTGGTTCTCAACCCTTTAATTTTTTATCTACCTTTTTTTAAATTTTTTAAAATATTTTTAATTAGGTTTCTTTTAATACCCAACTTAAAAATTTAAATTGCAAGAAGCTAAAATGCCTTTACATTTACTTTTGCTTAAATATCTTTGAATGTGGTGAAAGGTCCGAGCATTACATGTTAGCTTTTATATTTGTTTTATCTTATCCAGCTGTCATGTTCAAGCCATAAAAAAGCAAAAATAGGGATTGTAATGATGTATTTGTCATCTTAGTGGTTAATTTCAGTGTCTACAATGTTTTGTGCATAATTATCATGTTGCTAAATAATCAACCCAGGGTATCCTGGTGCGTATATATTTTTACAACAATGTTTTAATATGGCCTGTTTAATTGGGCAGTACTGAAGCATGCATTTTTTTTTCTTAACTTAAGTATATTTTGTTTGCTAAAACATATTTCGTTTGCATTAAATTTTTGCTTAGTGATGAGTCGTCGCAACATAGTTAAGGATTTTTGTACCAACTGTATATTGATTTCATGCACCATTTAACCTGCTAAGAGTTGGTGATGTATTTCTTGTTCTGCATATTTTGTTTAATTATTCTAATCTGTTAATAAATACTGCATTTCAATTTATTTGGTTCTCTTTATTTCGAAGAATTACACACATGAGCGGTAAGCGTTATCCGAGTTATTTTTGCAAAATTTTCACAATGCATGTCAACTTTTCTTTCAGAGTAAATCAATTAGAGTGTTCTGTAGTAGCAATACTACAGCTCTGGATTTGTGTAACTATTTACAGCGCATGGAAATGTTAATTTAAATACTGAAGATGTACTGAAGAATATGAAATTAAAGCAGAAATGTCTGACTTTGGTACTTTAATGTTTTTTCTTCATTCACATACATTTGGTCATTAAGAAATGATTTTAAACAATCTAGATATACACTCGCATGTTTCAATCTAAAGTAATAGCCCTGTCGTATTACTGGAGAAAAATATGTCGCCACAAATATACAATACAACACTGTAATTTCTTTGGAGTTTTGGACCTTCCCTGAAATAAAATCTTGGATATGTCCTTGTCTGTCTTTTAAGATCAATTAATTATAAAGCAAAAATATTAAATCAAACATATATGAAGAAGCATTTAAGTTTACCTGTATGTCAAGTTAACTACTTTGTTAAAGAGAAATGCCCGTCCTGTAGCACCTGTAAATCTTGTACTTATGAGCTCATTTCTGTTAGTAAGTATGGTGTCACAACCAGCACAAGAAAACATTCGAGAGCCTCCAATATGTTCCAAAAATATGCGACCCATGTTGAAATCTGAATTAAAAATGAAATAAACACAAATTTTAACTCTAGTGCCTTATTTTATAGACATTAATGTATAACAAATTATTAGTCTTTCCAAAATGCAAGTACATATAGTAAAAAACAAAAATATAATGATATTAAGGAAATTTTTTATCAATCTTAGACAAATAAATATATTTATTTGTAAGTGTATGCTGAAAAGGAGAACTGTGGAAGATACTGTTACTCAAACCCAAACATTTGGTTTAAATGCATTATTCATGAAAAAAAAGTGAGAAATTAGACTAACACCTGCATTCAAATACAAAAACTTACTTTCCTTGTACTCATTTTACTCCACTATTACTACCGTAATTTCCTGCCGATAATCCGCGGATTATCTGTTAAAAAACAAAAAAATTACGATGCGGATTATCCACCACCGCATATTATCTGTGACATTTTTTTTTCCTTGAGGGAAAATTTTGGCCCTTGAAACTTTAGTTTTTCTATCAGAAAATAAAAATTGGGACTCTTTTTGCTACTAGATGGCGCTGGATAACCAACTACAACACAAATACGCGCATACACTAAAGACTAGATTCTTTTTTCCTACACATGGTTCTCAACTTGTGATATCTCAATCTAGCTTTTTATTGGTCAAAAGTTGTACCACGGAGCTACAACTGTTCCCATTCATCACCGGGCGTCATTATTAAAAATTTTAGCAGCTTGATCATGCGGAAAACTTTCTAAATTGATATTTCCATCAGCTATTCTAATAAGACTGCTTAAATTGGCACTGAATGTTTACTGAAATTTGCACTTGAATTGTCAATGAATATTCAAAGAATCACATCCAGTTTAAATAAGCAACAGAATTATTAACTATAATATTTTATCTAGTATAATAAAATTATATAATATCACTTAATATTTTACTACAAAGTTGGTGAGATACAAATATGTGTGACAAAGTTAAAACAGATATATTTAAGTCAGGGATCACTCTAGAGCATTTCAGGGGGGCGGCCCGCCCTGGTGCCCTTTTTCCGGTAAAATGCCGCCCTCCTTGCCCCTTTTCTTGATAAAATTCAGCCCTCCTTGCCCTTTTTCTTGATAAAATTCCGCCCTCTTTGTTTTTGTGTTTTTTTTTCAATCAAAATGCCGCTCTCCTTTTCTCCACCCCTCCTTGTTTCCCCTTCTCTTTGATTCTCGTTACCATTGCTGGCGCTCGGTTAGACCCCAAAAAAGCCTCTCTCCAACAACAACAAGGAAGTTGATTTGTTTATTCTCTTATCAATGATGTGGGGGGGGAGGAGGGGGGGGGGCATCTGCTCAGTCGCCGCTCTTCTCCCTCCCAACCTGAGGAGAGGGTTAAAACCATTCGCTGTAGCTTGAGGTCATAAAATATCCCATTAGAGAAACAATCTGTCATCCAGAAGAGTAGTCATAACAATACATTATTTCCTACTGTAAATGGCGCTTTACCGTGTTTTATAAATGCTGCAAGTAATTAATAAACGCCACTTGGTTATTGTTTATTTTTTCAGATTTTCAAAACACATTCATCCAAATTTACGGCAGGCTGCACGGAAAGTTCAAGACAAGGGCAATTCCGGAAGTCTGGGTAAACCCCCCCCCCCCCACACACACACACACACACACACACACACACTCCTCCCCGTCGATGTACTAAAAAGAATAGGGGAAAATTGATTCATTGACAGGGTGTGCAGCAGTCAGGAAATACTACTTGAAAATATCGAATTTCCAGTCAGCATAGGGGCTAAATTGATGACCAATTGATGATTATTCTATAATGCTATGGGCGCCGGCAACATAGGGCAAGGGGGGGGGATGCCCCCCTTTTTGTATGCAGTGTTTTCCCTTGCTTTTTTGCTCTTTCCAACATGGTAACCATATGTTCAAGTAGTCTTTGCCCCCCCCCTGGGAAATATTCTGCCGGCGCCCATGTATAGGGCTATTTTAGGCGGAGATATGAGTGGGTACTGTCAATACAAAATTTGTGTCTATTTTGCAGTCGCTCCAAAAAAAGGAAATCGTCGACGATTGCGAGAATGCAAGTCTTGTCGACTGCACGGGCACGCGCCCCTGGGATGTTCATTTTTACTGTACTATGCGCTCAGCAAAAGCCCAATGGACAGTGCGAAAATGTGCAGTGGGGAGAGCCATTGAGACTATTTTGAATTCATCGATTGGGAAATTAAAAATGTGTGCAAGAGTGTCAAATTCTTTCCGATCCCTGAAGGCTCGGGAGTTATTTTATAATTATGTAATTACGAATATTACACAACAATAATTATAAGACTTCTTGCCTGTTTATAAAATCCTTTGCCGCCGCCCACGATAGTAAATACTATTGTTCCCCCCCCCCCCTCTATTTTTATTATGTCGTGCACTTGCAATTTATTTTTCCCTTGGACACGTCTTATCTAAACTGGTGTTCTTATTACAGAATATTTCCAAAGTTATGCATATAGTGCTGCAACTAGAGGTCAAGTTGCCCAGAACAAACCTTTGTTTTGGTGCTCCCTTCTTTCCATTTCAATTTTGACGTAACAGCACTATGCCTGGGGCAAGTGTCCTGTTTCCCCTCCACTAGTTGCAGACTAGCATATATACAGAGAGAAAAGTTGCAGTGACGCTGAATATGATAAAATTTGAATCTAAAACTGAATGTTTTTGGGTCCAAAAATTGGCGTGATTATGAAAAATTTGTCGGCAAAACCGGATTCCCATTATTTTGCGATTACAAAATTTAATTTTTTTATGCTTTTTTTGTTTTGTTGTTGTTGTTGAAATAAAGCATAATGGACGCCTTACACAATTTTTGTAAAAGTGTAGATTTCATTAAGTGAAAAAATTTGGTTTCAAAATTTGTTTAATCATTTGCTTAAAAAATTGCTATTAACCCATTTATGCCTAGTGTCCCTTTTTTGGGATGGCATTTTCGCTATTAGTCGAAAACGTTATTTATTTTTCCTAGCCTTTATTCATGAGTATTGAGCCACAACTCTACAAAATATTTTAACATGACCAAGAAGGATGTTCATATTTCGATTTTTATGCATAATGATTTTAAAAGAAATCATCCTTTGTTCAAGAAATTGACATCAGAAATATATCTATTATTTCTGTTATCAGTAAAAATCGAAGAAAGTCGCAAAAATATCCCGGCACAAATGGGTTAAGAAAACACATTTTCGGACATAAAACTATGTTTATAAAAGCTACCCTTATGTGTTTGTAGACAATAATTACAAAAGTTGCCCTTTTTGTGTGATATGATATGCCCTTTTTCTGTAATGTGTACCCTGCCCTTTTTCATTTCTAGAGTGATCCCTGTTTAAGTTCAAATTCTTACTACAGTAAAAGCTAGATTATCTGGCATTTAACCGGAAAATTTCAGCTTCCCTCTTTATTTATTTATTTATTTATTTTGGGGGGGGGGGGTCTTCTTAAAAGTTTGAGTAACTCTTATTGTGAACCACAACTAAGAACAGAAGGGTGGGGGTGGGGGGGGGTGTACAAATTTCAAACTGCCAGAGGATATCAATAATTCCATGAATCGTGGTGATATATAAAAAAACAAACAGGTGAAATGCTCTCAAAACTCATATACAACGGATGTACATACAAAAACAAAACTTTTACAGCTGCGGAGCAGGAGGAGAAAAATCAACACATCAGCTCTGTGCGGATAGCATTAATTAATATTCCCCGTCTGCATTCCAATGATTTAACCGTGTTATCTCTAAACAGAAACTCAAGAGAGAAAAGGGGGTGGGCGATTCTTTGAGGCCTCGGCAGCTCGTTATCGGAGTTTTTTTTTTTTTGTCTCCGGGCCGATTTCCACAGTATAGGTGTGAAAACAAATTTTTGTATTTGTAAACTGGCGTTTTTAAACTTTCAAACAGCGAGTGCGAATTTTGCGCAGGTGGCAAATATCTTGCAGCGCGAGAATACCTCGCGTAGTAACCCTAGTAGCAATAACCCATCGGTCGATGAGAGGCGGGTGAGTTAAATCCGAGGAGAAGGAGCAATGGCCGATCACGGCTTTTCATCCAAAAAAGGGGAAATTTCATCGGCAACTGGTACAAAATGTCCGCTCGGGGAGCCATAAAGCCGATCATCGTTTCCCGATGACTCCGATGAAATAACAAAAAGAAACCGATAAACTGTTTAAAATATATTTGTTAATAAAAAATAAACGACTGGCAGCAAAATTTTCAAAAAATGTCTGTTCTGTTTATTATGTTTCTGTTTTTTGTATGCTAAATTTCGGTTTTTCTGAAAAAAAAAAAAAAAAAATCTTCCTTCCCCGGGCCCGAACCCTGAGCGTACTGATTACGAGAAAAGCGTGCTACCCAAAGATCATCGAATCTTGTCATGTGTAAGGCAAAGTGTGAAGTAGCAGTTATTTTAATCTCAGATTGGGACTTTGGGTGAAAGTTTGACAAAGTGTTGTTTAGCTATTATTAATAATAGTCAAATTATTCGATTGGTAAGAAATTAATTTCACTTTTTACCAATGTATGTAAGTAGCAACAACATTCATAATTAATAATTAAAAAACAATATTGCCAATTGTATAGGAACTTCAGTGTGATTTTAACTTTCATATTTCTTGGATAACTTTTAAAAATTAACTGATTTCTCTTCTTGCTGTTTACATTAAAGAGGTTTCAAAAGAGTTGCTCATTGTAATGAAGTTTCCATTTTTCTTATAATGCAGCTGATGCTCAAATACATTTTCTTTTGTTTTTTTCAAACACATTTTATAAAATTATTTAAATATTACAAACGATTTTTATATAATAAATACTTACATTTTTTTGTAAATATTTTTCAAATTTAAATTTTGTGGGAGGGAGCAAGGGGGGGGATACCACCCCCCTGCCCCCTCCCAACCCCAATACAAGAAATTTGAAGTAAATTATGCGATTAATTCAAGAATTGTTCAAAATTTCCCTTAGATTATGCAAAGGCACATCTAAATTAAGCAAATATTTATAGGAATTTGAGTAAAGTATAAACCACTGGGGACACCTGCAAGGCCCATTGACTATAGAGCTGCAGTTTCGGATAAAATATTGTTTTTCGGTTTCCCATTGGCGAAACTGCTCATCTAGATCACTTCTGTCCATGATTAAAAATTCATCTATTGCAGATAAACAAAAGTGCGCTTGCCGATGACTGAATTCGATGAGTCGATGAATGACCGAGCAGAAAACAAGCAGTCATTGCTACTAGGGAATATTTTTTGCGTGAGATTTTAAAAAAATTATGCCAGATTATCACGCTCTAGCGGGAACCCTGTAAAAATACCTTTCACTCTCCTCTCTCCTGTTACGTCACTAGATGACGGGCAGAATAGCATGGGAAAGAAATATGCGCTGCGATGATTCGAAGCAGGGGAACAGCTAAAAAATTATACCTTTTTTTACAATAATTTTTTTTAAGTGTACAGTAAATTATCTTTGTATTTATTTCCTTTCAGTACAAATTTCAATTTTTATGATTTATTTCTCATCAATTTAGCACAAAATGTGTTGTATGCCGAAATCGACATGCGTTAACAATACCGATGTAATTTTGAAAAATATTGATAGTCTGCTTCAGAATATCCGCAGATAAAACGGCGCCGTGGATTATACAATGTAATTTTTTTTTCTGAGCTAATAAAGCCGCTTGCGGATTATAGGCAGGAAATTACGGTACATTTTCAATAAAAAGCGGAATTTATGTTTAACTCAGTAATATTTTTTTCTATTTTATTTGCTTAAAATAATGATTTTTTTCTTATTCTCTTCTAGTTTGTTTACAGTTTGTTACAACTGTTTGCAGTTTCAAGTGGGAAATTTATTAACATATTTAAATATCTATAACTATGATTTTGCAGGAATGTTAAATTTTTGGTTCATTTTACCCGTGTATAAAATTCTTCTTCTAAACTTTGTGATGTCAAAATCATGTTTCTGATGAAGTCTCCCCTGTTCTGACCCGCAAAAGTCCCTGTTAAATACACAAAATTTTTATGGCTGAAACAAGCCATATACCCGAGGTCCACAAAAAGTGATTCAACATAATCGAGTAACACTGAAAATTAACCAATACGAAATTGCATTTATTGGGTTATACTTAGAGGTGCTGATGTTTATTTACTAGTGTTAATCGTGAAAAGTGAAACGTAGTACAAAAATTATTAAGTTTCATGAGGTAGATTTTTTTTAATGTAGTAATCTATAAATATAAAAATTATTTCTTTATACTCATTTGTAGACAAATTAGCTATAAAAAGAGTGAAAATATTTTAAAATAATTTTATTTTAAACATAAATTAACGTTTATATTTCAGACATACTTTACAATTAGAGAAAACAGAATCAAAATATTCACATTTCTTTGTTCTTGGTCGTACTTTGTCAGTTAGTCCATTCCCAAAAATTCCAAAACTAAACTCTAATCTTTAGAATGAAATTAATTCAAACTATGTTCAAAAATGTCCAACTGATGTTCAAAATGTACCCTGCTATTAGCAAATAACAGTGAAATTTATTATAATAATTTACAAATACTATTTTATTATTCATAGACTACTAGATTATTAAAAATGCAAATAAATACTAAATTTGAAATAATGTTTTTTTTTTTTTATAACCAAGAGTTATCAGATACTTCAATTGAAATGTTTGCAATATTTTAAATACAGCCACCAGACAGGGGTAAGTAAAACATTAAGTACTGTAAAAAAGGTATACATAGAACACTCAATGTAAACGTATAGAGTTACTGAACGTTTTTTTTTTTTTTGTTGTTTTTTTTTTTTTTGAGGAGGGAGGCCTCAAAATTGAGTTGTGCCTCGGGCCTCTCAAGACCTAAATCCACCACTGTAAATAATACAGTTAATAAATGAATGCACAAATATGTTACAAGTATGTACACTAAATAGATCGTAAGTACAGAGTAAGAAAGTTGAAGAAAGAGGAAGAGAAGAGAAGGACAAGAAAGAAATGAGAGATGAAGGAAAGGAAGAATTACGCCATAGTGACCATTGTCAAATATTAAAATAATTAAAACGTTGGTAAATGGCTAGCTGATCGTAATGAACGACTCTTGATTTCATGTTAGTTGACTTACAAATCTGTATGACGATATTGTTTAGTCTGTGTAAAGACCGTCCCACCGCAATTGCAGCTTGGGAGACGGGCCTTTTTGTCGAGTAGGATTCCATAGCCAAACTTTGTCACATATGTTGAACTCATGTCATAACGAGTCTTCATCTTCTCCCTGTTCAGGTTGATCCGCTCTCAAGCAAAATGATGCAAGAGGAGGGCTGCAAAATGTGCTTGCTTGTCTCCTTCAGTCTGCTTTTGGGGACCCTGATGAATAAGCTTGTTTGAGAATTTCCTTTGTTGAGAGTCCTTTTTCTGGGGTGGTCGATTCTTTAGTTGAAAACAACTCCTTTTTAAATGCCCGGGCTTCCCACACTGGTGGCATATTGTTTCTTTTCTGGACCAGGTATTCCTCTTTTTCACGGAGACAAGAGCTTGATGATTAACAGTCTCTGTTACCTTGCACTTTTGACGATCAGCTTCGGCTAGCAGCTGTTTTCTAATTTCTGAAGTTGTAAATTCTTCATCAGGTAGCCTGTACAGTTGGACGACTAAATTTTCGACTACAAGGCTCAAATGCCCATTTTAACAGCGTCCATGCTCCAGCTGGAGTTTTGGCTTCATAAAGCAGGCTTTTCAAGTTTTCTTCTATACTAAGGCAGATGATGGCCAAAGCTTTCTTTTCCTTCTTCAAATCCTTAACTTCTGAAGTGGTGCCAGATACATCCTTGGCTACTTTGTTGACATCCTCCACTAGAGACGCTGAACAATATTCTGACAGATCTCGGCCTGCTAGGTACATATTGATGCTATATTTCCATAGCTTGTAATTATCCCGGTTAGATTTGGAAAGGCCATTACAGTTCTTATGGGTTCACTAGTAGAAACCATATTTCTTGAGTCTTCTTCACCCCAGGTGGCTGAGCAAAACCACGCTCGGGGCTATCACTGTTGGGTCCGTGGATGAAATGCCAAGTATGTCATGAAAATGACCCACAGTTTGAGTTGTACCACTAGAGGTGAAGGCTTTAAAAATTGACGACACTTTATATTTTCTCTACTTAAATTTATTTAAACATTGCACAAAAAGAACACTTACAAAACAAAAAAATTTAAAAACAATTTCAGATTTTAAGATAAACCAGGCCATCTGCAATAAATTTAAATGGAAAAATTTCCAGTTCCAATGCAAGCCTTTTATAAAGTATCTGGCAGAAATACATCATGCCCTTCCCATGACTAGTGTTGAAAATGCATTATCATTATCATTATTATTTGATTTTTATTGGGATGGCAATGTTATCCACAAAATATGAATTTAAGTATCTCGTTTTGCCGATGGCAACTAGTTGTAAAAATTCTATTCTCTGATGAGTTTGTGAAGATTTCCGTTGGGAAATAAGTTTTAATTAAAAGTGTTTTAAGAGTTCTAATGTTTTATTTTCTTGATTGTGTATCGTTAGATCGTAGCTAGTATTTATTTTTATTTAGAATTATTACTGCCGTGGTGGTATTTGATGAGTATACAAATGCCAAACGCGTTTTAGATAAATGACTTAGTGCAGTTATTAATTTTTTGGCGTCTGCTTATTAGAAAGCTGGGTTGGTATTTTGACTAACTCGTGATATGCTTTAACATTTTTGGCGTCGGCGACAGGACATTTGTGAAAAAAGAATAATGTTTCAAGCTGTGAAAGGTTACAGGAAAGAGGATTTGAAGTTCGTTGCAGAAGAAATTGGCGAAACTGTCCCACCAAGCATTACAGTAGCTGGTTTGAAAAAACTAATTCTTGATAGCGATGAATATAAAACTGATCCAGTTTTAGTACAAGATCTTTTATTTGCGGCAGTTGAGGATAGGAAGTTAAAAGAACTAAAGGCGTGTGAAAAAGAAAAAATGGATCTTGAAAAAGCTGAATTAGAACAAGATCTTGAGAAAGCGAGATTAGAAGAAGAAAAAGCGAAAAGGGAGCACGAATTAGAATTGGCAAGAATTCAAGCACAACATCAAGGATACGCAGGTGAGCCAATTGCATATAATTTAAATTCTGAAGCGAGTAGCGCAAAACGGAAATTTACTTTACCCAGATTAGAATTTAGACAATTTGGTGATGATATTAAAGACTGGCTACCCTTTTGGAGCCAATTTGAACAGATTCACAAAGATGAAGAAATTGCCTCTGAGGATAAATTTCAGTATTTGATACAAGCCACAGTTGTTGGTTCTCGTGCGAGAGAAGTAGTCGAGAGTTTTCCGCCAACTATGAAAAGGCTATTGAGAGTTTAAAATCGTGCTTTGGTATAGAAGATATTTTAGTCGAAGTGTATGTGAGAGAGCTATTGAAATTAATTATTACTGTTCAAACAAAGGAGAAGTTTTCGTTAACATTTTTATATGATAAATTGGAATCTTATTTACGCACTTTAGAAACATTAGGTGTCACTACAGATGTAAATGCTGCCATATTATATCCGATGGTTGAATCTTGTTTTCCCGCTGAATTTTTGAAAGCTTGGAATCGCAGTAACACTTCCAGTTCTAAATATGATGCTAAAGAGAGACTTAAAAATTTAATGGAATTTCTTAAAACCGAGGTAGAAGGGGAAGAGAGAATTAGTTTAGCTGTAGCTGGTTTTGGCTTAGCAAAGAGCCAAGATAATAAACCGTTTAAGAAAAGGTCTCATGTTTCGGAACAGTTAAGGAATATAGTACCGACAGCTGCAGGTTTATTAACAACTACTTCGACAGCAGAAGTTAAGAAATCTTGCATTTTCTGCGAGGGAAAACACGTGAGTTCAGAATGCTTTTCAGCACAAAAAATGAGTCTATCAGAAAGGCAGAAAATTGTGAAAGATAAGCGCTGTTGTTTCGCCTGTTTGGCAGCTGGTCATACAGTTAAAAGATGTAAAGCTACAGTTAAAAGATGTAAAGCTATTTTAAGATGTCTGGTTTGTTCTAAGAAACATGTTCCATTAATGTGTGATACCCTCCAACATCACAACATAAACTTCCTCAAAAGAAAGATGAAGGACAAGCTGTTGAAAAGGAAGTTAACATGTCTAACTTCAGTAAATGCTGTCCAAAGGTTTTCCTCCAAACTTTGAAAGCTAAGTTAATATCTGAAGATAAAGAAAAAACCGTACGATTACTACTGGATTCAGCGTCACATAAATCCTACATTTTGAAAAGTGTCGCCAAGGTAATGAATTATATACCTCTTCGCCAAGAAAGACTAGTCCATTCCCTTTTTGGTGGCATTTCGTCCAAAGAGATTATACACGACTGCTACAAAGTAAGATTGAGAAATCTGAATGAAAACTTTAGTTGCAATTTTGAAGCCATGGATCAAGTAAAAATTTGTGAAAATATTCAACCAGTTAGCTCAGGTTCTTGGATTCGAGAGTTAGAAGAAAGCAATATTACTTTGACTGACGTTAGCGACAAAAACGAAGTAATTGATGTCCTTGTCAGTGCTGACATCTTGGGTAAGCTGCTAACTGGTGGGAGAAAGACATTATCATCTGGTCTTGTGGCAATTGAAACACACCTTGGCTGGACTTTGATGGGAAAAGTACCACAAGAAGAGATTTCAAATGATGACTTGGCGATGACGGTGATATCAATGTATGTGAATGAAGCTGACATTTCTAGCTTGTGGAAATTGGATTTATTGGGCATTACTGATCCTATCGAAAAAAAGTCCAAATCAGAAATTGATTCTCAAACAAAGGAGCATTTTTTAGAAACTGTAACGGTCAACAGTGATGGTAGATATGAAGTATGTTTGCCTTGGGCTGATGATAATTCACCTTTACCTGATAATTTGAATTTGGCAAAAAAACGGCTGGATTATACTACTTCAAAACTAAAAGGCATGAATTTGTATCAAGAATATGAAAATGCATTTTTAAATTGGCTGGATGAAGGTATTATAGAAGAAGTGCCACGATCTGAAATTCTTAATTATGGAAATTATCTACCTCATCGCTCAGTGATAAAGCCTAGCAGCACTACAACACCAATTCGTCCAGTTTTTGATGTCTCAGCTAGATTACCAAATCATCCGTCATTAAATCAATGTTTGCAATGTGGGCCTAACCTGAATGAACTTATTCCAAATCTTCTTCTGCGTTTTAGAGAGAGAGAGTTTGGCTTGATAGCAGATATTAGAAAAGCATTTTGCCAAATTAGTATTCGCCAAGAAGACAGAATTTCTTCGTTTCTTATGGTGGGAAAACATTGAGGAAAAGAAACTGAAGGTTTTCCGCCATGCCAGAGTAGTGTTTGGGATAAATTGCAGCCCTTTCCTTTTGGCCTCAGTCATTGAATACCACATTAAAATCAGTGAGGAATACGATGAGATATTCAAGAAAAGACTTGCAGAAAGTTTTTACGTTGATAACGTCGTGACCAGTGTTGAAAATAGCGAGGAATTAAGAAAATTCATCCATGATTCCACTACGCTAATGTCTAAAGGATGTTTTGAACTAAGAGAATGGGAATATTCTGATGATTGCGACATTACAACTCAGAAGAAAGAGACACACGTTCTAGGTTTGATTTGGAACAAAGAATTGGATACTTTAAAAATAGATATGAGCTGGATAGATGACTTCAACATCAAGAAGGTGACTAAACGTGAGATGCTTTCTTCAGTGCACAAAGTGTTTGATCCATTTGGATTCGTCTCACCAGTCATGCTATGTCCGAAAATAATGTTACAGAAAGCATGGAAGAAAGGAATCAGCTGGGATGAAGATATCAGTTGCGAACTACGAGCAGGATTTCTGCGATGGTTTCAAGATCTGAAACTGTTGAGAGACATCGAAATTCCAAGATGGATTCAAATCACTGAAGAAAATAGAAGTAAATGCACCATTCATACCTTTGTTGATGGAAGCCAAGATGCATATGCAGCTATGACAGTTTTAAGAATCGAGAATGAGGATAAGATTGAAACGTTCCTTCTAGCTTCTAAGTCTAGAGTTGCGCCATTGAGAGGTGCCACTATTCGAAGAATGGAACTCCTTGCGGCAGTGATAGGAGCCAGGTTGACGAATTCCATCGTTGAAGCTTTGCAATGGGAAACTATAGAAAGATATTTCTGGAGTGATTCCACCACTGTGCTGGCATGGATATTGAGAGAAGAAAACTGGTCTGTTTTTGTACGTAACCGTGTTAAAGAGATTCGATATCTGAGAGATCCCTTATCTTGGAGGCATGTGCCTGGAGAGAAGAATCCAGCAGATTTGCCATCTAGAGGATGTAAGGCAAAACATCTTATTTCTTCCAAATGGTGGGAGGGTACTCAATAGATGAAAGATCCAACAGAATATAGCCATCCAATGAATTCCTTTGATCATATTTTGAACGAAGAAGAGATTAAAATGGAAAAGTAAGTGCAGTTGCACTTTGCTTACTAATCATATCAATAATAACAGCGATTGGTATTATAAATATTTTTCAAGCTATGAAAGCATTGTCTACTTAATTGGATGGATTCTTTGCTTTAAACATAATTGTTCAAATCCAAAGGATAGGGAACTAGGAGAACCGACAGCGGCAGAATTCGAAAAAGCTGAAATAAAAATAATACGTATGATTCAAGAAGAATCGTTTACTTCCGGAAGTGATGGTCAGCTTAAAACTCAAGTTTTTAAAGATGAGCAAGGAGTTATTCGACTGAAGACAAAAATAACTTATCGAAAAGATAGTGAAGATTTCCTAAAACCCGCAGTACTTCCAGGAACCCATCAAGTAGTGAAATCTACATTGCTCATCAATTATTTATTCTAATTATAATTGATGAGCAATGATTAATCTACAATGCTCACGTTAAGAACTGCAATGTTGGAGTGCAGATGCTTTTGAATATCCTTAGAGAAAAGTATTGGATTTTCCATGGAAGGAAAACTGTAAAACGAGTGTTAGCTAACTGTGTTATTTGTAAAAGATTTAGCTCCAAAAATGTAGAAACTAACTCCTCCACTTCCTGAAAATCGTGTGAAAGATGCAGCAGTATTCCAAATTACCGGCATAGACATTGGCTGGTCCGCTATTTCTAAAAGACAATAAGAAAGGATGGGTACTGATTTTTACGTGCGCCGTGTACAGAGCAGTTCATTTTGAACTAGTTGCTTCAGCTTCAACGGATGCTTTTCTGATGGCATGTAGAAGATTCGTGGCTCGCAGAGGAAGATGCTCAACTGTATATTGTGACAATGGCTCCAATTTTGTTGGAGCTGCTAATTCATTGAAACATTTGGATTGGGTTAAAATTTTTTATTAGGGAATACCTTATTCCCCCCGTACACGATATATATTTCGGTTACACACATAACCATCATCAGTCGTTTCTTGAACTCACACTAATGGCGGCTTCCTTTTTTATCTCTTCGTTCTTCTTCTTCCGGAAATTTCGATGAATGACGTCATCCCATGATTGGTCGATTGTATGAAGCGCATCGTTGATGCTGCCATCTGTCGTCATTATTTCTAAGCTCTCACGAATGTAGGCATATATACTATTTTTAAAGTTGGCTATTTTTTTAATATTTTTAAAATCAATGGTAATGGGCTCTTCCAAAGCAAAACGTGCCAGAGCGGTACTTTGTTTCTGGAGGTTAATGTCTTGAAAATGTTCGTTTTTTCGTTCTTTAATTTTCCTTTTTGTAATGCCGATGTAGCAATTTTCTTTATTAGTGTCGTTTGACATAAAGTTAATTTTATAGATCCCTGCAGTATTGATGGGGTTGATTGGGTCTTTTTCCGATCTGATGCGCTGAAAAATTGTTTTATTAGGTTTAATTGGAATACGGAAGTTCTTTTTACTGGCGATATTAGATAGTTTATTGGCTATCCCCCAACTAAAGGGGATAGCGGTAGTATAACGTGGTTTATCTTTTTGACGGTTGTCTATAATATTTAATTTACGTTGCCTTGCTTTGAAAACTTTATCAAAAATTTCTCGAGGGTAGTGGGCGTCTTGACATTGTTTTCTTATGAAAGCAATTTCTTTTTGAAGGAGGTCGTTGTTAGAACAAACTTTGAAAGCACGGTCGATATATGAACGAATGGCAGCAATTTTATAGTTGAAAGGGGTTTTAGATTTAAAATTTACTATATTAGTATTACAAGTAGGTTTTCGAAAAATGGTGGTCTCAATGAGATTATTGTTTCTGGTTATGTTCACATCTATAATTGAGGCTATTATTGATTTCTTTTTCGTAGGTAAGTTTAATGTTCGGGTCTATGGCATTAAGTTGATTGATCAAATTATTTTCTTCATTATTATGGGTGGTAAGGATAGCGAAGATATCGTCGACATAGCGAAGCCAAAGTTTGATGGTACTATTGTGTGTCTGTTTAATTTGTTCCTCAAGGATTCTCATTTTCCAGTCGGCAATTATTCCGGATATGGGTGAGCCCATGGGGACTCCTTTTATTTGTTGGTAGAAGTGATTATTATATTGAAAATATGAATTATTTAAGATTAGATTTATTGCACTAGTTAGGGTGTTAATTATGTCTATATCTTTAAAACTACTTTGAATTTGTTTGTTAATAATTTGGTTCATTTCTTTAATATCTATTGACGGGTATAGATTTACAACATCGAAACTTACCATAATATCGTCTTCATTAAGTTTATAATCGCGGATGTTTTTAATGAAATCCTCGGTGGAAGTTAGAGTGCTGTTAGAGGGGGTATAATTTCTTGCAATATATCCTTCATATATTTTTCAAGAGTGTAGGTGGGGCCTTCACATTTGCTCACGATTGGGCAAAGGGAGGGGGGATTTTTATGATCTTTAAATTTAGCGAAAATCCGTGGTGCGAAACTAGCAGTATTGTTATAGTTAGGACCTTTCTGATCCGGCCAGGTACCATTTTTTATTAAAGTTTTTAGTTTATTATTGATTTTCGTGGTGGGGTCTTTGGGAAGATGTAAAACGTTTAGGCTATTGATGGTTTGTTCCATTTTTTCTTCGTAATCTTTTTTATCTAGAATAACAATCTTTCCTGTCTTGTCTGAGCTTAAGCAAACGATCTTGTTATTTTTCTTTAGGTTGCTGAGGCATTTACGGTCTTCATGATCTTTAACAGTAGTTTTAAGTTTTTTATTCATTTCTTGTTGGGCATGCATACGGATAGCTTGTTTATCTGAGGGGGGTAATGAGATAATGGCGGCCTCAATGCTCGCAACGGTATCATTGATATCTATTTTGTCATCGAGAATGAATTTGGGACCGAGGTTTAGAGTGGCTTTTTGCTGTTGAGTGAGAGTTATGGAGGATAGATTAATGAATTGATCTTCTTTGTTAGTTTGAGTTTGTTTATAGCATTTATTATTTCTCATCCAAAAGTTAAGTTTTTTATAGTGGTTATTGTGGTAAATCTCTTTTTCTTTCTTGCAAAAATTGTTTATTTTATTGACTTTTAAACGGTAATCATCCGGAGAGCACATGGTTTGAAGTTTGTGGTTGTAAAATTTCTCTTCTTTCGTTAATTTAGCTATATATTTAAATTTGTTCCTAATATATTTTTTAAGTAAGATTAGCTCAAAATTTTTTATATCATAAAAGAATTCATTAAGAAGGAAACTATTTTAATTTTCATGAATTTAGGGGTAATTTTAAAATGTACACAGTCTTTTAAAAAATTGATATCCTGAAATTCTCTAACTTTTTTCTTGGAAAAACATCTTAACTTACTGTATATATGCTCCACATTCGGAGGCTCAACCGTAACAGGCGTCATGAGATGAATAAAAGCTTGAATGGTGGCACAAAAACTTGAAAACACGTAGATGAAGACCAAAAGTGTAGAGTATAAGCTTGTCGAAACACAAGACATAAAATACTTAAAAAGCCCGGTATCAGCTAGACATAAAATAAAAACATATAAAACATTATTTAATACGGCGGATTAATTAGTTAAAATTTTTTATTTGGGAATACCTTATTCCCCCGTACACGATATATATTCCGGTTACACACATAACCATCATCAGTCGTTTCTGTACTCACACTAATGGCGGCTTCCTTTTTTATCTCTTCGTTCTTCTTCTTCCGGAAATTTCGATGAATGACGTCATCCCATGATTGGTCGATTGTATGAAGCGCATCGTTGATGCTGCCATCTGTCGTCATTATTTCTAAGCTCTCACGAATGTAGGCATATATACTATTTTTAAAGTTGGCTATTTTTTTAATATTTTTAAAATCAATGGTAATGGGCTCTTCCAAAGCAAAACGTGCCAGAGCGGTACTTTGTTTCTGGAGGTTAATGTCTTGAAAATGTTCGTTTTTTCGCTCTTTAATTTTCCTTTTTGTAACGCCGATGTAGCAATTTTCTTTATTAGTGTCGTTTGACATAAAGTTAATTTTATAGATCCCTGCGGTTTCGGTGGGGTTGATTGGGTCTTTTTCCGATCTGATGCGCTGAAAAATTGTTTTATTAGGTTTAATTGGAATACGGAAGTTCTTTTTACTGGCGATATTAGATAGTTTATTGGCTATCCCCCGGCTAAAGGGGATAGCGGTAGTATAACGTGGTTTATCTTTTTGACGGTTGTCTATAATATTTAATTTACGTTGCCTTGCTTTGAAAACTTTATCAAAAATTTCTCGAGGGTAGTGGGCGTCTTGACATTGTTTTCTTATGAAAGCAATTTCTTTTTGAAGGAGGTCGTTGTTAGAACAAACTTTGAAAGCGCAGTCGATATATGAACGAATGGCAGCAATTTTATAGTTGAAAGGGGTTTTAGATTTAAAATTTACTATATTAGTGTTACAAGTAGGTAGTATAGCTTAAACGTTTTACATCTTCCCAAAGACCCCACCACGAAAATCAATAATAAACTAAAAACTTTAATAAAAAATGGTACCTGGCCGGATCAGAAAGGTCCTAACTATAACAATATCGCTAATTTCGCACCACGGATTTTTGCTAAATTTAAAGATCATAAAAATCCTCCCTCCCTTCGCCCAATCGTGAGCAAATGTGAAGGCCCCACCTACACTCTTGAAAAATATATGAAGGATATATTGCAAGAAATTATACCCCCCCCCCTCTAACAGCACTCTAACTTCCACCGAGGATTTCATTAAAAACATCCGCGATTATAAACTTAATGAAGACGATATTATGGTAAGTTTCGATGTTGTAAATCTATACCCGTCAATAGATATTAAAGAAATGAACCAAATTATTAACAAACAAATTCAAAGTAGTTTTAAAGATATAGACATAATTAACACCCTAACTAGTGCAATAAATCTAATCTTAAATAATTCATATTTTCAATATAATAATCACTTCTACCAACAAATAAAAGGAGTCCCCATGGGCTCACCCATATCCGGAATAATTGCCGACTGGAAAATGAGAATCCTTGAGGAACAAATTAAACAGACACACAATAGTACCATCAAACTTTGGCTTCGCTATGTCGACGATATCTTCGCTATCCTTACCACCCATAATAATGAAGAAAATAATTTGATCAATCAACTTAATGCCATAGACCCGAACATTAAATTTACCTACGAAAAAGAAATCAATAATAGCCTCAATTACTTAGATGTGAACATAACCAGAAACAATAATCTCATTGAGACCACCATTTTTCGAAAACCTACTTGTAATACTAATATAGTAAATTTTAAATCTAAAACCCCTTTCAACTATAAAATTGCTGCCATTCGTTCATATATCGACCGCGCTTTCAAAGTTTGTTCTAACAACGACCTCCTTCAAAAAGAAATTGCTTTCATAAGAAAACAATGTCAAGACGCCCACTACCCTCGAGAAATTTTTGATAAAGTTTTCAAAGCAAGGCAACGTAAATTAAATATTATAGACAACCGTCAAAAAGATAAACCACGTTATACTACCGCTATCCCCTTTAGCCGGGGGATAGCCAATAAACTATCTAATATCGCCAGTAAAAAGAACTTCCGTATTCCAATTAAACCTAATAAAACAATTTTTCAGCGCATCAGATCGGAAAAAGACCCAATCAACCCCATCGAAACCGCAGGGATCTATAAAATTAACTTTATGTCAAACGACACTAATAAAGAAAATTGCTACATCGGCATTACAAAAAGGAAAATTAAAGAGCAAAAAAACGAACATTTTCAAGACATTAACCTCCAGAAACAAAGTACCGCTCTGGCACGTTTTGCTTTGGAAGAGCCCATTACCATTGATTTTAAAAATATTAAAAAAATAGCCAACTTTAAAAATAGTATATAAGGGTGGTCAGGAATTTTTAATATTTATGTTCCCTGATATTTCCCTGACATTTCCCTATTGTGCTTAAAATTTCCCTGTTAGTCCCCCCCCTAGCAGGTTCTTTCATCGTAATTTTTTTTAAATACACATAATGATAGTTTAGGAGATATCGATAAAAAAACCTATCACAAAAGGCTACTAATTTAATAAAATTAATATCAGATTTTAATTATACATTAATAAATATATTTAAATACATTTTCCAGATTTGATATCATACCTGATGATACACATTACATCATTTTATCCAGTATAATTTATAGCAGTATAATAATGCTGATTCCTGTAAACTGTCATAATATTATGCACAAGTACTACCCCTTTATTACTTACTTAATTACTTTACCTTACTTACCCTTTATTAATAAACTTAAGGGATAAATATTAGTATATTCTTAAGTCACTGTTATGAAGGCAGATTAGATTTTGGAAGAGGGGAAAAAATGTAACCACAAAAATAAATGGAACACAGTCGAACATTTTGGTTTTCATAAATTTATTGATTTAGAGCATTGATTTCTGCCATCAGGGCAGCTACTTCATTACGAGCATTTTCCTTTATTTTCTCTATTTGTTGCTCAATTCTTTTGTTGCTAATTTTACTTTCTTCTTTTTAATTTCCTCTGCTTCTTTTTCTAATATATTTTGTTCCTTTCTTTTTGTTGCTTCAGTCAATGAAGAATATGCTCTTTTGTAGCTTTGTAAAAGTTCTTTGGAAATTTTAAAATTAGACAAATCAAACTCTGATGACTTGATTTTGTCATACACAAGTCTCTGCGCAATTAATGTGTCTTCTTTTAAGTTTTCAATCAGACATTCTGCATTAACAGAAAAACCTCTTTCTATAGTAGCGTTTCCATGTGATATAATCATCACAATTTTCATGATAGACATTATGGAATCACAATTTCCAAATCTACTAAATACATTTCTCCAGAATATGTCAACTCTAATATTTTTTCTGTTGAAAAATTTCATTTCTTCCAGAGCATCACTGTCTGTACATATTTTGAGGTATTCTTTTTCAGCTTTTTCAGCTGTATCTGCATCTATTATTTTATTGGCTAATAAAATGGTTAAGAGACTTTTTATACGTGTTTTGGCTAGAGTTAGGTTTTTGGCTACTGCCGGATCAAAAGATGTTACAGCTATTGTAAGCGGATATTTCAGTGGAGACCGCTCCATTAATTTCAAGCTCAGAGCTTTTAAACAAAATAAACCCTGCTTGCGTAACTGCAAAATGTCTTGATCAGAAACTGCATCCTTATTTCTTTTTCTTAGAGCATTTCGTGTACCATATCCCAAGTCTATATCATATGCTGATTTTAAATTTTTACTGTCCGACAAATCTATTTCATGAACACAGTCTATGCCATCAAGTACAGAATCTTTAACGTACCTTGACATTATGCTTTTAGTTATTGATGTCAAAGAGCTATGTAAAAATGGTATCATTGGAACATCAGTTTGATATTCTTCCAAGAAAGGTTCAATTTCACTTGATAGAGACCTAAAGAAAGCCAATTTAGCTTCCAAAAGATTATCTTTTACAGAATTTGCCACAATCTTAAAACTTGAGCAAGTTGGTTCTTTTTTATCTCTTTGCACACATGTTACAAAATTTCTAATGTGTGGCAACATATCAATTGCACGCTGAGCTACATCAGCATTCTGAAGCCACCGAACTGAACAAAATTTTCGGGGGAACATAGCTGAATTTGTATATTCAGTATATAATGCTCGACGAGCAGGAACATCCTTAAACAAATTGTATAAACCGCGAAAAAAATCAATCAAAGACCACTTTGTAGCTTGGATACCACTCTTAAAAGCACCATGCAGAGTATGCAAACCACAGGTTCCTATGTTTAATAAAACAGGATAATCTTCGTGGCACTCTAATTCTGATGTCAAATCTTTATAAAATTTTAAGTTGACATTTGGTCCATCCATAGAGATTTGAATAACATTTTGTAAGTTTACTGCAGACAAGGCAGTTTTAAAGCTCTCCTTAATTTTATCAGCTGTTGAACTACCTAAAAATGTAGAGGTTAAGTAGCGTGCAGTTACCTGATCCTTTTCATTGCACCAAAATCTAACACCAACATCCATTTGTGTCCTTTGTGTTATTTTATTCAGCGATTCATCAAACCCTACTGTTAAGTGTTTGGATTTAGACAAATTACTTAAAAGTTCTGTTTTAAAGTATGGTGCGATTCCATATAGAATTGAATATGCCATTTTGCTCCTTTTTAATTTTATCTTTTGAGCTACTTCACTGTCAGGGAATAGTACTTTAAACATGGAAATGTCTTTTTCTGCCATTCTCATAGACTTGTGTACTTCAATTGAATGAAGACACCATAATATTTCAGCTTTTAAGACACTTTCATTTTGGAGGAAAGATGTTAAGCCACGAGGCATTGTAGTTTCATAAGATGTACTTTCTGAAGGAGACGTGTTTTCTCTATTAGGAGCACTGACAGTATATTCTGTTACATTAGGTGATGAACTGGGACCAGGCAAAGTGAAGCATTTAATTGAGGATGATTGACAGAATGCTTTCATCCTATTTTTATGTTCTTTCCCATTTGCATGGCTTCTAACAGCTCTTCGACCCATGTTACTGAGAGAAAATGTAACATGGCAAACTTTGCACTTAGCCTTGTTTATATTAGAAGGTACTTCTTGGAGCCAGTCTTTGAAATCAGGAAAATCCAGCCACTGGATTTGAAAACGAGCTGCCATGTTTTCACAGACCTAGAATATATATATATATATATATATATATATTTAACACTTTTTTTTTAACTTATCAAATCAATGCCTTCAAATACAAAAACAAATAGTGAATCATTTTTATTTGAGAAATCTTGATCAGAAATCAGGGATGAGATGTACGAAGATGAAAATCAGAAAACTGTGTGAGCTTAACTAACAAATTTTGAGGCATGGCACATAATTTTCACCATTAAATTACAACCATAAATAAATAAATAACAATGCTAATTTTTAAGTGGCAAAATTAGAAAAATTGAGGAAATTACACACGAACAAAAAATTTGACACATAAAGGGAAAAACTAATTATTTATATTTTAAAAGAAGTAAATATATTTTACTACACTTATTTTGTTTCTTGAAACATACAATTATTAATAAACAAACTAGATTATAGCTTTATTTTTAATTCCAGTACATTTATGAAAAGGGTGGTATTGAGAGCTATTAATAAATAAGTATGTTACAAAGAATAATTTGTTAATGAATCTTAATTACTTTAAAAATAACCTATTATAATCCAATCTGTTTATTAATAATTTTATTTTCCTAAAAACCAAGAATGATAATTATATATAAATATATTGCATAAAATTAATTGGAGTACTGAATCTTAATAATTACTTAAAAAAAGAAAAAAAACAAGTTTTAATCCAGCTTATTAATAATTTTATGTTTTAAGAAACAAAATGGCGGCAGGGATATTAAATTGCACTTGGCCCATGAAAAATAATAAATAATAAAATAAATAATAATTTTGTTTTGCTCTCATGGCATTGGAGGTTGGAGGTTTAAAATATGAAGGAATGATAGAAGAAAAATATTTACTCTCAAGAAGGATGGAAAATTATTAAATTGGAATTATATTAAAAAATACTAACAAGGCCGCCGTTTCAGGGGGATACCAGACTCATAGGATACTGACCAGAAGATTTCGAGGGCATGTAAGGAGGTTCAAGGGCAGATTAAAGGGGGGGGGAGAGAAATTAATGTAAAAGATCCTATTTTACTTCTATAAAATTGATGTATAGGTCAATCTTCTATAGACCCCCCCCCCGAGAAACTTGCATTAATTCGCCACTGGTAAGGTCATATAGTAGGCATGAAAATTGGCACTAGGGCCCAGCAGTAAAATCGGTGCCGGGCCCTGTTACTTGTAGCGGCAGCCTTGAATAACTATTTTTCCTCTTCAAATGAAATTTAATAACAAACAGAGCGGATTCACAAAAAATCCTCATGTCCGATATGTGATTAATTATTACATCGTAAGCTTCCTGAATTAACGGTATGGAAAGTTGCGAAAGAGATTGTGAAACAATCAAACATTTAATAAATTTTCAAAAATGTAATTTTAAAAATATAATTTTTTGCAGAAAAAAAAGGAACAAACGTAGCACATGAGAATAAAATGAAATACTGAAGGAGGGACAATACACACATCAATAAACATAGTATGGAAAATAACCAAAACAGATCTACGGAAAATTCTCTTCTCATCCCTTTATAATGAAAATTCATAACTCAAATAATAGAAGAAAATGTACATACCTGTTCAAACCTTGCACTGAATTGGTTGAAATTCTGATCCTCAGGGTCTCTCGTCTCGATTGTTCCAGGGTGTTCAAATCTTGGAAGAACGAATAGTAAATAGTCTAACACGTGCGTGGCGTGCCTATTAGAAGGATTCGCTTTTTCCCTCCTCCCTAAACTACAGCTGAAATTTCCCCAATTCTTGCAACATTGCAGGGATTAACTTCAAAATTCTCCCGACGGAGAATTGCGCCATCTATTGGCGGTAATCAGAAATGTAAATCACTTACGGCGAATTTCCCTGATATTTCCCTGATTTTTCCCGATCAACGAAATTCCCTGACATTTCCATATTTTCCCGAACTCTGACCACCCTGTATATATGCCTACATTCGTGAGAGCTTAGAAATAATGACGACAGATGGCAGCATCAACGATGCGCTTCATACAATCGACCAATCATGGGATGACGTCATTCATCGAAATTTCCGGAAGAAGAAGAACGAAGAGATAAAAAAGGAAGCCGCCATTAGTGTGAGTTCAAGAAACGACTGATGATGGTTATGTGTGTAACCGAAATATATATCGTGTACGGGGGAATAAGGTATTCCCAAATAAAAAATTTTAACTAATTAATCCGCCGTATTAAATAATGTTTTATATGTTTTTATTATTTGGATTGGGATCGTATTCAAAAGCATGGAGCTGTTAATGCTATTGAATGGAAGTTCAACCCGCCTACAGCTTCCTGGTGGGGTGGCTGGTGGGAAAGACTGATCAGAGTAATGAAAGATCTACTAAAAAGAGTGTTAGGAAGAGCAAGTTTAAATTATGAAGAAATGACAACTGTTTTGGCAGATTGTGAAAGTGTCATTAATTCCAGGCCTCTGACATACATCACAGAAGATGAAGCCATTAAGCCTATATCGCCATCATTGTTCTTTAAGGACATTCAAGAATACAAGCTTCCGGATGTTGATGCTGTCGATCAGAAATCACTCACAAAAAGAATCAAATACAGGCAATCGCTACTCAAGAACTTGAGAAACCGTTTTAGATCAGAGTACTTAGGAGTACTTATCCAACGAGGGAGCAGAAAACATTCAAGTAATACCATTTCTGTTGGTGATATTGTCCTGGTGGGATCTGACAATAAGAAACGAATCAACTGGCCTTTAGGACGCATATCGGAACTTATTCCAGGGAAAGATGGAATTGTTCGGCTCGTGAGAATTCAAACTTCGCATCAAGAATTACTTCGTCCAATTCAAAAAATTTATCCGTTAGAGGTAACATCCTCTAACAGCTTGTCTGCCCCAATGATGCCTAATGATTTGAAGAAGTCAAACGTCATCTCCGAAAAGCCTGACGGAACTCCTGATCGTATTTCTGACGGGGAGATGAAGTTTAGTCGATACGGAAGAAAGATTAAAGTGCCAGAAAGACTAAACTTGTAAACTTTATGAACTAATTGAACCTTTTAATGTCTATTTATTTTTTGTTTTTATTTTTTGAAATTTAATTGGAGAATTGTGCAATGTTGCCATCATCCACTTGCCATCATCAAACACTTTCCATGTGTTTGAAGTTTCCTGTTTTGATTATTATGTATAATCAAAAGGTGGGAGGATGTTGAAAATGCATTATCATTATCATTTGATTTTTATTTGGATGGCAACGTTATCCACAAAATATGAATTTAAGTATCTCGTTTTGCCGATGGCAACTAGTTGTAAAAATTCTATTCTCTGGTGAGTTTGTGAAGATTTCCGTTGGGAAATAAGTTTTAATTAAAAGTGTTTTAAGAGTTCTAACGTTTTATTTTCTTGATTGTGTATCGTTAGATCGTAGCTAGTATTTATTTTTATTTAGAATTATTACTGCCGTGGTGATATTTGATGAGTATACAAATGCCAAACGCGTTTTAGATAAATGACTTAGTGCAGTTATTAATTTTTTGGCGTCTGCATATTAGAAAGCTGGGTTGGTATTTTGACTAACTCGTGATACGCTTTAACAACTAGGGCAACCTTCTAGCTGTATCAGAAGCCTGGCCTATGTGTTTTCTCATAAAGCAGACACTTTATATACTATATAAAACAGGTCAATTTTACAGTTACAGAATAAAAAAAGTATGCAACATTTGCATAAAATAAAGGTTCAATAAATTTGCATATTGAAAACAACCTCAGAAAATTGCCTTTCACTTCAGGCTTTTCACTCACATGGTTTAAACATTAGTTAAAAGTCCTACCCTAACCAGAACTAATTCTCTTACCCCCATGATTCTTTAGAGAACCTAAGCATCTATTTGTCAAAAGGAAGACCCTTATTTTTCAGGAAGCATGACATCATTAACTGGGCCATACTACTGGGCCATCATTAACTGGGCCCAACTACTGGGCCATAGTTCAGAGGCTATTTCTATCCAGCAGCAGTAGTCAACAACTAAACACAACAACTTTATTAAATATTGAGCTTAGGTTTTTAAATTTTACTTTGAAGTTGTCTTGGGTCTTCAATGAATAAAAAGTGTATTATTTCAATTTTATTTATTTACTTAATTTTTTTTTCAATAAGAATTAGGGGTTTTATTATGTTTACATTTTTAATTTATTAAAGCTACTACTATTTAGGGTTATGAAGAAGTTTTAAAACCATTTGAATTTTATTTTTAAACTGATATTAATTAATTTTAGTTGAACTTTAATACAATTAAGATAGGTTTAACCCATGGGTGAATAACAAACAAAACTTGAGCCTAATTGGCACATGAAAAAACTTTATGAAATATATGGCTGATGCAAGGCCAGGGGAAAACAATTGGGCAAAATAAATTTTTAGCATCTTAAATTTGAATTCAGTTAAATATATTTAGTTTAATAAAAATTATTTAGCTCTAACAAGCATTACATCTGCGCAGCGTCTAGAAGAGCAGGGACTGACTTCCGGGAGGGCATTCGGGCAAGCGTCCGTGCCCCCAAATTCATCCGTGCCCCCAAATTGTCCGTGCCCCCAAAAGTTTAAAAATTAGTAAGTTTTCGAAAGAGGGCCCCCCCAGTGAAGCTTTTGCCCAGTGCCCCTGACGAAGAGACCATCTTTCGAACTCAAAAACTAGAATATAAGAGAAAACCTTTAAGTTTGCAAGGGGGGGGGGGCCGACCCTAGGGCCGCTCCTGGTTATTGTACGTGGCGCCCTACAGCACACTTAAAAAAGGAGCCCCCCCTTTTATGCTCTAGATCTGTGCAAATTATCGAAATGGCGCCCCGATGCGATGCTTACACATCTCACCGTGTCGGGCCGCCCCTGATTCTTTCACGCAGGACCACTGCAAAAAACCTTTTTAGGGGTGGAGGAGATATCGATAAACTGTCAAGTCAAATATCGGTTTTTACCAACTGAGTTTGTAATTTTGCCAAGTGTTCTAGAAATAGAAAGTAAATTATAGTTTGTTATTTTATAAACCAAGTTTGCCAACTAGGTATCTAATTTAGCCAGTTTAACAGAATTTGCGAGTGTTAGGGAGGAAACTAACCCTTCCCCCCCCCCCCTTGCATTCATGTTCCTGGTGGACAAACGCCATGTCATAAAGTTTCTATTGGTATAGTCAGTCTCCAAGCACCTGGTTGAAACTGTTCAATAGCCCCCTTTTAAGTTTAACAAATGCAAAAGTGGGAATCCTTTTGAGAATAGGAAATTTCCCAGAGCATACATCATGGACTTTCGGTGGTGAAGTGGGTGCATTGTTAGGAAACAACTTACGAGTCCACGAAAGATGCTGATTGATTATCTCTACTACACCCCTTTAGTTTTGCAATTGAGAAGAAAAATGGGAGAGTCCATCTTAAGAAATTCCATGTGAGAAACTACCGGACTCCCTAACCAGCTGACCCCCAAGTGTGTCTTGCACCTTGCACAGATTTCTGCGGTATCTTCAGGTGTCTTGTCTTCAGTATCTCGAGTGATCCTGTGCCTTGAAGCGTGAATACGCCAATTTATTTAGCTTTTCTATATCTTTGTGATCAACAGAAAAAAAAAAAGATGCCAAGAAAAGAACGGTTAAAACGACAGAAAAAGGAGCAGCTCGAAAAAGGGAGCAGTAAATGCCGAAAATTAACAACTTTTTTCTCTTCTTCACAAGTAAGTTGTATTTTTATTAATCTTTTAATTATATTTATTTAATTTTTAAGGCGTTTTGTTGAAAAGATGAAATCCCGGTCTAAGCTTAGTTCGCGAATATAGGGAGAGCATGAGGGGGAAAAAAAGAATTCAGCGAAAATCCGTTTTTTTTAGCTCAGATTTTTGAATTGTTGTTTTCTTGTTTAGCAAATGTAATAAAATTTTGTGTGGTAAAAAAAGCTGAAATTCTTTTCTTATCCTTAGTTAATATCTTGGTTAATTACTATTGAAATGAACGTCTTCTAAAAATATGCAATGTTTCCTCCGGAATTTGACAAACAAAATGATATCCTTATCAAATTTCTTCACGTTATGTTTCAGATTATTACTGATCAGCATATATTCTGCCTAACGAAAATTCTGCTCAAAATTCAATAAATAAATGCTTAGAAACAGAGCCGGCCCTAGGATACGCAGCGACCGCCCTGCTGCGAACGTAAAAGAGGCGAAGCCTTTCATACTTTTTTCAAGTTTTTGAGTTTGAAATGACGCCTTTTCGAAGTCGGCACCGCGATGCGGTGCTTACCGTGTCGGGCAGCCCCTGGCTTTCAGGAAGCTGGTGCCCCAAGGCAAGCTCATTTTCGGCATAACTTGTTTATAATGGAGCCTTTATTTAAGAAAACTGATTGTACGAGGGAATAAGTACTTGGCTGATACAGTGTTAAGTCTATAGGAGTATAACTCGCTTTGAACGAGTCAATCCCGGTTATATCAAGGAATATTTTATTTTCGTAATTTATAGATTTCCTATTAACTTACACCTCCCTAGCTCAGGCAATCCTTTCTTAGAAAAATTCTTTTAACATTCCAAAGTAAAAAAAAAAAAAAAAAAAAACGATAATAACGAAGAACCCCCCCCCCCCCCCCAACACATGGCACCCTGGGCAGCTGACGAGTTGCCGGTACCTTGATCCGGCACTGCTTAGAAATTGCACAGGAGGAGCAGGGGGGGGGGGGGAATGGGAAAACACACACACACACAGTGTAAAAGAGAATGGAAATAAGAGTAAAGAGGGAAGGGAATTGACTTGGCCTGGAGGAAAGAAATGCAGTGGTGCTACTGCAATGTTTTTATTTTGCTTGGTGCAGATGTTTTTTTTTTTTTCTTTTAGTGTCTTATAGTTATTTATTTTATTGCGTGTTGCTTTTTCTGTATTGATGTATTTACCATGGCGTAGCATAAGTCGTGTACAAGTGAATGTTGGATTAATTTACTAATTATCAAACATTTTATATTCAGTATCGATACCATAATTGAAATATAAATATTTGATATAAAATAGCGCTTTCATTACAGAGAAATTGAATAGCACGTTAAATATAACTTTCAGTTGAAAAAATATTCAGTAAGATCCTGGGCACCCATAGAAATTTTTCTAGGGGAGGGGGGGGGACTTCAAATAAATTTTTTAGAGGGGGCAAATTTCGAATTTTATTTATTACATCACAAGATACAAAAAGCAAAAACTCTGGGGGGAAGTGCACACCTCCCTCCCATCAGATATTCGTCAATCATGTATTGCAGCGAAACTAGATACAAGCGTTCCCACGCGCTATGGCAGTGTTACTAGTTAAAATGTTTAGAATAGATGGAAACTCGCCAAGAGAAGGGGGAAGGGAAGAAAACAAATTTCCTTCTGTTATAAAGATTATATAATAAAATATGTATTACAATCTATACAATATATTTATTTATTTGTCATGCTTTCTTTTGTTTATATTTGTGCTGACATTTGGAAGGTTTATTTTGTTGTTATTGACCGGCAATCCGAAATTGTCACGGTCCCGATTATTTCGAATTTTCAGTTTCCTACGGAATTTTTTATTTGTGACTAATTCACTGCCAACTTACATTTTTATATCTATGGCCACTGACTAAGGAATTTGATGACCATCGACCACTGATCCAGTGCTCCCACTTGGTCCCTTTCCCCTTAAAAGTTCGTTTTTGGTCCGTTTAAGGCTATTTCAGTCTGTTTCTATAAAATTTTAATGGGGAAAAAAAAAAAAAAAAAAAAATCGAACGTCACAAATTTGGTAAGGGAAATAGCGCCACCCGATTATTAATCTTTTTCCATCCCTCTTGGGAATGCACATTTTTTCTTTTGCATTTTTTTATTTGAATTTAAATCAATTTTCAATCGTATTTTTTTAAAGAAAATACGATTAAAAATCATATTCTATTTTGCATTTTATTTATTTATTTTTACGACAATCGAGCATAACAAAATTTCATGGTAAAATTGTGCGTTAAGCATCCCATTTTCAATCTTTTTCCATCCCTCTTAAGAAAGGATATTTTTTCTTCAGCATGTTTATGAAATATGAATATAATATGAATATAAATTATGAAATATGAATATAAAAATCAACCCTTATTTTGTGATTTTAGCTATTTATTTAACTAATCAGTTAGGTCCATGCTATAAACAGATTTGAGTGCTGATAGCTTAAAGATATTTGTCTTATCAGATTTTTCTTATCTTTTTATGCATGAGTGCCCATATGATTGATTGTAAGGGGGGGGGGGGCAAGTAGGGGGGTCCTGTCACAAAAACCACATTAAATCACTTCTACTAAGGGAGAATTAAGTTTCAAGGACATGGCCCGTTCCTGCTCCAAGGTATGGACGCCCTTTTTTTTTTTTTTTTTTTTTTTAATACAGACCTTTACTTATAAATTCACATTTGTTTCAATTTTTTTTTTTACTTGAGATATCATTAATTTTTATTTACACAACAGGCCATATCAAAACTCTGCAAATTCTGGGCATCATAAAAATATGTCTTGGTGCTTTAATTTCTTGCTTTGGACACAAATGTACAGCAAATTGCAGCCTATTTGGGCATCTAAGAGATCAAACTTTTTCCCTCCATCACTTAGGTCTACTCTTTACTTCTGTAGTATAATATAACAGCCCCCCCCCCTCAAAAAAAATATATATGTTATTCATAAAACAAGCTGTCATCAATTTAAGCTTATTTTCAGTTGAAAAAAAAAAAAGAAAAAGAATTCTGGAAGGTTTATTAATAGATAATTTGCTTAAGTACTTTTGGCACCAGGATGTTGATTATTTTAATTATATTAAGCTGATTAAAAACATTTGATAGTTAAAATAAATATTGATTAGTACTATTTTTATTTTAAAAAGATTACACCAAGGTTTAAGAAAGAAAATTTAGTGTTTTTAAAGAGACCTTTTTAAGTATGTTACAAGAAATTAAAAATAAAGCTTTATGAAAAATAAATTATTGAAAATATTTTAAACTTTATTTTATACATACCTTTGGACAATTCTGTGAGTTAAAAAAAAATATTAATTTTATACCTGCTAAAAAACTTACATGCAGTAATTATTTTTATTTATTTTAAAGAAATAGTACTTTTTAAAAAACTTATATTCACTTTTCATGAATGAGCAAGCATTAAATTAGAAGTGAAAGAGGAATAACAAATATATTTCAGTGATTTGATTTGATATGGTGTTCTACATTCCAACCATAGGATGTATTACAAAATTTGCATGACTATGTCATTTTTTCCAGCAATCTTCTGTGTTCTGAATTAAATTTCCCCAATTTCTGTAGTTATCAATTGATGGATGAGTTAAATTGTTTGATGCAATTTTAATAATGTCTAATAGTAATAAGGGTAACTTTGAAAATCTTTACTTGGTACTCATTCAATAATTATTGCAAACAAAAAAATTTAAATAAAATTCTGATTTATATAATTAAATTTTATACATCCTGCATTGCAGAAATTTTATTATTTTTATTACATGCTAAACGCGTCTACCCTAATCCACTTACACTGACAGTCCTTTTCTGTTTAAAAGTTTGTACCAATATAGGTGAAAAACATATATGAATGAGATCCAGTAATTGTGGTCCAGTAGTGATAGTGTGATAAAATGGAGGAACAAAAATTAAGAGTCCCTCTGCCTTCCCCTACTGCCTAACAAATCATGTCTGGCTAAAAATTTCTGAAATCTTCTTCAATAAATGTACTATTCTTATAAATAATAAACATGTATGTCACGTAATTTTGAGAAAAAAAAATTAAGTAGAAAATTCAACAATACTTATATTAAAACCTCTTTATGCTAGAAGTTTTTTTTTAATCAAAACTTCTAGTTATGTAGATTTAATTCACATATTTATGTCATGTTTAGACCAAAATATTATCAACAAATTATTTTTCCTATTTCGCTTACACTTACTTCTACTGGATATTTTCTCCAAAAGAAGGGGGGGGGGGGGGGACTAAGACAAATTGGAAAAAATCTAACTGTGCATTGTAAGTCAGAACACATATTACAACTCTACATGTTAAAGTTTCGGGGATCAGATCGTTTCAAACCAGTTTCTATATGTTATCTACCTGTACATTCTCGTGGAACCCTAAAGTGCCCTTTTTGAGAACAGGGTGCCCCTTTAGAAAATTCCCCCCCCCCCCCCCCCCCCCCGCAGCCCTTTTTTTCTAGAGTCAACACTATATTATTATTATTACAGTCAACTCCTGTAATCCGCGATATATTTCAAATGTGATTGTGTGTGATTAAGGCAAACCTGCGCGAGGGGTATCTGCCTAAGATGAGGGATGCCTTAGTAGGAGGACTTTCTAAGGGGTTCTAATGCGTATTCACGTTACATCTGGAGAAAACCTACCAAAACTCCAGACCGTTAGATCGACAACCGCGCGATGGGACCCGAACCCGGGACCTTCACAATTCGGCCGTCTACCATTTTCAGTGATATAACCACTGTGCCATGGTGAGGCGTATTTCAAATGTAAACAAACAAGTTTGTTTACATTTTGAGTGGCATTTGACTGGTAGTATTACTGTAATAGAAGTTATTTGATTGGCTGAATGTTATAAAGGCATTTATTAATGCTTTTCCGCAGGTATTTGAAGTAAATAATTTCATATATTTAAGTATATTATGTAATTAAACATACAGAAACTTATATCCTAAGTTATATGTGTTCAGTGAATGGATGTAAATAATGAACTGCGAAGCAATGCACCATCCAATCACATCGCTTCACTCTTTCCAGACACGATCGTAAAGATTGACCGTTGCAATTAAAATTGGCTGAAAATATGTAACATGTTTAACTTTAAACGCAAACCGCGATTTGGCAGGCTACACAGCAGTTGTGCAATTTTCTGATTCTCGCCCCCCCCCCCTACACCACCCTTTTGATCTTCTGTCTAGCGATTTATTATGCAACAAAAACTTTCTCCACATAACTGCAGTTCTGTAGGAAGAAAGAAAAGCATAAACAGAACAGACCACATGGCGTCTCTCTTTGTTTACATTTAACTGCGAGAGGAGCACCAGTAGAAATAATGAATCATCAGCACTTGAAATGTAATGCATGTGTCTGTGAAGAGGATAACACTCTTTTCCTCTTTAAAGTTTATATAATAGCATAGAATATTTTTACATAACGAGAAACCGAAAATTACCTCGCAAGATTGAAAATTAATGTAATACTGAGATATCAAATATACAAATGATGTACCGCATGCCCCCCTTTCGCGATCAACCAGTGAAAGTCCCTCCTTTCTGATTGAGCTTGTTTATTTTATAATGGATATATTTAGTTAAAAACGGTCTTTCAAAGAAATTAAAAACAACAACATCTGCCCTTAAAAAAGAAAAACTTCCAGATTTGGGGTCCTCTACTGTACTATTACTTTTGAAGAAGGGTTAGCTCTGGGATACAAGTATTTAAACATTTTGCAAAAGCAATCATTTGGCAGTGACCAAGAGTTACTAACAATTAGAAGGCTTCAGGACAAAATTTCTGAAGAAAAATTAAATCTCTTAAACAAATTACAATCATTGCAATGTTTGAAAAAATGAAAAATAAATAAAAAAAATTAGAGATTCTTTTTTTTTTTGTATTTATTCTTTTATTTTTGTATTAGTGATTGTATTTAATATTAAAAATAGTGTTTTAGTTCAGCAGCATAAATATTTTCTTTCATCAGTCCTTTAGTAAATTCTCTGTAAATTTAATTGTATTTATATTGATATTTAATTTTGTTTTTATTCAACAGCATATGCATTTTCTTTCATCATTTCCTATTTGTTTACAGTAAATTGACTATAATTTAAAGGGAAATTCTAAATATAAAAATGTAAAAAAAAAAAAAAAATGACCTATAATCCGCAACATCCTGTAATCCGCATAACCCTTGGTCCCAGTGAGTGCGGATTAGAGGGAGTTGACTGTATTACCATATTTGGTTTAGATGCTGCATGTGCATTTGAGGAATGGACACTTGCTAAACATATCCTTAAGAACCAGTCAGGATCTCGGACTTTAACCGAATTGCTTATGAAGTTCGTTATCTCCAAACTTAACCTGCTTCAATGTTCTTAGGGATGTTGACCATTTTGTTAACAGTTTCTCCATCAAATGCTCTTAAAGAATGTGTCTTTTCTGCATTAAAGAATACTTTAGGAGAGAAATGCCTATCAATGGAACAAAAAACTATTGAAGGCTTATAATTTATGCATAGGCATATAGGCTTATAATTTATGCATAAAATTGTGATGGAATGGCACCATCCTACCAAGACGATCAAATTTGATTTTTAAAAAAAATGACACATTCTTCTGTAATTTAGTTAATAAATGCTATGAATAATATTTTGTCTGTTTTCAGATTTTGTGTTTGGAGATAAATGTATATGCTATTGCTATATAAATGATGCCATAAGCTTAAAATTCCCAACCATTTATATTTCTTGGTTATCATAACTTGCACCTTGCATTAGTCACTTAAAAATAGATTTTCTTTTTAAAATGTATTTAATTATCTCTATGTTATCTATTATTACCACTCACTCCGTCTCTCTATATATACAGTAGATATGCTCTAAAGCTTCAGTACAAGCAAATAAAATAGATATCAACTATGTGCATACTTATAGCCAATGTGCTAACGATTGCGGTAAGTACTGGCTCCTAGATGAAATTGATTTAGGAGCCAGTGGCCGCTACGTAAAAATGGGAATCTTCAGCATTACTCTAGAGCAGGGTTTTTTAACCTGTGGTTCATGGACCCCTTGGGGGTCTATGGGTCATATTTTGGGGGTCCGCCGACTGATCCTAATTTTTAAAATGTTTCCATCAATATTTAGCCAGCAGTGGTAACTCGGACCTACTTCATCATTGAAAAATGAAATCTGTGAACACGTGGAAGTACTTCTAGTTTCATTTGAAAAATATTTCAATTCGGATGGAATAAATATAAAAGATGAGTTGTGGATTCGTAATCCTTTTCTTTGCGATATTGACTGTATCGATGACATGAACTTTGTTTTCAAATCAATTAGCTCATCTTTGGCAAAGTCCTTGTTAAAAATGGATTTCGATTCAAAAACTCTTGGAGAGTTTTGGTCTTCTTTAAGAGAAGCCTACCCATTGCTTGTATAAAACGAGCTATGACAGCCATTATTCCGTTTGCTACAGTATATCTTTGCGAAGCGGGATTTTCCACACTTGTCACAATAAAAACAAAACATCGAAATCGACTGAATGATATGCGTGTGAATGATATGAACATGATATGCGCATTGCTTTGTCGAAAACCATCCCTCAATTCAATCTGTTAATCAAGGAAAAGCAGCAACAGCCTTCACATTAAAAATTTTAATTTTTCAAATATTTTATACTATTGAAATAAAAATATTAAAATAATTAAATAATAAAACAGAATATATTTTGTAATAAATGATGTTTAAGCAATTTTTTTTTCCACAGAGGGGTCCGTGACATATTTAAAATTTTTAAAGTGGTCCATTGTGCCAAAAAGGTTATGAAGCACTGCTCTAGAGTATTTTATGAAACAGCTAAAACTGGAAGAATGGAGTATTTTAAAAATTCGCATAACATAGACTGTTATGCTTGAAATTTTATAAATCTTTTTTAAGATTAAATAATAATTAAAATAGTACTTAGATTAATGGCTGAATAAACTTATGATGTTAATACAAACAACTTGCGTTTTAAAGATTTCGAATATGCATGTGAATCATTTTCAACTTTTGAATAATTATTAAGAAATATATTAATAAAAATCCAAGCACATTTAGATAAATGATGATTTTTTAAAGTACCACATTCCCAAAGTTCACTAAAAATACACATATCTTCTAATTTCTGTTCAGTTAAATCTTTAAGTAATTCCCACACATTCGGTGTGCTCAAGATTTCTTCAAAGTCTTGCAATATCAAGGTAAATATTTTGTAAACTATCACAAAAACTTTTACAACATCACTGTGGGGATAAGTCATATGTCCTTTATTAACATCTAAAACCATTGTTCTTTTGTAGCAGCAGAAAACTCGCAAATCATCGCTTTCGAACTGGTCAGGAAGTTTTTGCAAGCACAACAATTTATTTTTAATGATATTTTAAAAGCAGCATATCCAGAAAGATAGAAACACTGGAAGCAATCCTTCTTCCTCTTCGTTTAAATTAATATCTATTCCTGATACATCAACAGAGCTGCCAACCTCCAATTGTAAAATATAGGAGCATTTCTGTAAAATATAAGAGCATCCATATAACGACGCCATAAGTGAAAAATCAACAGGGGGGGGGGGGGGGCTAACTTCATTTTAAAAAATCAAACATTAGTTTGATTGTAGGGAAATTTTCACTTTTTTAGAGAGAGAGAAAGAGAAAGGATTAGTCAAGCTACTTTATACATGGAGTGATAATCATACACTATCATGCAGTACACTATACTGCAGTAGTAATTAAAACAATTATTTTAAACTAGTGAAACACAGAGGCAGATTAAAGCAAGTTTGTCAAGGGGGGGGGGGGGGCAGTTAGTTAGAAGATTGACATATACATCCATTTTATGGAAGTAAAATAGGATCTTTTACATTAATTTCTTTTTTCTCGGGGGTGGGTGGGGGTCACCCCCTCTGCCCTCCCTTTTAATCTGCCCTTGGTGAAACAGTATGTGGTACTTTTCCGTTATCTCGGAGCCAGCCAAATTTGGCGATTTTTTTTCAGTAGTAGAGTGCGATGCTTGGCGACAATATTTTCTGGTAACCCATCCTTGTTCACGCCGCGATTTTCATTTTTTTCGGTAACCCGGATTCTTAATGCATAGTACAAGCACTACTGTTTCAAAAGGAAAGCAAAATCTATAATGCGGCGTACTGATTGTACTAACGTGCGAGTGTGTTGTGTATTCATACGCAAACGTGTATCCTGAATCGTGCGGCAAACTTGTTTTTTTTTTTGGCAATGTTGCTTGTGTATCCGTAGTATGTTAGCTTGTGTTTGAATAGCAAAGGATAACGTATTTTTCTGTTTTGTATTCGTCCACCTATTTGATTTAATCTTGCGTAGGCCATGAGCATGTGTTTGGATACAGAAGAAAGCCGACTGTGTCTGTTCTGTAACCTTCCGCGATCCTGTTGTTGTATTGATGTATTATTCTTCCTCGAACGTGCGTAGCCATATTTATTTCAGTTTAGGTGAGTGTTGCTTTTGTATAAATATGAATTAATAAGAAATGTGGCGACGAATGTAGAAGATAAAATAAATTTTTGTAAGAGTTGTTAAAGGAATTGTTTTGTAAACTTTGAATGCCTATTTATCGTATAGATGCAGCTGTCGTGTAGTTTCGAATGGCTGAATAACGAGCCAGATTATTGAGCCGGATAGGGACAAATTTAACCGCCACGTAGTTTTGAAATTGTGTGTCTTCGATAGTTGGAGTTTGAATTGAAACGTTTGGAATTTAAACTGTAAACGATTTTAAATTTAATGAATAAGTAAGTATAAGAGTAAAATTATATTCATTCCTGTGATGAATTGACGCCTCTTAAATTTGCAAGAAGAAGCTGAAAATGTGAGTAAAATATTTTGATTTGTGTAGAGTAATCAGGATATAGAAAATGCTGAATGCATTTAGTATAGCAGTCAAATTGCCTTGTACATGCTCGGTGAGTCAATTAACTTGTTAAAAAAAGAATCTCGTAGGTAATTTCGTTGTCGTATTGTTCGCGGATGTAAAGTGAGGTCTTGCAGATGTAGTGTCAATATTTAAAATATTCATTGGTTTGAAAATTATCGTTTTAGTTTTAGAACAGTAATATGTTTTATGTATTGTTCATATAAGGATTTAACATTCATTGAATTTTGTCGTATGTAACGGTAAGTCTATTTTGTATGTTTACATTTTTAACTTTGTATTATCTGTTAAAATGTTTGTTTTGTAGGCATTGAAAATGTTTAAGGCGAAATAAATATCCGGTAGGTATTTGTGGACACAAAAAATCGCCTAAAAACATCGTAGCTACTTGGTGCCAAAAAAAGTCGCCAAACTTGGCTGGCGTCGAGATAACAGAAAAGTACCCAGTATGCTATAACATGACCATCTGCATAGGCAGCCATATTATAATTCATTAATAAATATTTCACAAACACATTTCAAAGAGATATTTTAAGCAGATTTGAATTCGACCTTAAAAATCAATTGCAACATGTAGGAAATCATAATTGAATTTAAATAGCATTAATGAATAAAAAGAAATAAATAAAACTGCAAAATAAGGGCTCACTTTTAATTATTAGGTGCTGGAGACTTCAATAAAAAAATGCACAGTAAATGATAGTCATTTACAGGAAGGATGAAGAAAGATTGAAAAATTCTCCCTGCCTCTGTAAATAAATTTTGAAGACCGAAAAATCGGAGTTTTTCATTTATTATCGGATTTCCGGAGCAAATTAAAAATATCTGAGAAACTCCAGCGAAATCGGAACACTTGGCAGCTATGCATCAATATCCGAAGTAGGCTCGATATCATCAATAGTTTCTTCCTCTTTAAAATCCCCCATGAATTCTTTTAATGAGAAAGATCCAAATCGTTTTGAATGCAAATTAATTAAGCTCTTTATTCTTAATCTTTTTTCACTCTGCAAAACCTGTTCAAGTGAAATATTGAAATTTCCTCCACTAATAGCTCTATATTGTCCAAATCTGCCTTCTAACTGATCGTTTGATATTTTCCTGTTAAAATATACTTCACTCCTTGTTGTAATTGATCTTCAATAATTTCCATAATTCCTTTTGTCGTGTGTATGAAAGAAAAAGAATGTTTCGAGAGTAAATTTTCGACTTTTACGACGCTTATATTTTGTTGGAAATGTTTGCCATGCTTTTGCAAGCACTCTAATACATTTCTTAAATATTGCATTCTAATGTCTACCAGTGAAGTGAAACACTATTGCAGTCTAGTTTTTGCGTTCCTTTATTGGGAGTTTTGATATTCATAATCTTCCACCATTTATAATGATGATCTCAAGAAACTGAATAGTCCCCTCACATTTTTTTTCATCAATCATTTTCAAGGCATGGCTGTTACTTTCATCAAAAATTTTTAATGAAAGATTTACACTTTGTCTTTCTAAGTTAGACGGGAAGAGAGACTTATGTGTTAGCTTCGAAGCATACTTTATAATTCTGGATTTTTCTTTCAGATAAATATGCCTTAAGTGCTGAAATGAAGCTTTTAAAACTACGTTTCTGTCATGAAAAGAGGGGAAAATAAATGAAATTTCTTCTGTTTCTTGGTTGATCCAGTTGTTTCTAATTGCTTTTAATAATGTACAGAGTCAAATAAGAGAAACATGAAGCATGAATTATCTATTGGATGTGGTATTTTCGGGACCAAAGAGCCACCAGACATTGATGACAGCATATTTCTATTTACCCTGTTATTATCTGATATTATGGTTAATAATTGGTAACCAGAATCATGGAGCAATTTTATGATATTTTTTGTCATGTTTAATAATTCTTCTAAATTCATATGTGTGACCGGAAATAATCTAATTACATCTTTATTACTTGAATATACAGATGTCAGCATAAAACACTGAATACTTGTAGCTTTCATTCCTTTTTTATTCATTGCAAATCCTTGTATACTTCCAGATACATATGCAATGCTTGGTCTTATAATTATTTCATCTAATAGTAGATTTACAACGCCTTCATTTGGAGCAATTTTTTTGCACTTTACTAGTAAATAGCTGCGGCTTTCCATGCCTTCAATACTCGATTTAGCGAACATACAGACGAAAGTTTTCTCAAGTTCCGCTCATGTGGTAAAATTAGAATATTAGTTTCTAAAATTTCTTTGTAAAATTTAGGCGAATAGATATAAATTGAAAAAGGCCCATCCAAGCATAGCGGGCTGTATCCCCTTGCATTAGGACTTCTTTCCTGGAGCTCTATCTGCTCATAAAAAAATTTGTACCTCTCTATATCGTCCCCTTTTTCTTTCCTATCATTTATAAATTTTCCAAAAGTATCTAATACATTTTCTATATTTATTGAACATATGTCATTTTCAATTAAATTCTTTAAGTACGAAAATAAGTTATCTACTTGAGATAGCTTAGTTATGATGCCACATTTTCTTTTTTCAAATACTAATCCAAAAATTTTATTGCACATTAGTTTTTCACTTTTCACGAAAATTTCAACAGTTAAATCTTCTTTGATTTGGAACTGACATTGAATTTCAAGCGGTAACGCTTTTGGCTTAATTTTGTAAAATTTAACTGATGATTCATCACACACAACATTCCAGTCTTCAAGAACCGTATAGTTTTTTAATAAATATTCGAAGGAGGGAACTTCATCTTTATTATACATTTCTATCTCAGTTTCCTCTCCCTTTTCTCTTTCTCTTATTTCTTTTCGCCTTTCTTCTGGGTTTTTTCTTTCACATTTATTTTTCGAAAAATATGTCGGAAGGTTTGGAAAGATACACGGGATTGCGCTTTCTGATAATTTTACTCGTTTTCTTAAGACTTTAATTTCAGACCATCAGGTCGCTTCAGTATGTGTTCCTTTATGATATCTTCAATTCGGAAATATTTTATACACACACTTGAGTTGGATGGTGTCCAGTCTTTTCTAGGGATATTATGAATCCACTGTCCCCTTTTCCCGGGATCTGACGGGAATTTAAATACCTATATATTTTCTTCCATTTTATAATTTGCTTTACATCCAGGAACACAACAAGATGAAGGCATGCTTTAAATTTCATTAAATTTGGATTCATAAATAATACATATGTCGCTAGGAAAGCTTTTCAAAAGCTGGGAATTTCCACAACTCTCGTTCAACTAACAAATACACAGCGTGCGCTTGGAAACTTCAGGTGAAAAAACAGCTTTACAAAGTATGCAGTGTACTCTACAAACGTTGATTGTTCACTGATAATACTTAAAATTTCGTCCAAAGCTATATAAACATGTTTTAAACAGGTGGAATGTACAGGTGAATTTATGGTGTAAATTCTTTTCTATGTTACCCCATTCAGCTACCGACGAATGTATCATCGCTTAGCGTGACGTCACAACAGTGAGAGGGATTAGTGCTCAGGCCCATAGAACATAGAGATTCCTTCTCCTTTCTCGGAGGCCTCGGCTGGGCACTAAACCTGAAACATATTGGTATTTGGACACTAACAATAAAAACGATGACGAAAACTTGAAAGGGAAGAGGGTGGAACCTCAGGATCAAATTTCAGATGAATCCTCGTCAGGAGAGGAGGGAGAGAGTGATGTTGCATTGAAAGATGTTACATGGATACATAAAAAGCCCCATACACGTGTCAAACGATCGCACGATTTCCTATGACTCCTCCGAAAAGCTATTAGTGGTGAGGGGATTTTTGTCACCGGAGCAGCGGATATTTAGGCATAAATCTCCATTTGTGGTTAAAGTGGGAGTGCTTTGGGTCAAGGGGTCAGATCGAATGTTTGACGATTTTTCGTTCGACCGTCCTGTAACTTCAAAGGTGCCGCTCTCAAAAGGTTGCTAGTTTAGCCAGATATGGCAATGCATCGACTTAGTGGCGATTTTTTGTTCTGTTTTACGTAGAACCTCAGCGACCTCCCTAGAGGAATAAGTCAATTCCAGTTTTATCCAGGAACTGGATCATTTTAAATGTGTTTTTTATTTCATAACTGATGTTAACTACTATAATAAAATCTTATAAATTAAATGATGTGTAGTTATAACTTGGTTATTATTTTATATTTATAATCCATTACAGGTTCAGTTAATCCATTAGTAAAATACATTTTATGCAGGAGAATGTATATAGTAGTAGTGAAACAGTAATATTTATGGAGTATGCTATTTTGCATTTATACAGATGTTGTTAACAAATTCATTGAACTTATTCAGTGATATAAACTCTCAATTATTAAAATATAATATAACTGGTCCTGAAAACGAGTTGAACGTCTACACAATATTTTCTTCACAATAATATTATTTCAATTCATCAGAAGCATATTCATAAGTTATGTAATGGATTGCACTCTCAATGGGACAAAGTATGCAAACATACCCCATTTATTTTAACGCTTTTTCTTTCTAATGAGCTTCTTGATGAGCTTTTTCTTTCTAATAATTGGATGAGGAAAAATTAAAATCTCCATCTCAAGATGGAGATTTTAATTTTACGAGCAACACGCTTCAATTTTTTATTTAAATGTTCATCTGGGACATGCATATCATATAACATACCTTTAAAATACTCTACCGGACAGTAAAGGCATAATATTGGAATCATTATCATTATATAATGAGAACAGTGGCATAGCCAGAAATTTTCCATGAAGGGGTTTACAACTACTTCAACTCATATGTATAGGTGTGTGTGATAAGGGAGTGAAGAATATACATTTTGTATGGCAAAAAATTCCTCATGGGGGTTATGACCCCCCTTACCCCCCTCCCCCCCTTAGCTACGCCACTGAATGGGAATCAATCATCATTTGAGTTATTTCACTGTAAAGCTAAAAAGCATAAGTCTAATAATTACAATAAAATAACTTATTTTATTTGTCGATTGTGAATTAAATATATAGTGAATAACTTTATTAGTTGGAACAGGAAACTTACCAAACAAATGTGGGATTCATTATAAATGTAATCGAGAAATTTTGTTGCAATCAATCAGCCTGTGCAATTTGGGAGCCATGGGCATACGCCCTGAATGCCTATCAATTCCTGATTTTGCAATCTCAAATGAAACTTTAAAATGACATGGCATTTGGTACAAGGTTACTTTTCATAAAATTCAATTCTTTTCATTTCACTTAAATAAAATATCAGTCATTTCTAGACATTTATAAATTGTAATTAATAAGTGTAATGAATAATATAACATAAAGTTTATCGGAACAGGAGTGATAAACTATATTCCTGAGGACAGCATAAATTGCATCACACGTTTCTGGAATTATTTTTTCTAGAGCTTGAGGCGATATTAAAGTATAGAACTTTAAGTCCTCATAACTGCATCCCGTAGCCAAAAATCTGACTGTGGCTGAAAGTCTTTCATGCGGAGAAATTGCTTTTCTCATTACGGTCTTGCTCCTTTTGATAATAGGCACAAGTTTCAACAGCTCCATATATAGGTCTTCTCATTCATTCGCAGATAATTATGGAAATCTCCTGGTGAAAATCATAAATTTTCTAATAATTTTATATGGGATAAATTCTCTCTTTCTTTAACCACTTTTTTACCAAATTTTTTTTCTTGCTTTTTGCTTTTTATGGCTATTTTTTCCAGAAAGCACGAGGACAACTACCACAATCTGTAGGGATTAATCATTATGAAACTGAAATTAATTTATTCTAACTTTAATTACTTAATTCTTATTTACAATAGCATAAACAGAACGTAACTAAAATTTAAATAAAAACCTTTCCCCAGTTTTAAAACAATAATCCGTTCTCCCGTCGTCGCAAAAAGATTTAATAGCTGTTCTGAATGGAGCAGCAGTATGGTTTGTAAACGGCCACATGAGCTCCGGTTTAAAATCAAAACAAGTTTCATCGGCAAAGTTGAGCAGCGCTTGTGCTGCTGGCCGTAATTCAATATTCTTTTCTGTGCTGATCTAGCTCGCGAGTCGTTCTTTCGGCATGTGCGAATCGTATGCAAATTTTTTGCCATATGCTAATATCTTCGCTCCCACGCGCGGCGGTCTCTGATTGGACGTTACGTCCGCCAGCCGCATTTTACAATTGCATAAAAGCTCTGAATCTCAGTTGCTTGCCGAGCAGAGAGAGAGCCAGGTGTGTAGGGCGAAGTTCAGCCAGCGGCTGTAAGCCGCGTTAATGTAATGTAATTTAATTTAATTTATACTGCGACTTGCAGAAATCTATATCAGAAACTAATATGAATGCCACATAGCATTCAATGGGCCACTTCTGGCACATTCCCCTGTAGGCTAAAGACCCAAGAGGGATTTCTGCAGGCTGTCTTGCGAGATATGACTAATTTTGACTTCCCGGCTCATGCTGAGCCCATGATGCCCCCTGTTAACCCATTGGAAATCAGGGAAATTCCGTATTACCTAGACCTGTTACAACCTGTTTCAAAGACATGGGACTGCACAGATATTTTGTTGGGTTCAGGAATGGAGACAATCCACGTCCGTTTTCCTCCAGATAAATGGATACATGTATACACAGACGGCTCAAAATTAGATAACTACGGTGATGTGGGAGCCGGTATTCATTCAGATTATTTCTCTCACTATTTGTCCCTGGGAACTGCAAGAACAGCATTTGATGGGGAAATTACAGCAATTGAAACCACACTACATCATTTAAATGCCCAGCCGTTTCCTTTTGATCGGGCTGTCATCTTTTCTGATTCGCAGGCCGCGATTCTTGCCAATGCTAAATGTTACCATGCTCCTGATTCTGCCTCTATTCAGCAGTGCAGATCCCTTTTCTGGAGCCTCCATGAAAAAGGAAAAATAGTGGCCCTACAGTGGATACCATCGCACTGCGGTATACCTGGAAAGGAAGCTGCAGACAAGTTGGCCAAAAAAGGGTGCACCATCTTACAGACTCCTTTAGGAGATGTCTGCTACAAATCAGTCTCCTCAAAGATTAATCTGGCCCTAAAAAACTTCTACTTATCTAAACTGGAGGAAAGAACAAAGGAGAAATCCTGGAATATAGCCATCCGTAACATCCCAACTTACCCGAGATACAGAGCCGTCGCTGCCTTCCGACTGACAACAAGGCACGACTGTCTATGTGCCCATCTGCACCGGCTCAAGATTGTGAGTAGCCCTGCCTGCCCCCTTTGCAGCAGCAATCAGGTGATGACAGCGGATCACCTCCTCCTCTGTCCCGAATTAAAGGAAGAGAGTATTTACTCCCGCTACTGGGAAGCAAGAGAACTTTTATTTCGTTTGCTGCCTTGATTTTCTATATATGTTCTGCCTTCACTGTCTAGATATTTCGTCTGTTTGTGTGCTTTCTTTGTGTGCTTTTCCTGTGTAATTTGTGCTCTGTATCCACCTGGCGATAGAATTGTGTTCAAGCTCGCCTGCTGCATTGGGGAAAAAAAAAAAAACTTGCAGAAATCTTTTAGTTATATGGTACTTTAGGTTAAATCTTTTGGCCGTAGTATCGGCCTGTTATGCTAGTTGTGTGAGCTTTGCAGAAATGTAAATTATAAATGTTAGTTTTGAATTTAGCTAAATATCTTTAACTTAAAAATGCTTTAAATGTTTTCTTATAATTGATTGCTCATGAGACCGTAGAAATGTTTTATATCCGGTGTCCCGTAAAATGTCATAATTATTGTCATGACTTGTAAGTAGAAATTTTTATTTAATAAAAGTATTTTAGCCTATTTATGGCTTTGTCTTTTTTCAAATTTAACTCTGGTAAGCAGACGTAGGACCTCACGATGTTTTGTTCCCCAGGAACAACATCTTGGTAGCAGAGCGTGGTTGTCTGCTTGCCTGAATTAATGTTAAGTATAAACTAAAATTGCATTTGAGGTTAGGGCTTTTTCTTGATAATTTGAAACCTGGTAGTCTGATTATTAACCTTAGTTTGATGAGGCAGCTAGATTTCAAAGATTTAATTGGTCATTCAAATTGAACCTTTTTTTAATCTTTAAGAGATTGAATTTTTTTGACTTTGTAATTTTGACTTTCAACCTTTTGACCTTTCGGTCTTTTGTTTGTGAAAAAAAAAACAAAAAAAACCTTTACACGTTTAGACTATTTCAATAAAATCTTTTGACCATAATCCCCGTAATCCTTTTTTGGTCATGGCTGATACGCCCGTGCTCGGTTCAGTGTTCTCGTTTGCAAAATTGAATGGTGCCAATTGGAGGCAATGGAAATTTCACGTACAAATGCTGCTTTGCCATGAAGGCTTACTCGGGTTTGTCGACAGTACCAAAATAGCACCAGTTAGCGCAGAAGTGAAAACCAACCCTTCGCTTGGTGTATCGACTTCATCTAAAGAACTTGTCGACTACAATAAACGAAAGCAGAAAACCGCCTCCACGATTGCCCTCAGCATTAAACCTGACCAGCAAAATTTAATCATGGGCATTCGAGATCCCAAAGAAATGTGGGACGTCCTCATAGCCGCCTTTGAGCCTACTAGTAGAGCGCATATTGCTCATTTGAGGAATGAATTTATCAGAATCAAGTTTGAAGCTTCAGAAACAATGACAGTCTTTTTAAGTCGCTTACAGCAAGCTCGTGACCGTTTAGAAGCTGTTGGGAAAAAGGTTGATGACGATGAGATGGCTTATCACATGCTGAGTCGTCTACCTCCAGAGTATAGTAACGTCGCGCAACAGCTATATATGCTGAGCGACGATAAATTCAACCCCAAGACCATGAAAGAACGGCTCTTAGCCGAATACGATAGTTGAAGTATGAACCTGGTGACGCCACAGAAGCAACTACAACTGCTCGGAGCAAAAAAGTGTTAATTTCCAGAAGAAGCAGGACTAGACCCAGATTCCCGAGGCCTAAAGGTGACGAACCTGAAGTCAGAAAATGCTTCCGTTGTGGACAACCAGGAATCCTCTCCCCCCCAATGTAAAAACCTGCCCAACAGTAAGAAGAAACCGAAAGGTAAGCTCAATAATTGTTCTTTTGCCGTAATTGATCAAGAAATAAGTCTGTTGAGCAATTCGGGTAAAACTGTTGACTGGGTAGTTGACTCGGGATCGTCAAACCATTTCATCGCTGATAAGTCCTTTCCTGAAAAATTTTCAGTCATGCGATGTTGAAGTGCAAGGTATAGGGGATACAACCATTAAGGCCAAGGGCTATGGTTCCGTTTCACTGAGCTTAGACGTGAATGGCCACAACGAAGTATTAACTCTTCTTAAAGTCTACTGGGGCCTGTCTTTAAAGAAAAACTTAATATCAGGAAGTCAGATGGATAAACACTGCCATCGGTTGGTTATCCAAAATTCAAAATGTACCATGATAAATTCGAGAGGTGACGTCATGGGAATAGCCCCATAAGTAGGAAGTTTGTATTTATTACATTCAAGGATCATTTTGGACTTTCCTTCTGCAGAAGCTTTGGTCAGCAATAAAAGTAATTATCGAAATGATATCATGATGTGGCACCGCAGGTTTGGTCACCAGAACGTGAAAGCATTGAAATTTAACTAAAAAGAATTTAGTTTACAGCCTAAGCAAGTTAAGCGGTAATCTGCAATTTTGTGACCCCTGCATACAAGCCCCAGTGGCAGAAAGTTTTGTAGCTGTCTGCGACAAACTTTCAGAGTTTCATAATCAGTCTGCAAAATTTTGCGTGTAATTTTAGAGGATAATTCATACATAAAACCAACAATTTTTAACCACTGCTGTTAAATAGTGTTGACTCTAGAGGGAAAAAAAAAAGGCCGCCGGGAAAAGATTAAAAAAGGACAGCCTGTTTTCAAAAAGGGTACTTGAGTTCCATGATAAAGTATAGTTGGATAGCATATTACAGAAAACTAGTTCGAAATAATCTGAAAAGGACTAGGGCTTATCCACAAAACTTGTAGTATTGTAATGTGTGTTTTGACTTACAACAGTGCATAGTTAGTTCCTTTTTTTTTTTTTTTTTTCCCTTTTTCAGAGTCATATACAAATTTTGTATTGCATCCAAGTGTTGGATGTACAGCAACAGCACCATTTAAAATCAAGTTACTGAAATGTATTTGTTCTTCCTCTTACACACACTCTTCTAATTTGATGCTTGCTCATTCATGAAATGTGAATATAAGTTTTTAAAAAAGCACTATTATTTTATTCTTAAAATATATCAATAAAAATTATTATTATAAATAAGATATGTAAGAAATAATGTTAAAAATATTTTAAATAATTTTAATTTTTTTGTGGCATGCTAACAAGTACCTTTAAGGAAATAATTTACCATTTCAGCATTTTTTAAAACTATAGTACAAATGATGAACTGGATGCCTTTCATATTCAACTAATAGTACATTTTGAAAAAATAAGTCTCTTTAAACTGCACATTTAAGTAAAATTATTAAAAAAGTTTAAAAAACTGATTTAAAAAAATCTAGTACTTAAAAAAATAAAAAATTCTGTCCAATTAAAAAAAAAAATAATAAAAGATTTTCAAATATATATTACACATGGCTGTGCATGGATTTTCAGATACATCTAATATTGCATCTAATATAGTTTTTCTACTAATATACGATACAGTGTAAAACAATAAAATGTAACAAATCTTCATATGATTTCTGTAAAATACAAAAGAAAAAAAACTGAAATCTAATTCCATGCACAGATTTATCAGATAAGCATAGTAATAAAAAACATGTACAAAAAAAAAATCTTTAAATACAACAAACAAAAAAAAGAGCCTTAGCATGTTTAAAACATGTAATTAAAGAAAATATGAACATCGAGAAAAAGCCATCTAAAGAGTTAGTTTGCCAATGAAATTGCGCTGAGTGTATGAAAAAAATTGCAGTATCTCGTGATATTATTGGCATATGATTAAAAATAAGATGTCAAAATTTTTATAATTTAGCAAGCAGAAAGAAAATTGATTCTTTGACCTTTGGTGTAAACTGTTCCCTTAAAAGCAATAAATCTTCTTTCTTAAACTTCAATTTACTAATGTAAAAAAAAAGTATATTAAAATCGTATGAATTAAAAATTTTATTTTAAGCAGCAAGTTTTGCAACTGGCTGATTTAAATAAATAACATTCTGTTACAGAAACTAAACAATTTCATAAGGACAAAAACTTCTGGAATTATTTATAAAAAAATTGTTTTTTTTTAATTTTTGAGAGCAAAATAACTTAAATTGATAATAGTTTATTCTAAGAATAACCTAACTGTTAGACTATGACAATTATTTGTTTTCTGAAGACTTACTTTTCCAGAATTACTTTACCTTTGCTTTAATTTTTTTTTCTTCATTTAGTAAAATGTTGAAATTTTTCAAAATTTCAGAAGATGTATATGATTTGTAAATTTAGAATACCAAATCTTATCAATAGTCTAAATTACCTAATTCTGAAATTACTCCACTTATTTTATAAGCAAAAGAGTGGCGTAATAAGACGGGAGGAGGGGGGAGGGGTTGGCAGTCCACAAAGGCGGCAAGATAAAAACAAAGATAAGCGACCGGACGTAAACTGCACGATATGAGGGGAGTTTTTTTAAGGTCAATGTACACGCTTTGTAAAAGGGGGGGGAAACAGTGCATGTTCGAAAATTTATAGGCTTTTAATGACCAGTCGGGATTCGCCAACAAAGGAAATTCCCGTGAAACCACAAAACCATGCCAAACATACAATGGGGACACTTTTCTCCGCAATCCGTCTTGAAGATACGGAAAAATACATTGAGTACCCATTCTAGTGTACGGAAAGCACTGAAGTCTGCTCTGGCCTTTAGTAGAATGTGGCAGAAAACGAAAGGACTGCACCGGGTGCAAATAACTCCAGCTACACCTATGCTTAATTTTGGCAAAACATAATACATTTCAAGTGCTGTATTCGCAAAATGTCTCAAATCGCTTAATTTTTAGATCAATTTCTGGATGTCCCACTTAATTTCTGAATCGCAAAACGTAGTTTTGCTAAGACACTTTTTATATCATTCGTAGTTATTTATGGTTAGTAAATATCTGTAATAATTATGAATAATGCGTAATAATGCATAATAAGAAAGCCGGTTAAATAGAGTAAATCGTTCAGGGGGAAAAAAAAAAAGCGAAAAAGCTTGCAAGTGTGCAAAACAATTAAAACAGAGAAGAGGAATAACTTAACAAATGGCGACGAACTCTCGAATAATAATTGTTAATAATTCGTAACTACGTATTTATCAAACATAACTACCGATATTTGAGGAAATCAAATTCTTAGATGACTTAAAACAATTTCGTATTTTTCAACTATATTCTCTTCCCTCAATTTCTAAGCGAAATATGCACGTAGTTCTGTCGATCGAGTTCTCACTTGAGTCAGCAAAAAACAAAGCATTGAAGTAGGGGCACTTTCAGGGTAATCAGCTCGTGCAAATGAAAACATAAGATGAAAAAAGCAATAATAACAATATTTCGATCTGAAAAAAAATAGAACATTTGTAAAAGACATTTTAATCAGTAATATCTGTGAGAAAGGTCCGATTTAGAAGGTAATTTTGTAGAAGGGCCGTTTTCAACCAGTCATTTATATTTTTATGATGGGGTTATTGTATTTAATCGTATTTATCTGAAGGGGCCATTTTAAATACATGCATTTTTGCGATGGGCTGCAAAATGAATCCAAAATGGTGCAGGGGAAATAAAAAATGATGATCGTTGGCAAATAATAAAAATGGGAAACCAGGAGGATTCAGAGGTGTGTAAAAGCTAGATTCGGCCGTTCCTTTTCGTGCATTTTTCACGTTAGTGACGTCATCGCAGAGCGGAGACAGTGTAACGAGCCGCGGCAAAATGTTCCCGAACGTTGCGGACAGTTAATTTTTTTTAACAAATAATTTTTTAACAAATAATTTTTAAACAAATAATTTTTTTTTTACAGCAGACAATTAAAAACTTTTTTTTTTTTAATATGCCGACAAAAACTGTCCGCAAGCAGATTTCTGTGTCCGCGACATTGTCACCGTGTTTCTGCTACGGGGGTACAAGCGAAGATGACGCATGCCCAATTTCAAGGCTATGGTGAACGAACGCCGAAAAGACCATTGGAATTAATCCATACCGACATATGGAGTAGCGTATCTGGTCCCTCATTTGGCCACGCGAAATATCTCCTCATGGCTGTCGATGATTTTTCAAGATACGCCTGGGTCTTTCCTCTCAAGTATAAAAGTGACCATTTTGAAAAGTTTAACAACTTTATTATGAAAGTCGAAAAACAGTTTGATAAGCCGGTAAAGGCTGTTCGGTCAGACAACGGCCTTGAGTTCTGCTCTGACGAATTAGAAAAATTTCTCACCGATAGGGGGATCGTCCATCAAAGGACTAATGCATACTCGCCAGAGATGAATGACGTTGCAGAGAGGCTCAATAGAACCTTATCTGAAGGTATTCGTGCCATGAGAATTGAAGCCGAATTACCGAAAGGTTTGTGGGCTGAGCTAGCCCATACTTTCATTTATCTGCATAATCATTTTCCTCATAGAAGCATAGCTAATGAAGTTCCCTACACTTTGTTTCAAAAGAAATGTAGCGTTCGACACTTGAAAGTTATTAGCAGTTTGGCCTACATACATGTCGAACGACATAAGAGGGATAAGCTTGACCCAAAAACTAAAGAAGGTGTCCTCGTCGGATATGCGTTTGACACCGTTGGGTACCGTATATGGCTTTCTAGAGAAAGAAAAATTTTAGAGACAAAACACGTCCGGTTTAATGAGCTTGTGAAGGGATACACTAAAAACGTTTTGTTCGATTCTAATTCCAGATTTATCCCTCAACTGGCAGAAGCTCCCGAGGAAAATGCAGAAATTGTGCCTAGAAGTTCAGCTCCAGTCTCCGAAGAAGTCCCAACTGAGTCGACACATTGCCAAGACGTTCCCTGGCACCGCGTGGAGAAGGAGAGAGCGAGCAGTAAAACAAGAGGTCGGATTGACGTATACTACTACCCACCAAACTCCAATCTACGTTTGAGAGGAGCCAAAAAGGTGAAAGAGTACTGTGACTCTCACGGTATAATCTACGACGCTACCTATTTCAACTTCAAAAATACGGATCCTGCGCCCTCCCCTTAAGTCACAGGCGACGACGATTCTGAGCCCGATTCTACTGATGGTGAAATCTCCTTTCTGTGCATCGTGGATCCCTCAACGTATGAAGAAGCGGTAGTCGTCCCAGAAGCTTCCCAGTGGAAACGTGCCATAAATGATGAACTCAGTGTTCATCCTAGGCGTTTTTCGAAGGGTGCTGCGCCCTGCCCGCCCTTTAAAGCAAAAAATCCCGCCCTACTTGTCCTTTCAAAAAAAATCGCCGCCCTTTTGCCATCCAAAAACAGCGCCCTGCCTGCCGCTCTTCTAGCCCCGATTTCATTCATGGCGCCATCCTCTCCCCTCTGTTTACATTTATTGCGTTGCGGCATCTCTTTCCTCTTTGTTGACATTAGTTAGCACCTTCACAGATTCTAGTGTTGTCTAGATTGATTTGGCAGGGCACAGCGCCGGGCAGCTCTTATCGTAGTTTTAGTGCCCAGCTGCCCAATTTCTCTTCTTTCTGCCCCCCTCCTTTTAAATTTTTATTATTCTTAGTCAACAATCACTACTTTTTTTTTTCCTACATACCATTTGCGTCCCATCACGAAAATACGTTAAATAAAACGGCCCCTTCACAGAAATACGATTGAGTACAATAACCCTATCATAAAAATAGGTTCGAATGAAAGCGGCCCTTTCACAGAAACAGTCTATGAAATCGGATCTTTCCCACAAGTGTAATTTATTAAAATGCCTTTTTCAAATATTCTATTCTTTCAGATCAAAATACTGTTAATGCCTTTTTCATTGTCTGTTTTCATTTGCGCGAGCGAGTAACCCGAAAAGGCCCATAGTGTGTTTTGTTTTTGCTGACTCAAGTGAGAAGCCCGATCGCAGGGCAGAACTACGTCTACGTGGGCATTTCAGTTGGGAGTTGGGGGAAGAAAATACGGTTGGGAAATTCCAAATTTTATAAAGTTATCTAAATATTTCTGATTCCATTTGTCAATCCTCAAATATCGGTAGTTACGTTTGATAAATATGTAGTTGCGAGTTATCAAACAATCATTATTCCAGTGTTCGTCACTAGCTGTTGCTCTTCTCGATGTTTTTAATAGTTTTGCACACTAACAAGTTTATTTTTTATTTCCTCCCCTTAACGATTTCCTCTTTTTAATCGGCTTTCTTAGTACATATTATTCTTAATGTCTAACAGTTATTTACTAATCATACATAATTACAGATGATACAGAAAGTATGCCTTAGCAAAACGACGTTTTGCGATTCAAAAATTCTGCGGGATTTATTTGTTATGGCAAGCCTAGACAAGGGATATCTCTTGTCTAGGCAGTTGGATGACTTTTTAAGGAGTTCTAACTTGTATTAACTTTACATCTGGATGAAACCGACCAAAACTCCAGACCGACAGTCGCGCAGCCGGGGCCTGAACGTGGGAACTTCAACACTTCAGCCGTCAACCATGTTCAGTGGCTTTATTCACTCAAATCGGTCTGAAAATCGAGCGATTTGCGAATACAGCAATTGAAACACATTATGCTTTTGCCAAATTAAGAGCATACTGATGATCTTTTGCTATTGCAGTGTAGCGCCAGGGTTATTGGCTCCCGGTGCGGTCCTTCGGTTTGCCGCCCCATTCTTTTTTAAGTTTTAGCATTCTGCCCCCCATTTCGGCCTTTTAGTTTTCCACCATATTTTTAGGTGTCCTGCCGGCCACCATCTTTGTTTCTACCTTGCCACCCGGGCGGACTCCCCCCCCTTTATTACGCAACAGTTTTAATTGTACTAAAGTGGAGTAACTGCAGAATTTAGTAAATCAGACTATAGACAAGATTTGGTATTCTAACTATTCATATTATGTATCTTCCGATTTTTAAAAAGTTCTCAACATTTTAATGAATGGAGCAAAAAATAAATAAATAAATAAAAGCAATAGAAAGCTAGTTCTGGGAAAGAATGTCTTAAGAAAACAAATTGTGTCTTAAGTTATTCATAAAACTAACTGTCATCAATTTAAGCTTATTTTCAGGTTTTAAAAACTAAAAAACAAAAAAATTCGAAATGATTCTGGAAGTTTTTTTAATATGTAATTTGTTTGAGTATTTTTGACAACAGGATGTTAATTATTTTTATTTATTTAAAGCTGATTAAAAACATTTGATAGTTAAAATATTTAATACTTTTTTTATTTTAAAAGTATTAAAGCAAGGTTGAAGAACGAAAATTTAGTGTTTTTAAAGAGAACTTTTTAAGTATGCTACAAAAAATTAAAAATAAAGCTATGAAAAATAAATTATTTAAAATATAAACTTTATTTCACACATTTGGACAATTCTGTGAGTTAAAAAAAAATATTTATTTTATACCTGCTAAAAAACTTACATGTAGTAATTATTTTTATTTATTTTAAAGAATAGTGCTTTTTAAAAAACTTATATTCACTTTTCATGAATGAGCAAACAGTAAATTAGAAGTGAAAGAGAAGAGCAAATATATTTCAGTAATTTGATTTCATATAGTGTACATTCCAACCATTGGATGCAATACAAAATTTGCATGAATGTCATTTATTCTAGCAATCTTCTGTGTTCAGAATTCAATTTTCCCAATTTCTATAGTTATCAATTGATGGATGAGTTCAATTGTTTGATCCAATTTTAAATGTCTAATAGTAATAAGGGTAACTTTGAAAATCTTTACTTGGTACTCATTCAATAATTATTGTGAACAAAAGAATTTAAATTCTGATTTATATTATTAAATTTTATTATTTTTATTATATGCTGAACATATCCATCCTAATCCACTTACACTGACAGTCCTTTTCTGTTTAAAAGTTTGTACCAATATAGGTAAAACATCCTATATGAATGTGATCCAGTAATTGTGGTCCAGTAGTGATAGTGTGATAAAATTGAAGAACATAAATTAGCAGTCCCTCTGCCTTCCCCTACTGCCTAACAAATCATGTCTGGCTAAAAATTTCTGAAACCTTCTTCAATAAATGTACTATTCTTATAAATAATAAACATGTAAGTTATGTAATTTCGAGCAAAAAAAAAATTAAGCAGAAAATTCAAAATTACTTTTATTAAAACTTCTTTTTTTTAAAAAACAAACACTTCTAGTTATCTACAGATTTAATTCACATATTTACGTCATGCTTAGAGCAAAATATTATCAACAAATCCTTTTTCCTATTTCGCTTACACTTACTTCTACAGGATATTTTCTCCAAAAGATCAGGGGGAAAAAACTAAGACAAATTGGAAAAAATCTAACTATGCATTGTAGTCAGAACACATATTACAACTCTACATGTTAAAGTTTCGGGGATCAGATGTTTCAAACCAGTGTCTATATATGTTAGCTACCTGTACATTCTCGTGGAACCCCAAAGTGCCTTTTTTAAGAACAGGGTGCCCTTTTTGAAATTTCCCCCCTGTCGACCCTTTTTTTCTAGAGTCAACACTATTCTAATCGCCTCCTCTTGTAAGTTAACCATTTTTTTTTTATGCCTATATAGCTATACATGAAAAATTTTAAGTGCCAATTATTTTATATGTAGACTCCTCACCCCCCCCCCTCAAAAAAAAAAAAAAAAAAAAAAAAAAAAAAAAAAAAAAAAAAAACTTTAAATACGATAAATGCAGATTTAATATGAAAAAGCATTGTATTGTTAGCTGACCTTTTTTCTAAAAAAGCAAATGGCAATATTCGCTTAGTATATACAGGCACATATCCACAAAACAGTTTGGAGGGGGGGGGGGGTCCAAACGGTAAAAAAGGTTGAATTTTTCGCAAAAAGACCTTCATTTTAGTAACGAAAATTTCGGGGGGGGGGGGGGGGCTGGACCCCCCCTAAATACGTTCTTGAGTATATATATATTCATATAGTGCCTCTTTATATTCTGACGTGCCCTTGAAAGCTTAAATTGCCCTTTTTTAAGGACTAGCACCCTGCCCCTTTTTCATCCTAGGATGATCTCTGATGAACTCTCGACTCTGAAAGCAAGAGAAGTCTACACCTTAGTACCTCGACCTGCAGACAAGAAAGTCATTGGATCCCGTTGGGTTTTCAAAGTGAAGGAATCCACGCCGCTGTCAAAAAGCGCTTTTAAAGCGAGATTCGTGGCCCAAGGTTTTAGCCAAGTGTTTGGTATGGACTACGACGAAGTTTTTTCCCCCTGTTGTAAATTTTGAGGTAATTTATCTTTTTTTAAGTCTTTTGGTCATCTCTTTAAAATGGTTCCATAGGCATCTTGACGTGAAATGTGCCTACCTTTATGGTCGGTTAGATCGTGAACATTTTATGGAGACGCCCAAGGGCTTTAATTTTCCTGATGGTACCACACGAAAATCAGATGTTTTGAAATTAAATAAAGCAATCTACAGCTTGCATCAAGCCGGTAGATAGTGGCATTCAGAGCTTAATACTACTTTGCTAAGTCTGGGGTTTTCCCCGTTCTCAAAAACGAATTGTGTGTACCATTTGAAATGTAATGTCATACTTTTCATCTATGTAGATGATTTAATAGTATTTTCAAGATCTCTTTCACAGTTAAATGAAGTCACTGAACTTTTAAAATCTAAATTCGAAATAAAAAATTTAGGAGAAGTAAAGAAAATTTTGGGTATAGAATTTAAGGATTCACAGGGAAATTGGGCTATTCACCAAAGGCAGTATATTAGTCGTCTTAAAGAAAAATTTAAAAATATTCCTTTTGTTAAATGTAAATTGTCAATGACGCCAGGCCAACTTGTAACGAGCGGCAATGAACCTTCTGTTGAAGGAGAAGTCCCGTATAGACAGCTGATCGGATCGCTACTGTTTTTAGCAACTCGATCCCGGCCCGATATTTTATTTGCGGTGTCAATGTTAGTTCAATTTAATTCTTGCCCAACATTAACACACTGACGGTTGTTATGTCAAGTTTTTAACTATGTAATTTCAACTGAAAATTATTTCATACTCTTGACCATAGACGACAAGAAGCATTTAAGTGCATTCACTGATGCTTCATGGGCCTCCGATCGTGATAGTAGGCGATCTTTTTCCGGATTTATAATTTTCTTTAAAAATATACCAATTTCTTGGAAAACGAGAAAACAAAAGTGCGTCGCGTTGTCGACGATGGAGGCTGAGTATATCTCCATATCAGAATGCTGTAAAGAATTACTTTGGCTGCATAGAATTTACGAAGAGAGTGCAGATATTTTGAAAATTAAAATTGAGAAACCTGTTATGTTCAGCAATTCTGAAAGTGCTATTTATTACAGTAAAAATCAACTTGAGAATACTAGAAATAAACACATTGACAGAAGATTCCATTTTGTAAAAGAGTTATTAAATGATGGACTTTTTCAATTATTGAAGGTTCCTGGAAATAGGAACGTAGCAGATTTGTTGACCAAGCCGGTCACAAAAGAAAAATTGGTTAAATATAATCATCATATTTACAACGATGGGAGAAAGGGGGAGTTTTGTAGGGATTAATCATTATGAAACTGAAATTAATTTATTCTAACTTTAATTACTTAATTCTTATTTACAATAGCATAAACAAAACGTAACTAAAATTTAAATAAAAACCTTTCCCCAGTTTCAAAACAATAATCCGTTCTCCCGTCGTCGCAAAAAGATTTAATAGCTGTTCTGAATGGAGCAGCAGTATGGTTTGTAAACGGCCACATGAGCTCCGGTTTAAAATCAAAACAAGTTTCATCGGCAAAGTTGAGCAGTGCTTGTGCTGCTGGCCGTAATTTAATATACTTTTCTGTGCTGATCTAGCTCGCAAGTCGTTCTTTCGGCACGTGCGAATCGTATGCAAATGTTTCGCCATATGCTAATATCTTCGCTCCCGCGTGCGGCGGTCTCTGATTGGATGTTACGTCCGCCAGCCGCATTCTACCATTGTATAAAATCTCTGAATCTCAGTTGCTTGCCGAGCAGAGAGGGAGCCAGGTGTGTAGGTCGAAGTTCAGCCAGCGGCTGTAAGCTGCGTTAATGTAATGCAATTTAATTTAATTTATACTACGATTTGCAGAAATCTTTTAGTTATATGATACTTTAGGTTAAATCTGGTGTGCGGAAAAAACGCGAACGGAAAAAACACGAACAGTAAAAACGCGAACGGTAAAAATGCGAACGGAAAAAACGCCAAACGGAAAAAACGCGAACAGTAAAAACGCCAACATGATTCATTTAACATATGAACTATAGGCGTAGCGTCGGTTGGGGGGAGGCACAGGGGGTCACGTGTCCCCCTGTGACCCCCCCTGAACAATTTCGTCAATTTTTAAGAAAATAAACATGTTTAAAATTTTAAAGAAACTTTTCTTTTCTGCTCTAAAATTCGATATGTGACCCCCTCAAATGTTTCCTGTGCACCCCCAAAATTTCAGTAGGTCTGGAGCAGTGATGAGCCTTCCTTAGGAAGCTATTGTTAATAGGTTTTCCTAAGAGTACAATACATATGAAGCATAGGCATAGGGTCGAAGATGGGGGGGGCACAGGGGGGGCTTGCCCCCCGAACAATTTCGTCAATTTTTTAAAAAATAAACATGTTTGAAATTTAAAAAAAACTTTTCTTTTCTGCTCTAAAATTCGATATGTGACCCCCTCAAATGTTTCCTGTGCACCCCCAAAATTTCAGTAGGTCTGGAGCAGTGATGAGCCTTCCTTAGGAAGCTATTGTTAATAGGTTTTCCTAAGAGTACTATAAATATGAACCATAGGCGTAGGGTCGAAGAGGGGGGGCACAGGGGGGGTGTATCCCCCTTTCCTCCCACTTCGTCTAAAAATTTTTAAATGGATGTTTGTTTTAAAATTTCAAACAAATTTCATTTTTCTGCTCTTAAATTCGACATGTGACCCTCCAAATTTTCAGTTAGTCTGGGAGCGGTGATAATCCTTGTCTAAAAAAGCTATTGTTATCAGGTTTTCTAAGCATATTGTACATATGAACTATCGCAATCGAGAGAGGGGGTTACAGGGAGCAGGGGTGTCCCCTTTGTCCCCAAATCTTTTTATTTTAAACATTTGTTTGAAGGGTCGTTTTAACCGTTCCACTTAAAAATGCAAAAAGAAACTCCAGTCTGTGACTTGAGAGAATATTTGTTTTTCTTTGTTTTTTTTCAATAGGTTGTGGTTTTAAATTCTTTCTAAATACTAGGTTTTCTTTAAAATATTTATTTTTATTTTTAATGCAATACAAAGTATTTTATGCAAAAATGTTTTATTCGTTGAGCGAAAGTGAATAGTATTTTCCCTTTTCTTAATAATACTCTCACAGTTTTACATCAAGTTATATTAATTGTTATAATAGATTTATTGCATCATTTTTTTTTCTTGCAGTATTTTATTAATATATGAATAGTTCAATATTTGATAAGTTATCCTTCTAAATATTTATACTTTATCAGTCTTGCGTATTTCAGCAATTTTTTTTTCAGTTTATCTTAAAAGTTTAATAAGCTGTAAGTTTTATAAAGAAGAGAGCTTTATAAGATATAAATTTATATAATAAAAATTTTTAAAAAATTTAATCAAGTACGATTTACATTGTAGCATAAATAATTTTTACTAATTTCATCACAATTAGTAAAAGGCTAATGTATACAGGGGTCTGTCCAGGTCGAAATCGGGTCCGAAAACGGACCCTTCACAAAATTCAACAAGTTAAAAACGGACCCTCCACAAAATTCAATATCAGAAAAACAGACCCTTCACAAAATTCAATATCAGAAAAACGGACCCTTCACAAAATTCAGTTTGACCAAAACAGCCCTTTCGCAAAATAACTATTGCACTTTTCAATTGAGTTTAGGAATTATTATCATTTAGCGATCGCCGATCGGCACCCAATAATATCTTGGCCTAAATGTAAACAATGTTGATGATGATGACAGGAGGTAGGTTGATTGGAGGCCCTAAGCCAGGGGGGTAAATTACACCACCTACGATTGCAGTTTGAAGCAGACGCCTGCACTTGTTTGTTCTTCCTCCTAAGTTCCCCTCACCTGCTATGTAGGAGCTCTCTTTCTGGGAATAAAAATTGGACTAGTAGCGAGCGCTCATTTATTATTTCTTTTCATGTGAGTTGTGTTTATGCCAAAAAATTAAACATCAAGACATATTCCACTATAATATTAATAAGGCTCATTGCCAGAAGAAAAGGTGATGACAGCTGTCATTCTCAGATAATTACAACGTTCTTCATGAATAAAGACAGTGGCGTATGTAAAAAGGGCAGCCAGGTTGGGGAGGAGATTAAAAGAAAGCACTTTGTTTTCCAAACTGGCACATTTATGCACCATGTATTAAATGCTCAGAAATCGTTTGATGCAATCTCAAAATTATTAACTTAGTCCTAAATCTTATTCTAAAAGACAGACATAAATTCAGATCAATGCAATGTTTCAAAATCGCGCAAACGTTCTAACTCGCAATAATTCGTTTTGCATTTTGAAATGAATCCGTAATTCTCTAATGTTTAGTAAATATCTGTAATAACTATAAATAATCTGAAGTAGAAAGGCCATGTAATGATTACACTAAAAGTAATCATTAAGAACAACTTGCAAGAGTGCATAACATCCAATTCAAAACAACGGGAGCTGCCGAGCTGAGCTGAGCTGCCTTCATTGCATGGCTAAGTCTAAGCTTATTGTTTACTAATTCACAACTACATACTTATCAAACATAACATCCTTATGGGTGAAATCATTTTCAACTTCCTTCTTTCCCCCCAACTGAAAGCGTAATGTGCCAGATGGCCCTTTTACATTGCTGAAAAAACAAACATTCCAAGGGCATCTTTCAGATCATGCAAATAAAAGAAAACAGAAACAATAATTATTTATAAAAGGACATTTTATCTCGTTGCATTAAAAAAAAAAAAAGCTGATTGGATTTTTTTGAAGGAACAGTTATACTTCCTGTTTTGTAAAGGATCGTTTAAACATCAATTTTGACTTCCTTGTATTGTCTCCTGTATAAGAAAACTGTATGGTAAGGAAGGAGAAAAAGTTTTGGCAAATAAGAAAAGAAAAACGGACCGACATACCCAGGCATAGGGGGGAGAAAACGGACATTGCCGGGTGCCGCGCCCTGTTTAATCAGTCGAGAATCCACACTGTGGAATGTGAAATGGGATAAATATAGGTCAATCACTGCTCAAAGCTGGAAAAAGGGGGGGGGGTAGAAATAGTGTAATACTGCATTTTTTCATTCTTGGGAGTGAACAACAAAGCATAGGAGTGATTTTATTGGGATTTAATATCATTTTAAAGAGCGGTCATAGGGGTACACAACAGAGAAATGCTATCGGCATAGGCAGGGCCGTAGCGAGCAATTTTTTGCTAGAACCTATCATTTTTGCTATCATTTTTGATAGAAGACTGAAAATTTATAACTTAATTAAATTTTTTAAACTTAATTAATGCATGGGCACATCTTACAGAGTGGGAATTTTCTGTTTGGAGACCATATAAAAATGTACATTTGTATTTATTTAATCTTCCAACATTTATTATAATCATTACTGTAAAATTCTGTGCCTTTTTTTTTTTTTTTTTTTTAAACATAAATTTGTGATTTACTGTAAAATATTTGTGAAAAATATTTAAAGAATAAAACCCCAGGTCAGTTTTTTTGGGATATTCTGTGTACACTGACAAGTAATTTTTCTTTAATGGTACAAGTTGAAATTAATTTTTTTTAAATGTTAGCTAATTTCTCCCATCTGTAATTATCTGCAACTTATTTTTGCTTTCCCTTCAATTGTTGAAATTTAACTAGATTTATAAATTGCATTTTTCACATCGTTAGTATTAGAGTATTTCTAGTCGAAACTGACAGACATTGTAATATTTAAAAATTACTAAAGTTTGAATTTGGGGTGTAAATAAAAGTGTTTAGTACCTGCAATTTAAAATCAAAACTACCATGGCCTACGTTTATTATAAAATCTGTTTTTTAATCATTTAAAAGTAAAGATTTAAAGCTTTATATTTTTAATTTTAATCGAATTTTTTTTTAAATATTGTTCTAGGGTATGACTATCCCGGATGTTCAGTGAACAGGAATTATTCAGTTTTGGCCAACTTTTTTTTAAGGGAACTAACTATACCCATTTTGTTTTTAATTTTTTTAAAAATATTCAATTCTATTTCGTGATTGCTTTCTTGCTCAAAAATGAAAAAGAAAATTGGAAGAAGTTCACAAAATAAGGAAAGATTCACAAAAATAGAAAAAATTCACAAAATTAGGTATAAATTCACAAAATTAGGTATAAATTCACAAAATTAAATATAAATTCACAAAATTAGGTAAAATTTCACAAAAATAGGACCCTGGGAAAGAAACCTGGACTGACCCCTGGTATAGGTATAGGCATACCTGCCAACCTTCAATTTTTGAAAATCTTACAATACCACGGTGTCACGCAGTAACGCAATAAATATGCCTACTAAAGATAAAATGTAATCAAACACAATTTTTAAAATTACTATTCAGATTTAGTACACTATTTTTAATACATATGCACATATAGGAAAGGAGGGGCATTTATTTGGTATCTTTAGAGTACAAATGTTCATAAGTAGCTGATTTGGCTGCTTTTAAAAAATCCTTATCAAAGTCTTCCTCATAGCAATGGCACTTTTTGCAATTAAAATGTCTTCCAAAGTTTCATTAGACAAAAAACTATGAAATAGTGTTCTATTTTTCTTAACACTGCTAAACAAACGTTCACAAGCAGCATTACTGTGTGGTATAGTCAATATGCTTAGCATAACATTCGATCATATTTAAATTTCCCACTAGCAGCTGTTAATTTTCTCAATCTCAATTTTTAGCCCATTTTTTGTCCATTCTTTCTTCTGATTGAACTTCCTCGGGCAAATTATCAATTTGCAAAATTGAGATTGAAGCTCATCCCTGATTTCATCTACTGGCTTGCAAACATCATTTCCACATACTTCATGTGAGTACATATTTGGAAATAAATTTAAAAAATAAACTATATCTGAAAATGATTTGGCCTCACCATGACACAAGTGGTTCTGCCACTGAAAATGGTAGATGGCTGAAGTGTGAAGGTCCCGGGTTCGGGTCGCATCGCGTGGCTGTCGATCCGGAGTTTTGGTAGGTTTTCTCCAAATGTAACGTGAATACGCGTTAGAACCCCTTAGAAAGTCCTCCTGCCAAGGCACCTCCTCCCCTGGATGATCGCCCTAGTGTAGCGTTGCCATAATCACACACAACAACAACAACTGAAAATTATTTGTCTGCAAGATTATTTATGTTTGATACTTAGCAAGATTATTCATGTTTGATACGCAATTTTGATGTCGGTCCTATACACGGAGCAAAAAGCAAAATTGCATCCCCTTCGTGATTTGACGATACAAGGATATTCCTTTGTAAAAGAATCAAGGAAAACTTTATTATATTGTTTATGTTTAATTTTCGACATTTCAAATTAATATTTCACAACTTCAAACTACACTGGACAATTTCATCAACACGTGTTTGTGATTGAAAGTTGTTCTTGCGCTTACGATGGGAGCCAAGCGGTATTGGGAGGGAGATATTTCTAAACGAATGCGCATCCACCTCCGTGCATGCGCAGCAACAAACTTTGCCAAAGCATGGACACTCGGCATATCGATTACGAACGCTCCCATCCCACTTCTCCTAACACGTCACAAGCCAAGCCGCGGGTGGGAGGGAGAAAAAAAATCTGTGAGCCAATCATAGCTTTCACAGCATCGGAGATCGGAGGGAATTCCTATTTTCCCTCTCGGGTTAACAGTAACACAGCGTATCAGTGGAAGAAGCATAAAAGGCAGAAAAAGTAGGGGAGGGGGGAGTTAGCGTAAATATGGGAAATAAAACGATCTAGTGTTTTTACGTTCGACGTAACGTCAATTGGCGATTTAAATTTTAAAATACTCCACAAAACCACTAAATTTTGAAACATAGTAAATAAAATCACATTAGCCTAAACTTTGCCAAAAAATCGTACAATTTTGCCTTGCGGCCGTATAACCGTACAACTAAGCTAAAATCCGTACATTGTACGGCCAAACCGTACAAGTTGGCAGGTATGTATAGGGTTCTGGCTTACCGCGCGGCCATTTTCTCCATCTGTAATGTGAATTCGGGTTAGGACCCCTCAAAAAGTCCTCCACCCAAGGCATGTCTAAATTAAGCAGTCAATCCTTGTGTAGAAGGGGCCTTGGTAGCCCAGTGATTAAGGCGTTGGACTCGTAACCGGAAGGTTATGGCTTCGATACCGGCGTACCACTAAAGACCACCGTGTACATGCGGCGTACGTGCACGTTAAATCCGTGGTTCCGAAAGTCCTCTCGGCAGTCGCTAGCAGTTTCCGAGGGGTGCCAATATTCAGAAGTCCCCCACCTTCTGATGAGGTTCCAAATTGTGGCGGGAAATTACGGGAAGGACGTATGTGTAGCTCTAAGCGACACATTCAGTGACGCAAGCTGACCTCTCCTGCCACAAAACATAAATAACTTTCATGATAATTTACAGTGAAAGTAAAAAGTTTAATATATTTAATATTAAATAAAAATTATAATCACTTCCAAACACTGTTATCGAGGTTGTCCTAAAAACCCTGACCTATAGAGTTTCCTTCTTTAAATGTTGGTCATAGACATATAGAATAAATTACATAGTTATTTTATGGTATCAAATAAAATTTTCTGAATATTAAATGTAAATAAATAGAAACATGTATTTTTTATACAGCCCTCTTTCTTCTAAGAAGGCTTACAGATATGTTTAATCAAAGTTGGTGAGGGGGCAATAAGCTTTGCTATATCAATAATAGCAAAAATATAATTATTAAAACTATTCTAACAAAACCAATTAACCATTAATTTTAATCAGTGTTATAAATAGCCAATATTTTATATTTTAAGAAATAAGTTTTGAATCATTTTTTAAAAGTTTCCTGTAAAAAGGGGTTTTCAGCATTTAGAAATGAAAATTTGTTTGAAAACTTACAATTACACTAACATTTAATTTGAAGAGTTTATTTTAAGTTGTACATTTTTAGAAAGTGATTTCATCAACCTTTCAAGTTATTAGGCAAGTTGGAGTGTATAGGCTGATTAATTTTATTTTTTACAAACTATGCGAAAAATTCCAGAGCTGGGAATTGAACCCAGGACTGCCGCATAACGTGCGGGTGCTCTACCACTGAGCTACTCTGGGACGATTCCCAGATGAAACCAACGGATAAATGCCAACAGCTCTAATGCGAGAAATTTCATCTGGGAATCGTCCCAGAGTAGCTCAGTGGTAGAGCACCCGCACGTTATGCGGCAGTCCTGGGTTCGATTCCCAGCTCTGGAATTTTTCGCATAGTTTGTAAAAAATAAAATTAATCAGCCTATACACTCCAACTTGCCTAATATTTTAAGTTGTTTTTATTAATTGTTGACTTATTAATACCATGACTTAATTAAAAAAAAGCATTTTTAAAATAAGAGTATTCATGCTTAAAATGAATATTTTAAAAAACAAAAATGTGTATACATAAATATATGCTGATAAATCATTCATTATTCTAATAATTTAAAACCGAAAAGCTAACAAGATGAATCAGAATGAATTATGATGAATCCAAATAAAATCTTGCACTAATAAAAAGAAAGCCAGTAAACATAAGCCATGGTTGGTAAGGAATAAACTGAAGGTCAGAATTTATTACAGAGAACGTGCATGTTAAAACGGTGTGATAGGATATTCTTTTTTAGGGTGGTCTTGGTAGGTGAGAGATGGTACTTAAAATTTTCGCAACTGTTACAATTTGTTGCGGAATGACTAGTTCTGGTCCTTGTTTTAAGAATACAAACAAATTGAACATTCAGTTTGTTAAATTAGTAATTAATTAATTAAACTTGGTAAATTAATAATTCATTAATTAAACTATTTCTCTATTTTATTATGTTCAGGAGAATTTTTAAATCTCGCGCATTTTTAAAGTCTCCCCTTTTAAAGGTGAGAAGGTGTAAAGGCAAACACTCCCCCCCCCCCATTCTTTAAAAAAAAATTGTGATCAATTTCAGTTAATTAAAGGCACATGGCTCTAATCTACTAAATATTTTGATTTTAATTTGTATATGTTTTAACGTCATTTATATAATTTATTACTGTTTAGATCACATAAAACTAGGAAATAAAAATGATTTAAATACTCTAGCGGAGAAAAATCAAATGATTACGAGTTTAAATTTCATTCAAATTTAAATAAATCGTTTGAAATCAATTGAGTTTCTATTTAACGCTAAAAATACCCTTTTAAATAATTTTGAATATTTTATTTTTAAAAATATCTCAATACAATGATTGTATGTTATAAGTGACCTCGATTATAGCTATAACTCCATTATAACTTCAAAATATTCGTTACCACTTGCCCATAGAACACAAGCCCAATATTTTCATAGTCTTTTTTTCAACCAATATCTAATCTTTCCAGTTCTAACTTTAAAAGTTGGTAATTTATGCACTAACTGTAAGTATTTATTTAAAAACCAGCATTCCCCCACTTTTAATTAATCCCCCCCCCCACAAAAAAATTAGAAATAATTTGAAGACAATTCTTTAAGGTAAAATATTATAATTCGTTAGTGACAATTTTCAAAGTTTTTCACATCTAACACTCCAGGTTTAGGGGGGGGGGGCTTTAGCCCCCATAGCCCCCTCCGTGGGTGCGCCCATGATCGCAGAGCTTTTAAATGTTTTTCTGCATATAATATTCTTGAATGTAAAATCTGTGCAGTACGAACCTCAACCTAAAAAAAAAACTGTTTGTTCATCTTGCCTTAGGCTTTTTTCTGTACGCTATCTCCCATAGTCCCCGGTCCCCATTGTCCGGGGAATCTCCCCTATTTCTTTCTTGGAAGGGACACGGCTTTCATGACCTTGACAAGTAGCTTGACTAGCTAAAAGCAATTAATTCTTTTTTATTTAATGTTGTAAATTTCCCTGATTAATATGAAGATATATGCTCTCAAAATATAAAAAGTGGCTCCTTTACTTCAAAAACAAAAGAATTTTGAGGCAGTCAAATATTTGATTAAATACCATTATCGTATTTACTACAAAACAAAATAAGTTCATGTCAATATTTAAATAAAAATTATTATTCTGAGGGGGGGGGTGTTCTTTTTTTTCTGGTTCGCGTTTTTACCGTTCGCGTTTTTTCCATTTGGCGTTTTTTCCGTTCGCGTTTTTTCCTACATTCGTTAAATCTTTTGGCCGTAGTATCAGCCTGTTACGCTAGTTGCGTGAGCTTTGCAGAAATGTAAATTATAAATGTTAGTTTTGAATTTAGCTAAATATCTTTAACTTAAAAATGCTTTAAATGTTTTCTTATAATTGATTGCTCATGAGACCGTAGAAATGTTTTATATTCAGTGTCCCGTAAAATGTCATAATTATTGTCATGACTTGTAAGTAGAAATTGTTATTTAATAAAAGTATTTTAGCCTATTTATGGCTTTGTCTTTTTTCAAATTTAACTCTGGTAAGCAGACGTAGAACCTCACGATGTTTTGTTCCCCAGGAACAACACAATCGCTGTATCAATTGACGCCATTCCGTGCCAAGTCTGAACGCAAACTGAGAAATGTTTGATCATGTGGACGAATGATGAAGGCATGGAAAGTCAGTTATTTATTGCTATCCTGGTCATAAAAATCGCCCCGTAACTAATGGTTTGTCAGACGAATTCAAACGTGAATGGGCACCATTAGGCCACTCCCAGGCCTGATGGTAGCAGGGTGGATATTTAATATTATGAAAAAGACAAACTAAAAGACTGAGGTCATTGAATGACATAGAGAAGTACTGTAAAGAAAATCATATTAACTTTGAACCACACATATTCAGTTTTAAAGGTGCGGATACATATGAAGGAACAGTAACGGGCAACAGGGAAGTGGTAGTTCGAGTTCTACCCATTTAGAAGCATGACTAGCCGGTGTTACATCCCCAAAACTTACAAACAAGCTATAAAATCCCCCCAAAAAGAATTGTGGGAAGAGGCAATGAATGATGAAATTAAAATGATGCACATAAGAAAAGTGTGGCATTTAGTTAAGCTACCTGAAGGAGCCCAAGCAATAGGTTGCAGGTGGCTATTTACTATCAAACATGATGAATTTGGAAAAATTGCCCACTATAAAGCACGATTAGTTACGCAGGGGTTTAAACAGATTAAGGGGGAATCTTACGATGACACATTCAGCCCTGTTGTAAATTTTGGCGTTATTTTGCTTTTTTTATTCAGTCTTAATATGCTACCAAAAATGGATTCACATACAATGCGGCATCAAATGTGCATACTTATACGCCCATTTGGACAGTACAGTGTTTATGACTCAACCTCCCGGATTTGTTGCAAAAGGTAAAGAAAATCTGGTTTGTAAACTAGATAAAGCATTATACGGACTTCACCAAAGTGGCCGTATGTTAAAGGTCAAAATTAACAGTCGCCACTCGCCACGTGGCGACTGCATTTTTGAAAGTGGAGACTGCAAATTTATGTACCAGTCGCCACAGTTTATTTCCCCACTCTCTTTCCTTTTTATCACAAAGTTTTTATGAATTGAAAGTAAAACAGAAACAGGACGTTGAAACAGATGATGTTGAGAAGAGTCAACTGAACTCCAAGATCGATGTCGGCATGGTGGAGAGAGCTGGATCATTGATAAAGGGTATTAGTACCATTTGACCAATTAGCAAAAGTAATCATCTGTTCTGGAAAGTTGCAAACGGGCATTACAACAATGCATAAGATTGCCATTTGAAGCCGACACCTGCACTTGTTTGTTTTTGCTAGGGCTATCTTTCTGAGAACAAAAATCCGAAGAGTGGAGAGCATCCATTTATAAACTCTTTTCTTGTGATCTATTAATACCAATAAAATAAAATAAATAAATGTTCCAAGATTTATTCCAGCATAATAAGGCTTATGGCCAGCATAAAGTTGATGACAGCTGTCCGTTGCAGAAAATTAACAATGTTCGTCATGAACAAAGACCCATGGAGTACGCAAATGCAGCCGCGGGGGATTTAAAAATAGGGATACTTTGTTCTCGCAAAAAGGCAATTTTGTGTACCACATAGAAAATATTCAGAACTGGTTTGGTGCAATCTCAAAATGATTAAAGTTTATTCCTAAGCATTCATTTCTTATAGTCCGACACATAAATTCAGATCAATGAACATCACAAAGTCGCGCAATTTAACTCGCAAAAAGGCACTTTTCATTTCTAAATGAATCCGTAATTCTCTAATGCTTAGTAAATATCTTTAATAACTATACATAATTTGAAGTAGGAAGGCCAGATAATGATTATAATAAGCAATCATTAAATATAAAAACTTGCAAGTGTGAAAAACAGGTATTTATAAACTACAGAAGCTGCCATTATTTATACTGACAGTTTTCACTAAAAAGCTGAAGTCTAGAATTATGATTGTGAAATTATTATCAAATATAACACCCACATTATAGGATCGATGGTGAAGTTATTTTGAATCCCTTTCTTACCCCCAACTGAAAGTGTTATGTTCCAGAGATTGCAGTTTTTTATTACTACATTAGGTGAAACTAAACATCCCAGAGGTGTCTCTTTTTGAGTTACGTGAACGAAAGAAAACAGATGAAATGAAAAAGCGATGACTGTCACTGTCTGATTCTGATAAGCATCTCAAATAGGAATAAAAATATAGTTTAAAAAACCAAAAAACACGCTTTAGTGATAAATTGAACTAGCTAAAAAGCGAAAAATAATTCTTAATGTAGAAATAAATTAATGAATGAAAAATAGTATTATTGTGAAAAAAGCGTGGGGCGCTTTGTGCTTTATTTTTTGTATCATTTTTGTACTAATCGTACCGATCGAATATCCTCAAGAATTGATATAGGGAGCACCCCACGCTTTTTTCACAATAATACTATTTTTCATTCATTAATTTATTTCTACATTAAGAATTATTTTTCGCTTTTTAGCTAGTTCAATTTATCACTAAAGCGTGTTTTTTTGGTTTTTTAAACTATATTTTTATTTTTTATTTTTTAAGTTCAATTTGCTATAAAAGCGTGTTTTTTAGTTTTTTAAAAACTGTATGTATTTAAAAGTTATTTTTAATTTTCGATATCTCTCATAAGACGCTAAGGAACATTAAGTTGGAAGGGGGAAATTCAGTTACTGGGTGTCCTCGCCAAGCGCCAATGTGTCGCCAAGCTTGGAGTTTGGTCGAAAGTTTGTTTACTTTAGCGTTAGAGTCAGATGTCTGTTGTAACCTGTGTAGATTGAGTTGAGGTGTTGGATGATGCTGTAGTTTGATGAAAAAACGCTCGGTGGGTTCATTAAACGATACCAGGATGTTTGGTAAAGGGATTTAGTGATTGGTTAAGGCAATTTAACTGTAATCGGTAAACCGAGGTTTTAAAACGAGGAAATTTGAAATCAGTGAGTCAGTTCTTGTTTTGTGTTATTGGTGTTTGGTGTGTGGTGTGTGGTTAGTATATGTTGGTTTTGTGGTTAGTTAGTAAAAGAAAGCGTTTTCGTATTATGTTATTAGCTGTTGTGCGTTTTGGATATTTTTCAGGAGTTTCTTTAGATAAAGGTAAGTGTTTTTTTTTAAAGAATTTTTGCAATTGCTTAAGGTTTTCAATGTGAATTGTAAATGTGTATAAGTAGGTTATTTAATCCACCGATGTTGTTTTGAGTTGAAAACGGGCCTGTGTTTGCCCAGTTTACATTAGCTGTATGACTAGGTTGCTTAATTCACTGTTGTTCTTTTAGTTAAAAACAGTTTACTGGTTGCCTAGTTTACATAGCTGTACAACTAGGTTGGTGAATCCACTGAGGTTTTTTTAGTTAAAAACGGACCACTGGTTGCCGAGTTTACATAGCTGTACAACTAGGTTGCTGAATCCACTGAGGTTTTTTTAGTTAAAAACGGACCACTGGTTGCCGAGTTTACATAGCTGTACAACTAGGTTGCTGAATCCACTGAGGTTTTTTTAGTTAAAAACGGTCCACTGGTTGCATAGTTTACATAGCTGTATAACTAGGTTGCTGAATCCCCTAAGGTTTTTTTAGTTAAAAACGGTCCACTGGTTGCATAGTTTGGAGCACCTTCGATATACTCCCTACCTTGATTTTTGGCGACTTTTTTTGGCGCCAAGGCCGTTTTTGACGGCGCCAAAAACGAAAGAGAAGTGGCCAAAAATGCCGTTTTCGACGGCGCGAAAAATAAAAAAATGGCCGTGAAACCACTTCCGAAAGCGGAAAAACTATAAGAATTAGAAGATTTCCACACAAAAATTTAGGGTTAAAATGTAAAAATGGCCGCGAAGCAACGTTTTCAGAACCGAAAAAAACTAGAGAATTATAGAAAGATTTTGAGAAGATAAAGAAAAGATTTTGAGAATTAGAAAAATTCTACAAAAAATTTAGGGTTAAGAATGTAAACAACAATAAAATCAAGAAAATTTAAGAATTCATGAATGTAGAATTCGCGTTTTCGAACAAGAATATAGAAATAGAAAAATTCTAGAAATAATTAAGGGTTAGGAATCTAAACACGAATAAATTCAAGGAAATTTAACAATTGCTGGACCAGTGATGTCGCTAGACTTTGGAAGAGACGGATCCTTGGGACCCAGGACTCCAAAATTTACGGGTCCTTTTTTCCAAAAAGTGGGTCCTTATCGATATAAAAGCATTTGGTTAATTTCACGACTGGTGTTATCATGTCTCACTCATTTTGGTGTGCTGATGTGTATGAATATCTTATTTATAAATAACCTAAAACTTATATTTCAAAAAATAAATAAAATGAATTATAATTAATCAAGAAAAATTTGTTGTGACATGCATGTCATTTACTTTGCCTTCACGGCAAAGCCTTCCTGATGATGCCCTGAATCCTAATAATTAATAAATCCTAATAATAAAATCCCCTTTTGTATGTACATTAAAAACCGGGAGAAAGGCTGCATCGGTAGAAATGTTTAAGAAAGTAAAATGTACTCGCAGAACAGCCGCAACATCTTAAATTATTAAAACTACAGTAAAATACCTTCAAGCGCCCCTCCATCTTATATTAATTAGAAAAAAATAATTACTATCTATTAATAAATTTATCACAAGGAAAATCTGAATATATTTGAGGAAGGAAAGGATATACAACAGTAAAATATGGAACCCCCCCCCCTTTTCTTTTCTAATTGTTTAAAATATTTATCGCTTCTATAGCTTATAGATTTCATTTTTAAATAATAATTGTCAGATTTAATATAATACAAATCATCGTTTACATTTCGTCAAAGTAATCCCCTTTTTTCTTCAGCTTAACCACGTGTGCGCACAGCACGATATATATCCTGGGTAAAAGCAGAGTATAGGGGAAAACTCGCAATGCATGATGGGAAAGCGAACACTCCTATGCCTCCTTTCGACTAGGGATCTTTCTACCCTGCATTTTTCCCCCCATGTAGGGGAAGCGTTACTCCGCATTTGTGTGCATGTAAACGGGCCCACAAAGCCATTCACGATGTCAATCTCCCCGAGTAAAACACGAGCAGCTTGTGTTTTACTAGAGATTTCCCCAAAATTGGCAGTCTGAACGCACCCTCTCTTTTTTTTTTTTTTTTTTCAAAATTTTGCATGATGGAAATTACGCGTCCCGGGGGACGCGTTGTAACTTTTCTTTTGCATCCCATCATCGATTTTTTGCGTATTTGACGCATTATAGCACGTAAGCGGCATCACTGCTGGACACAGAAATAGTGTTTTCTAGCAAGAATTTAGGGTTAAAAATATGAAAAAACCTAAATTTCACAAATAATGGGATTTTTATGTGAGGGGGGCTCTGCCCCCCCTCAACCCCCCCCCTTTTTTTTTTTTTTTTTTTTTACGAAAAAGGTAGTCGGGAAAACTGGAAAAATAAGAAATCGAGTAGAGCTTTTTAAGAAAAAAGCCAAAAACTGTGAAGCCATTCGCCTGTACAAATAGTGCAGTTACCATGATGTATAACGCGAAACAATATTATACGTTAGCAAAAATATCTCGGAAAGGTTAAGCTCACACTCCGAAAGGATGTCTCCCTCAAAAAATCCAAAAACTTCTGGTCCACTAACAAATAGCTCATAACAAAAATTATATTAGCTACACCTTTCTTCCCACACGTGGGATTTTTATCAGACCACTTTAACGTTAAATTTTGCTCAAAAATACCCTGCTAATTTTCAATTACATTAGCTACGGAGGTTCTTAAAAAATCATAAAATCCTAACCAAAAATATATAAAAAAGTACAGTAAAATATCAAAAGATCACAGTACCTTTGCAGAAGTGCTTTCGGTCAACTTACTACCTCTCTCTAAAAATGTGAAAAAAAAAGTTCTCACAAACTTCCACGTGCAGGAGCTATTGCATCACGGCGCTCTGTCATTGGCCGGCCGGCCTAGGTTTCCATAAATAGCCTCCCCCCATTCTCGCCAACGAAATTCGTTTGGGAAACCAGAAAATCCCTTTTATAGCCAAACTTGGTGCAAAAAACGCAATCTTTGGCGCGAAAAAAAGGTATGGGGTATATCGAAGCTAAGCCGCATAGTTTACCTAGCTGTAGAACTAGATTGCTTAATATTCTGAAATTTTTTTAGTTAAAAGTTGTTTACTGTTTGCTCATTTTGAATTGCGGACTATATTCCGTATACGGTGCTTTGTTTACATATCAATGTTTTGTTTACAAATCATTGGCGAACAATCTGACGCGAGAGTGAGCGATGCACCGCCAACTGCCGGTGGTAGTTGTGACTGGCAACCATAAAGAATACGTGTTTCGTCAGGTTTGGGAATTTGAAATTATTTGCGTTATTGATGGAAGGGAATGAAATGTGTTATGTTAATATAAGAAAAGAATTTGTGTGTGTTTGTTAGAAATATAGTACGTTATAAGCCGGTGGGTGTTAGGGACATTTCTGAGCGGTTATTTAAAAAAACATAGAGGTAAGTGCTCTTTTTTAACGAATATTTGCAATGTTTAAGGTTTTTAATGTGAATTTTAAATTGATATTTGAAGTGTTTATGTTTTCGTAAGTGCTATTTACGTGCTATTCTAATCATACTGACTTTATAAGAGGTGTACAACTAGGTTGTTTAATCCACCGATGTTTTTTTGAGTTGAAAACGGGCCAGTGTTTGCCCAGTTTACATTAGCTGTGCAACTAGGTTGCTTAGTTCACTGTTGTTTTTTTTTTTTTTTTTTAGTTAAAAACGGTCCACTGGTTGCGTAGTTTACATAGCTGTACAACTAGGTTGCTGAATCCACTGAGGTTTTTTTAGTTAAAAACGGTCCACTGGTTGCATAGTTTACATAGCTGTACAACTAGGTTGCTGAATCCACTGAGGTTTTTTATAGTAAAAAACGGTCTACTGGTTGCATAGTTTACATAGCTGTACAACTAGGTTGCTGAATCCACTGAGGTTTTTTTTAGTAAAAAGTGGTCCACTGGTTGCATAGTTTACATAGCTGTACAACTAGGTTGCTGAATCCACTGAGGTTTTTTTAGTTAAAAACGGTCCACTGGTTGCTCATTTTTAGTGGAATATATGTGCAATTTTAATGTGCTGATAGTGGAAAATGGTTGGCGACAGTCGCTGGAGCTTGGCGGCCGCCAAGCTCCAGCGACTGTCGCCATGTTTACATGGGGTGCGCACCGGCTTGTATGATTTTACCTGAATTGCCTGTTACTGAATTTGCTGACAATTTTTAGTGTTAAGTATGGATGGTGTATTTTGTTTTATTGCTTTTTTTAAGTGGAATATCTGTGGAATTTTAATGTGTTAAAGTAATTTGTATTTCCTGACGGTGCTCAACATGTTGTATTATTTTATCGTATTCTAAAATGGTGTTTCACACGTGAAAAATTTGGCGACACAAAAAAAGCGCCAAGTAGCGGGTGTTGGCAAGAAAAAAAAGTCGCCAAAAATAGGCAACACCCAGTAACTGAATTACTCCCAGTTGGAAAGTACAAACTGAGATAATTTATTTTCACTGTGCACAAGTGGCGTAGCTAGGATTTTATTTCGGTGTGGGCTGAGTATCAAATTTAAAACTAAAGTTCAATTGTTAGCTAAATATCAAATTGTAAGCTAAGTAAAGGGTCCTATTTCAGAGGGGAGCAGCCCCCTGAGCCCCCCCTCTTGCTACGCCCATGCTGTGCACCAAAGCATTAATCAACCTGCAGTTAAATGCTACCTTTCTCACTAAAAAGGAAAAATAGGTCTCTAATCAACAAATAAAAGCTTGTTAAAAAGAATGGCCTTAACATGTTCTTGTACTCAACTCTTCCATAATGTGATGGATCACGATATTTTGTAAAAATAAAAATAATGCCGTGCCTAGGATTCGAACCTGGGTTATTGCGGCCACAACGCAATGTACTAACCACTATACGATCATGGCCACAGTAAAAAAGGTTTTCTTAAGATTGTAATCTTTGGAAGTGTTCTACTTTCAATCAGGATAAGAAATGAGGAAATTATTTAATCCTGGCGATCTTGATCAGGATAATGAGATAAACTTATAAAATTATTGTATTGTCACTGGTTCTTCATAAATGTACAAAGTTTAAATTAAATCTGACCGTTTAAAGTGGGTCAAAATCGAGTTCAAAGGAGTCGGTTACAAACCTACAAGCATACAAACATACATACAGGTGAAGCTAATAAAAGCGTGTTAAAAAAGTAACTTATTTTTAAAAAGAAATTTTATCGGGTTTCATTTACGATAAATGTCTGATTGCGTTGCTTGGAATTTTGTGATGGAACAGTTATACATTGTGTTTAGTTAAGGGTCATTTCAATCGATCGTATTTTTGTTATAGTATCATTTTAATAGAAAGTGTTTCATAAAGGGGCCCATAAAACGATTGATATCTTGACTGTGATGATCCCTGTAACGGAAGGGGCAGGGGGAATGGCAAGTTTTCGAGTGAAAACATGGCCATACCAGGGCAAAGGGGGTAAAAAGGGCTGCCAATTGCTGAAAAGTTGTCAGGCACGTGCTTTTTAAAGAGTGGTAGTAGAGGGACACTACAAAGAAATGCTTTTGACAAACGCAAGGTCATAGCAAAAAAATAAATAAATAAATAAAAGGATGAAAGTCTGAAAAGGTTGAAATTTTGTACATTACCTATTTAATGCTAGGGGTAATTTTACTAACTGGGAATATTTTTGTATGGGGTCTGCATAAAAATAAAATTTTTTTATTTAATTAGATTTAATATTCTGAAAATGTTAATCAACACTTAAAATTCTGTCCCTTATATAACTTTGTGATTTATTGTACATGTCTATGATCAATATTTAAGGAATAAAAGGCTAGGTCTGTGTGTTTCGGACTCTCTGTATATACTGGCAGATAATATTTTTGTTTTTAATTAGTAGAAGATTTAGATGTATATTTTAAGAAATCTTTCCTTATTACTTATATTAACTGCGCATGTTTATTAAACTATATTGTATGTAAGTTGTGCAATATTCAAAAACATGCAATTGGCCACTTAAAATTTCAAGCTCAGTGGCCACTGGCCACCTGCAAATTTTCTGAATTTTGACCTATACCGTATGTGTTTTTTTGAAATAAAGTATTAATAAATTTTGGTTTTACAAAACTGGACTGGTGTAACTGTGTATACACCTAACACCTTTGATAAAGATATAGTATTACTCCTCAGGGTTGGCATAGTTTAAACCGACTGGTTTAAACCACGGTTTAAATCATGGTTTAAACCAAATGGTTTTTTTCTCAAAAAAAAAAGTTTTTTTTTTTTTTGAAGGAATAATTTAAAATTCCGAATACTACAGATAGAATATGTTCTGATATCTTTTAAAATTATCCTTATAAGTATCAACAATAAGTTTTTATATCAATCTAATAGACATCTTATTGTTTTATCATTAAAAATTATTAATTAAACTTTAATTATAGACTGCATTTTTAATTTGTTTCTAAAATAGAGGTTTTGTGTTTTAACAACTTATTTTTAAACCTTAAAAATATCATTTTGAACAACTTATCACCATTATTACTGATGAATCTAAGTGCAAGATTCCATGTAAAATGTAGTAAACAGGTAATATTGTATTATATTATATACTAAATGTAAAAAATAGTATCTCTACATAAAATATTAAAAATTGAATGATTTCAATGTCCACATAAGTATAGCAACAATTGTTTAATTACTTTGCTTTAATTACTTTCAGAAGGAATATTAATTGTTATCTGAACATTTTACAAATACTTTTATTTAGAAGTATGTAACAGGTAATTATAAAAGGATTTTTAAAAAAACCTGGTTTAAACCAAAAAACCCGGTTTAAACCAAAAAAAACCTGGTTGTTTGGTTTTTTTCAAATAAACCGGGTTTTTTTCCAACCCTGTTACTCCTATATGTGGACGATATAGTTTTATTTGGAGAAAATATAAAAATCTTAGACAATACTATCACTCTCCTAAGCAAGTATTTCGATTTAAAAGTCTTGGGGAAAACTAAAAAACTATTAGGAGTAGAGTTTGAAGAATGGGAAAACTCATTAATCATTCATCAAATATCATACATTGAAGAAGTCTGTAATAAATTTTAAAAATATAATTTCCCAATAGCTTCGCTTCCCTTAACAGGATGTCTACCACAAAAAGTAAGCTTGATTTCTTGACCTTTTCTTGACTTTTTCTTGACCTTTTCTTGACTTTTTCTTGACCTTTTCTTGACCATAACAAATACGAAACTCTAATATCAAAAATACATCATGGCAGGGATGCAGAATATGTTCTATCCGGCGTTCTAGGATTGGGGGAAATTTTGCAGAAAAATATACAACTAATTTTGATTTTAACAATGAATTGCAAAATTATTTGAGTTTTTCTTTTCCCTGCCCATTCTTAAAGAGTTTTTTTTTTTTTCAACTTTTTCACTGATCAGCCGTTTGCTTTCAGTTAACTTGGACCAATTGCTATTTTGTAATCATGTACGTAGCTTGTACATTGTAAATCTTTTTACATCTATGGTAACACAACACAGAACTTATGAAAGTATATAATATATCATAAAACTTTTGGGAAATTGAAGTTCTTAGTTATGAAACATGGGGATCAGCGATAATTATAATTTTAAGTGGAATCTAAGTTATTGTTTTTAAAAATGAAAATGTGGAAAATAATCAAAACACTGAATTTAACAGGGAATGAAGGGAGAAAAAAAAATTACTCTTAAATTCAACAATTCTAACTTTTTTTTGAGGAGAGAAGGTGGATAACTTATATACTTTTCTCAAGGTTTGAAGACACATACTTGCCAACTTTTGAAATTCCCAAGGTGTAAAACAACACGCACTTCACATATTGAACTATTGTCAGTTCACTATACAACTATTTGGCAGACATCATTTTTGATGATTTCTGCTAAATAACATGTAAATGACATTTTAAATGAATTTTATAAAAAGCAAACGAACAGTATTTTAATGTTTTCCTACAAAATAAACACATGAAAAACTTAAGTTTTGTCTGTCACAAAAAATTAGAAACTAAGAATTTGAATGAAATGGAAAAAAGCGTAGTTGAGTCGCTAATCGTGACCTAGTGCTTCATTTCTTGACCTTTTCTTGACTTTCGTGATCTTTTTCCCATTTCTTGACTTTTCCGTGACTTTCGTGACCTTTTCATGATGGTAGACACCCTGCTTAAGTAAAGGTACTGTCCACCTATTCCAAATCTCAATGTCCCCAATCTAATACCGAAATACAAGAAATGTTAAAATACCCTTACAGGAATTTGCTTGGATGCGTATCTTTTATATCTAACCGCACCAGGCCCGACATCAGTTACTCGGTGAACATCCTAAGCCAATTCCAAAATAACCCAGGTTTGTTCCATTGGAACAGGTTATTAAAATTACTAGGTTACATTAGTTCCACAAAAGATCTGAAACTTAAGTTGTCATGTCAGAAAAATGAAATCCTTGCTTACACAGACGCAGACTTTGCTGCCAACAGAGACAACAGAACATCAATTGGTGGCCAGATAATATTTTTCGATAAATTGCCAATTACGTGGCGTACATTCAAGGAGAAATGTGTGAGCCTCTCCACAATGGAGGCAGAATTCGTAGCAATGACAGATGCTGCTAAAGAGGTTTTATGGTTTGATAGATTCGTAAATGAGTGTATCGAGAAAAAAGTAAGAAACCCGAAACACAGATCCTCACTCTATGTAGATAATATGGCTACTATTAATTTTGTAAAGAGTCCTATCGAAAATTATCGCACCAAACATATTGACGTAAAATTGTTTTTTATTTTAATTGTTTATCAGAGACTTGGTACTGAAAGATACATTTGACATAATATGTCAAAAGCAGGGAAAATTTATCCGATATTTTTACGAAACCCCTGACCAAGTATGACTTATGTAAGTTTAACGAAATTGTGTTTGTATAATTTACTGTAAAAGTGTGTTTATAAGTGTACATATTTAAGTATTATCGTATTTATATGAAGTATTAATAGAGTGTTTAAAATGTTTTGTACATATTGAATATTGGTTATACATATATGTTGAATTAAATTAAAATTGCGGCTAAATAAGCAAAAAAAATCGCCGCCCTTTTGCCACCCAAAATGAACGCCCTGTCTGCCGCTCTTCTTGTTCCGATTTCAGTGCGCCATTCTCTCCACCTCTGTTTACATTTAATGCGCCGCGGCATCTCTTTCCTTTTTGTTGACATTAGTCAGCACTTTCACGGACTCCACCCACCACCTGCTTGGAAAAGGGCCGATAACTATCCTTTTCCCGTGAAGACTGCTATGAGGAAGGAGGACATGCATCAATGTCAATACTTTTCGTAATCGAGCCGCACACGCTATGTGTGGTCCGTGCCGCCTCTGGGTCTGGAGTATCCGTTTGTAGCTCTGTTGAAAGTCTCTTTAAACAAGATAAATCACTTTTAAAAGCAGTTTTGCTTTTAAAAGGATTATTGCTTTTAAAAGGTTATTGCTTTTAAAAGGATCTAGGAAAAAGGGGGCGAAATAGGCCAGGGAGCTAGTCTTAGAATATCTTGCTTTCTATAATCTTAATTGATGCGCAGAATATAACAGATCTGCAAGCAGAGAAGGGCGGGGGGGAGGGCACAAAAACTGAAACATAATTTCTCACAGAGTACCGAAATTTTTACCTTTTATTAAAAGAAAGGCATAACCGCTTCAAAAAAGGATGTATAATAGGCCAAGCCGAGATCCCTGCCCTCATGCCCGGGCGGGAACTTCTGTGGGCGGCAAATGTAAGCGTAAAAGACTTTAAAGGATAAGAAAAAGACGCATTTTTCCGTTTTTACCCAACGAAAAAATCCCTGTCCCGGAAGGCAGTAACATAAAGAAAGGAAAAAGGGTGAATACGGGGTACGGCGAAGGGGCTAAGTGATACTTCCTACATAAATTAATTTACACTAGATAGAAAAGGTTTTCTGTTAATGATGACGTATTTCATGTAATTTGAACTGGGAATCAAGATTTGAGCTCCCCCCCCCCCCCTCCTCCCAGAATTCTAAAAAAAAAAAAAAAATTCTGGATCCACTTTTGAGATTTGAAGTTTCATTATTTTTCTCCAAAGTCGGAAAAATCAAAGTTCCGACAATGGGAAAAAGTTAACAAATTTTGGGGAGGGGATCTTTGTCTCCTACCACCACGCAAAAGAAGGGAGCTCGTATAGGCACCATTTTCAAAATAATGTCCTAGTCAGGGCTGCAACTAAGGGAGAGGGGGATGGAAACGGGGCAAGGGCGCCACACTGATGGGGCATTAAAATGTAAAGGGGTAACCAAAACTAAGGTTTGCCCCAGGTAAGATGATTGCTATATGCGGCATTGTCCCAAAATCAAATGCACGAGTAGGGCGCAGGGGGCACACGCCCGTTACGAGATACTTATATGTAAAATGGGCTTTCTGATAATGATGACTATTTCATGCAAATTGAAATGGTATTCAAGCGTTGCTCCTTGCATCTGAAAAAAAATTCTGGTTCTGTTTTTGAATGCGGTATAGTATTATGTTTTCTCCCCATGTTGGAAAAATCAAATATCCGGCACTGCGATAAAATATAACGATTTTGGCAAGGAGCTCACTGTAACTAAAAATGTGTCCTAGTTATTTATCTTGTCTGGCTACGGCCCTGAAATTTAGTAACTAGCAACAGAGTGATGAACAAGGGCAGGAACCATGGGCGCCGCCAGAATATTTCCCAGGGGGGGGGCAAAGACTACTTCAACATATGATTACCATGTTGAAAAGAACAAAAAAGCAAGGGAGAACACTGTATACAAAAATCCAGGGGGGGAGTGCCCCCCTTGCCCTATGCAACCGGCGCCCATAGCAGGAACTCATTTAGGAGGGCAGTGGTGTAGCAAGGAGGGGCAGTCCGCCCTAGACAACATATTTAAAACATTTTGGGTTCTCGTTAAATCAGCGTTTGTTATAAACGAGTTCGACTGTACAAAAATTTACTTGCCCGGGGCCCCAGCTACCTTAGGGCCGACCATGTCCATAATAAAAAGTATTTACTCACGGAGGGTCACTTTCTCAGGAACCATTCTGCGGAAAGGTCACTTTCGATGTCATAAGTCATTTGCCTGGATGAATGACTATGGATGCCGCCAAGGGCGGATTCAGAGCGAGGGCGCAGGGGGCGCTCGTCCCCCTGCTTTTCTGAATGTAAAAGAGAAATGCATTTACATTCAGAAAACAGCTTTCTTGCCGGACAATGAATATTAAAACTTTGCGCTCACCCAGTAAAAAATTTCTGGATACACCCTTGGATGACGCCTCCCGCAGAGTAGAATTAACATGATTATATGTGTCCAAAAATCTATTTCATAGAAACATAAAACACCTTCCGAAAAAAAATCCTAGCTATGGCCCTTTCAATTGCAGTCAGTATTACTTTTTTTAAATACATAAATTAATTTACACTAGATTGAAAAGGTTTTCTGTTAATGATGACGTATTTCATGTAATTTGAACTGGGAATCAAGATTTGAGCTCCCCCCCCCCTCCTCCCAGAATTCAAAAAAAAAAAAAAAAAATTCTGGATCCACTTTTGAGGTTTGAAGTTTCATTATTTTTCCCAAAGTCGGATAAATCCAAGTTCCGACAATGGGAAAAAGTTAACAAATTTTGGGGAGGGGATCTTTGTCTCCTACCACCACGCAAAAGAAGGGAGCTCGTATAGGCACCATTTTCAAAATAATGTCCTAGTCAGGGCTGCAACTAAGGGAGAGGGGGATGGAAACGGGGCAAGGGCGCCACACTGATGGGGCATTAAAATGTAAAGGGGTAACCAAAACTAAGGTTTGCCCCAGGTAAGATGATTGCTATATGCGGCATTGTCCCAAAATCAAATGCACGAGTAGGGCGCAGGGGGCACACGCCCGTTACGAGATACTTATATGTAAAATGGGCTTTCTGATAATGATGACTATTTCATGCAAATTGAAATGGTATTCAAGCGTTGCTCCTTGCAATACTG
>JAWZYV010014515.1:0-68993 GCA_038373885.1 Cheiracanthium punctorium | reverse complement strand
GCATTTAGAGGACATGGTGAGCGAGAAAATTCTTTAAACATGGGAAATTTTAAAGAGCTTTTAAAATTATTGATATCTGAATTAAAACAACGCCTTTTTATGTGGGCATTACTGACCGATTCACAAGTTTAAAAGAAAGGAGAATTGATTTGACTTATAAAAAATAAGTAAGTTTTTTTTTTTTCTCAAGTTATCGTTACAAAAGAAAATTCTAAGGAAACTTCGAATCATACACGGATTAATGCAGTTTTGAGAATAGGAGCGGCTGGTTGAAATTTATGTCCGTTTTATGGAAGTAAAATAGGATCTCTTACATTTTTTATGTAATTTCTTTTGTTTTTCCTCGGTGAGGGCTTAACCGCCAGCTTTCGAATTCAATAATAAAGATTTTCCATTCCTCTGCGGAGGAAGGGGGGGGGGGGCTCATGTGCTTCCGGCTGCACTAACAGTTTTGACCATGGGCCGCCACTGCTCTGAACTGACATAGACCATAATGTATAGGATTTTTTAAGGTCTGGCACTGGTGCTGACTTATAAAGATGTTGGGGAGGTGGGGGAAGGAAGTGAGTTAAAAAATACTTCCCAGTAGTTTTCAAGGAATCAGGAATTTTGCAATTATGTTTCAAAATGAGTATTTTTCATTATAATATTAAATTCCTTTCTCATTTTAAAAAATCTGTATAAATGTGTTTGCTTCAAAAGTATCCTATCTTAATTTCAAATTAAATAAGTTTAAATGAAGCACATCAAAAATGTATATAGCATCAAAATTGTATAAATGTTTCAGCATCTTTTTTCTTTTTTTTAGATTACGGTCGATTATCTACTCAATCCAGTCCTAGGAGAGTGCTCTCCATGGTGGTCTTTATTAGCAGTCCTAACTCATATTTACTCAAAGTTTTGGAGAAAACCATGGGAAACCCTGAATGACTAGGTCGGTGGATAGAACTTCCGGCTTCTAGTTGAAAGCGCTCGGCTACTGTTGGAGGAACATCAATTTTTTTGAGTTCCAAGAGAAGGAAGAGGTTCTATGTTCAATGCATATGATTTTTTTAAAGTAGCTTTCATTCTCTCTAGTGTACTTTTGGATCAATATATTTACAGAAAGCAGAGTCAATTACCTTTTATTTTGCATTCGAAACTGACATGATTGCAAACATACAAGAGATAATTTTCATAATTTTCTTTTATCCACCCAACTTTCTTCGCCCTAAAAACTCATAAAATTTTCTAACAGTTCCGCCTCATTTTGTTCAAATAGACTATTTAGACAGAAATATTTGAAAATATTCGAAATAAAATTTGAAAAACTCTAAACTTGTCCTTTGTGTTAAATTTATCAAAACTATATTGTGATTTAAAATTTATAAGTTTAACAAGAGCCTTTTTTTATACAAGCCCAGTGTTTGGTTATTTGTTACAAGATAGTCATGATCATAAGATAAATGCAGCACATATTCATCATAGCTCATCATTCTGTTCTTTCAATATATCTAAAACCATTTGCTTCTTGTTCTTAGACAATAGCTTAAATGTATCCATATCAATTGTTAGGTTTTTATTATGAATAACACTACTTTCATCATGAAAAATTAAGAGAACTCATTTTTGTCACTCATAACATCTCATATTTTGTAACCAATCATAATTTTTATGAGTGATTTATCAAAGATTAAGTTATTGTAGGTGTTTGTGACTAGGAAGTTGTACGAGAAAAAGGGAGAAAGTGTGGTTAAAATTCATCCCCCTCAATTTTTTCCCCCCCATGAAGATGTACCTAATCGGAAAAATTAGGTCAACTCACCCCTCCTCATGTCTGTGCTTCTACCAGTCCTCTGTAAGGTATTAGAAGATAAGCTCTAATATTCTACCATATCTTCAAAAAACGATAGTAAAGTTAAAATCAGAAAATATTTTATTTCATTTTAAAAATAGTTCATTGTGTGGGGACTTCTTCGTGCTCCCGTCCCCTCACTGCAGGGTAGCAGGAGCTCGCGGTATACCACTGCTAGGGGCGTAACCCTTGTAGGGAACACTCTCCAAACATTGTATTGAGGCAAGGCACAAAATTCAAATCCTCCTGGGCCAGGAGCAATCATGACCCTAGCTATAACGCTATTGCTCTTTCTTGTCAACTGAAAGCTGTCGACCACCTCAAGTTTGTGATTTTTTTGCCCCTTCTGAAAATAACCACCTACTGGAAAGTCGACCCTTTAGTCCCAAGTCATCCATTTGTGGCTATTTTATCTGCTAATCATCTGAAAAGTCACTAAAAGTTTCTTGGTACTTCTGACCAATTTATTTGAGATGGTTACTGCTTACAAAAACTTCTGCGTTCTTTCTGTAAAAGCTCCGTATCCGCAGGTGTTTGTCTTATCCCAAAATAGTAGAATTATTCTATTATCTTTAACATTATATATCAATTTTGTTTTGTTTGAAATAAGATAATATCTCTGAAGTATGCTTGTAAATAATGACTGCCCATAGGAAATAATGTATTGGAATTCTTTTTGGTGCTTCTCTCAATGGGCGATTCAGGGTAGGGGCTAGGGGACTTAAGCTCCCCTCCCCACAAAAAAGACATTGCTTACAGGAAATATTCTGCTATTTATTATACACTCTGTTACATTAGCTCCTCCTAAAACTTTACATTGCTTTAGCATAACATTTTGCTTAGGTCAAATAATCTTAAAAAAAAAATTAGCCCCTACCAAAAGTTACTTCAGGTTCTGGTACTGGCTCCTGTAAAAGAACTGTAAATGTTACATCCACCCTATTTAGTAGGGTACATTGTACAGTACATAGGAATAACATATAAATTTTGTAGTAATCGATGTGTATTTATGATAATTAGAGCCTGAATGGAGAGACAAACTGAAGTCATGAGCTCATTTGAATTTTATTTTAATGAATTAAGGCTTTAGTTTAGAAAAAAATCATATAATTTTGGTACTTAAACATGAATAAACTATTTATGTGAGGTACTTGAATTTTTAAAAGCTTGTCCTTTTACAAGCTGTTCCGTATATATTGAAATGAATAATAAACCTGTGTCAATTATGAAATTTTCATTAAAAGTTCTTTAAATTTAAAATTTTGTCGAATGCGACACCCTTCAAAAACTTTTGCTGAGAAATTTCAAGTTTAAGAATTTTTGCTGAAAGTTTCAGGAAAGCATGGTTTATTATTTATTATTTATTTTAATTTATTACAGTTTATTAAAATGTGTAGATGTATCATAAGTTCTTATAGAGAACAAACCTGCAAGAGCTATGAACATTGAGAAAAATTCTTAAACATGCAACATTTTTAAGAGTCACGCTTTTGTGAATAAGAATTTTCCCTGAGTCTGAAAGTTTCACAAACACAACTTGCATAGTTGATCATAAAATTAACTTTTGGTTTTTGATGCTTCCCGGAGGCAGACTTGTACCACTTACAGGTTTAACTGTCTGTTTCAAAACATTTTATCAGTATGGCACACTTTAAACTAATTACTTTAGCAGTGCACTTCTAATTTAGACAGTTTTCTAATGACATGTAGTTAATTTTTAGGCCATAAATTTTATAAGGTAATATATATATAAATGAAAGCAGAAAACATATCTATAAAAAAGTTCTATAAAATAACAAAGTCCACCCTTTGAAAAAACATTTGCTTGGGGGAAAAGAAAATCTTGTTTTAAAAGTATTTCTTAATGAGATATTAAAATTTAAAAAATGACATGTTTTAGAAAATTATTCTACTGTTTGTACTTAAAATATAAATTTAAAGTCTCTAATTCAGGGACTGGCACAAATTCAATTGATCCTTTTCTTCTTTTTTTGTTGATTTTTTTTTCTCAACATCAGGCTTGTTTTTATGAATATTTGCCTATTTCAATATTGGTGATAATTGCTAAACACTTCATTGTCGTATAACTTTATGACTATTTTAAATATGTGCAGAGTGACATTTGTGAGTGACTTTATGAAGTTAGGACTTAAAATTATTATCATTGGACATTTTTGTATGTGCTATTTTTCTTTCGTTTTTTAAATACACTGGCCCTGATAGAATTTTTGACCTAAAAAAATCTGTATTTCATTAGAAAACTTTTAAATTGAAAGTTCTGTTCTAATGTTAACGATTTAAAAAGTTAACATCACAACTGATCAACTGTTACACTGATAACAGTTGGTGCAGCTAAATCCATCGAATAGACATAGGCTCAGATGGTTGATCATTTAATATTAAAAGCGCCTCTAATCTCGAGCAACCATCACTGGATATTGAATATTTAATCAATGAAAAAATAAGTTTTCTACGGTAAACAGTATGCTCATATCCCTTGTCCCTAAAAACTGTAAAACTTACTAAGACAAGCCTAGCAGAAAAATAACATCAACTGATATGCAAATTATTTCTATGTAAAAAAAATTTAAAAAATATTCAATTTTATTCCCCTTTTGCATACTGATCTAAATCAGCAATTTAAAAATCAGATTTAAAATAATTTTAATCAATGTGATTTAATTTCATATAATTGATGTTAATGTAAATTTGATTTACTCTTTTTAATCGTACTTGAGCAATAATGTTATTTTTATGAACTATTGTTTAAAAACAGAACACTGGAAAATGAGAAAACTTATGAAATGAAACAGTCTAAAATTATTGAAGTGCAATAGGCTAGCTTTTTCTGATTTGGCGTCCACAATTGAAGACAAAAAAATTATTTATATTGTTGTACAAGATTGATGTCCTAATTAGTGCACACCAAGGAAAATCAATTTTTCTTGTTAATTTATTAATATTTTTTACTTATAAATTTAATCTATAATTATTATAAAATTATTTAGAGAAATTATTTAAGTGTTAAAGGGTTAAATATTTCAGTCCAGTGTGTATAAAGAATATTATTTATGGTGCAATTTTTTTCGTATGACCTTCCACATAATATAACTCTTTTTTTAATGTATATAATTTAAATTTGAATAGGTTTCATGTTCATTTAGGAATTAAGCTCTGTCTTTCAATGACACACATAAAAATTTCAAGGAGAAAGTATAAGTATGACGAAGTCTTTTACCAGTAATGGATCATTCTCACACCCCGTATTTATTTTTAAATTTGAACCTATGTTTAACATAGCTGTTCTCCTTATTGAAAATACAATTAATGGGGTTGGTGCTTTCAATGACTCAAGCTGTTGAGCAACACTTGTGAATGAAAGAGAGTCCTTTTCTCTGCATAATTTCATTATAATGCAATCCCTGTTCTTTGATAGCATTTTAAATAAGCAAACACCTTACAATTTCAAACTGTGTAGAAAAAGGGAAACACATTTCTTTTTCTGTAGATGAAAATAATTTTTATCATTAGTGTATTCTTTGAAAACAAACACTTAAATGAGAAATGCATTTCTCTAATTATCTCAAACCATATAGTATGTCTAAGTCTTTGAGATACAGTATTACTGATACTGGTCAAAAGATTGTAAAACTGTCTTTCCAAGCACAAATGTAAGCTTGTAATTGGTTACCATACAAATGTTTCTGACCGAAAACTGCTCATGTTTGCTGTCTTTAGTACGAGTCATATGGAAGTCTTAGACATCAGTATATTGTTTCAGGCAATATTCTCCCTGAGGGTTAATCTGCCTCTTTTCTAAGAAAATGGATGTCAAAAGATAAGATAAAAAAGCATTTGTTTTAAGCTCATGCAAAAATAGATCCTTCTTTAAAAAGTTTTTCATTAGGTTGACCTGCTATCATCTCTGCTTTAGTGAGTGAGAAGTTTGTGCACTAATGGTATGCTTATTTTTTCCTGGAATGTTCAATTTAAAATAATTAGATATTTTGTTTTTCTGTATTTTTTATGTTAAAAGTTTAATTGGCCACCTGTATGCATCCTCTGCTCATATACTAGATATGATCTTGCCTTCAGATATACCCTTTATGAAAGAAAATGTTTTAATGGGAGTCAGTTTTTTTAAAACATAAGAAAGCTAGGCCTAAATAAAACAATGGGCAGAAAAGAGGGCACTGGGAAAATGTGCACAGCGTTGAAGAGATTTAATTTTTGATAGGGAAAGGGCATGAAATAATGAAAGTAAGAATGGATAGACAGAATTTGACTTATTCATATCACTCTGTTTGTCTAAGTCTTCTTATAAGATTGACTATAGAAGATTATATTGAATATAATCATAGAAGATCAAGATATCATAGAAGAATAAGATTGAATATAATCATAGAAGATTATATTCAATATTCTATGATAAGGGGCTGCTCTGAAAAAAATTAAGAATTTAAGATTTGAAATATATATTTTCTCGTATAAGTTTTCTTATAATTTTATCTTCTTTTATAGGAAAGTCCTTGTCATAAGAAGATTGTTTTTATATTTTTGAAAAATTCTTGCTTCAAGCTTTAAAAATGAATTCTATTTCTGAAAACTGAGGTAAAACATCAGGTAAATTCAAATACTAGTGTCTAATGATATTATGTAAATATTTGATAAAAGTATTAAGTGTTTTTCATACTATAGCTTTTTCTTTCTTCATGTGAATCAACACCATACTTATAATCAAGGCAAAATGAGATGTAAAGTTAAATTTTGTTCAAAACAACCTGTAGTATGGTTTTATGAAAATGTGGCTCTGGTTAATGATCATGTTATTTGTTCAAAATGCTGGGAAGTTTTTGGCATATTGAAGGTTTACAAATGCTCTATGTATGACTTGATAGAGATACATGAAACTAGCATTACAAATACAGAATTTTTTTAATTTAAAAAGTATAGTTTAGAAAAGCTAAAAAAGTGGTTTTGGGTAACATTTTGGTTCACAATACATTCTGTTGAGGTTGAATAAGATTTTTCTTCCTTCTCAACTAAACCCTCCCCAAAAGAAATATCATATCTGCCACTTTCGTGCACCTATGTCAAGTTATTTTATTTTCTATCTTCAGACTCATAGAAAACGTAAAATTGATTTATAAATGCAGACTTCAGATTATTTTTAATCTCACTTCAAGATTATCTATGATTTCAGCCAAAAAATTTTATTTTCTAAACTTTCCCCTTAAAATAAAATTTCCGTACTATTCAAGGTTTTTCAGCTTTTCTTGATCGCTAGCATCTCTGTATATGCCAAAAACCTCCCAGCATTCGAGACTAATAGCATGATTCTGATACACACCCATATTTCCAGGAAGACCTCTATTATTTTTCTGCTACACAATTTAACTGTCAACAGTACTACTGCCAATCTAAAATCTCAACTTTTTTTTTCTGGCATTGAATAATACTTATTAATTTTGTGTTATATCAATATCTAAGTTGTCAGATATTAATAGATGCATTGAAAAACATACAAAGAAAATTTAAGTGTTTTATTATATAAATTTTGAGACTCAACAGCCCAAATAAAGATCAAGCTAATGATGTCAAGACATGCTTTTTTAATCTTGGGCATTCTGGTGTACAGATTTATTCCCTGTGTAGATGGTCAGCTTAAAATGAGGTCCCCAGTGCTTCTTTTGTATAATGAAGCTTAGTTATAATTTTACAAGCTCACTACAGGGATAAAAGAGGCCCCAACTTGGCCGAGTGGATAAGACTCAAAATGGTAGAAGACCAAAGTTCGAAGGTCCTGAGTTTAGGCCCCGTCGTGTGGCTGTTGATCTAATGATCAGGAGTTTTAGTCGTTTTTCTCCAGATGTTACATGAATATGTGTTAGAACTCTTTGAAAAGTCCTCAAACCAAGGCACCCCCATCCTAGTCAGATTCCCTCATTTTCCTGAATTAAAGTTTATTTTGTAATGGCTGTAAAAATTTTTAACTTTATGTTATTATTAAGTTTTATCATGCTTTATACAACAGCAACGACTTAATAGCTTTAAAAAGATTTTTTGAAAAATTCTTGAAACATTTATCTCTATAAAAGAGTCAAACTTATTTTCCATGAACTGTTTACTAGGTGATTAATTTGTTGTTGTTTTTAAAGGCAAATCTACACATGATGTGTCTGCCTAAGAGTTGGATGCCTTTTTTTGTGTATTCACATGGCATCTGGAGGAAAACACCCAAAACTCCAGAGCATTAATTTGACAGGACTCCATTTTTTAATATATATATAAAAAAGTCTTTAAGTAAGCATTTTTTCCCAGCATGTTACTCTAATTCTAATGAATTTATTTACTTTTATCTATATTAATTTTAAAATACAAATCAAATTATCTTTATGAAATTATCTCCAGATTTTTTCCCATAAAGATGTATTAAATGTTAAGGTACATTAGTATTTTCATATTTTGCATTACTTTTCATTTTTTCATAAGAAAAAAATCTATAATATGCTTGTTTTAATGCTCTGAAATGCTGTAAAAAGTATTAAAGAGTGTATGAGAAATATTTCTAATTTTGATATAACTTTCGGAATTGAAAATTTTTGATTAATCCTTCTTTTATGTTTATTTATTTTTGCTATCAAATATATCTGCCTAATTCCTTTACTCTTTATACTTCACAATTTCCATAGAAAATTAATTATTGCATTTTTATTTTAAAAGTGTTTGTAAATACACTAGTAAGTAATGAGTAAGCATGTTTTCAAACAAAGGTTATTGGAAAGACCTTCAATAATATTAGATGTCAGATTTTAAAGTTATTTAACCCTAGAATGCTACCCATTTGTCACTTGTACAAAATGTATAAGAGTAAAACTGAGAAAATGGGTGTTTAAAAAAAAAAATAATTACAATTTTATGATACAGTTTTTACCAGTTTCTATAGTTATTATTGTCATGTGTGTCTTTAAAGTCATGTCTAGCATAGAGAAATGAACTATAAAAATTAAATTATAGGCTTTCATAAATGACTTTGATTTAAGAATTGTAACCTCTGTTACTGGACAAAATCTACTTAATTTTGTATAATTATGTTTCTCTCTCAATTAAAACATATGTTTTTTATATATTAACTTCCCTTTAAGGTCCCTTGCCAAAAATAACATTTTTTTAAATAAAAAAAATTATGTATTGTAAATAATTAAGTTAATTTGTAAATTCTGTTATAAATGACTTAATTAAGATTATGATCAATTTTCTGATACATTTGTAAAACAACTGTGGTCTAATTGTTTGCCAAAAAGTGGGAGCAAATTGCAAGTGTTATTACAAATAATAATACTAAGTAGTAAAGTTTGTATGGAGTAAGAGGAAGTTAATACATTTCATATAATTATGACACATCAAATAAAGTAACTTATTTATTTTTCAAACACTGTAATTGAATAGGAAAATTAAAAAAAAAGTCTATCACTCTTTGAACTTTTGTTGGAACTCGTAAAACATTTTTATTTGTTCAAATTTAACATAGGCAATATCTGTATCGTCTGATTTCATTAAGGTTCCTGTTTAACACGGACTTTCAGAAACTTTACCCGTCCTTCAGCATCATCTTCCAGATCATCCTGTGCTTCTGTAATATAACAAAATTTCATAGATTTATTTTTTTATATGTAAATTCAGTTAGCAAAAATGTTTCCTTTTGTATTTTGTTTACTGTGACTTTTCTGTTATTTTCTACAAAGACAGGTCCACGCTTTGTAAATATCCAGTTGGTCGACTGACCCTATCTTCTACTTCCATTTTTTATCTGCATGGAAAGTTTGCTGGTCAAATTTTCTCAGCATTTGTCATTCTCTCACTTTTCTTCTTAGGAGGCATTTCGATACCTGAAAATATTATTTATGTATGATAAAAAAATTAACTATTATAAAATATTATTAGATCTCAATACATATTAGTATTTGGGCATTTGTTATTTATCTAAAATTATTCTTCTAAAGCATTTTAGAGTAATATAAACCAATTCCTACTGATAAGTATTACTTGCGTGTAACCTCTCTTAGAAACTGAGAGCAACGGAGGTTACCAGTAAAAGAAATTACATTAAAAATGAAAGTTTCAATTATTCTACAAAAAATAACAAAAACTTTATTTAATATAGGTTTTACCTTATTTAATACATAAAATAAGAAATTTTACCTTTAAAAACTATAAATAATTAAAATTGTAAAAACATATGTTAGAGAAAACATACTCGCCTGAAAATCAAAATCATTTGTGTTTGTAAAAGGACTTGTGAAGAACAAATTCAAAATGAGGCCTAATATCTCTTGTAAATTACCTTTGCTTGCAATATAAGCCGATTGTGATGCCAGGATTTTGATTTTGTATAGTTTCATGGAATTAGATTCAGTAACCGAAGTTACAGTAAACACAGGTCAAAAATAAAAATTTAAAATGGAGTTTAATAAAAAAATATTTCATTGAATAAGAGAAATTTTTGTAAAATTACTAAAGTTATTAATCACATAAAGCTGTTAAAAACTTGGAAAGCAACAAAATATTAAAGAAAATACGATTCAAGGATGTACTTGTATTCATTAGTACTGTGTTCTGCCAAGTATTAATGAAACAGATCAAATAAATAAATTTTTAATGAAAACTTCTAAAAATTTAAATTATTACTCTTTTCTATTATCGATAAAACATTATTTTTTTTTCTCTTATATGGCATAGAAATTTTTAAAAAATTGTTGACATGAAAAGCACCTTTTTTTTTTCCATCCAAAACGAATGACACAATTCAAAAGATTGTTTTGCGGATAAATAAGCTATAATTTCTTTCATGCATGAAGATTAAAAAATAATGGAGTCATCTGCAGGTAGTATAGTTTTTCCTGCTAAAATCAATTTTAAATAGACTTTGTCTGAGAGTTCAGTAGTATGTTTTTTATTTTCTTTCTTCCTTCCACCACACCCCTTTTTTTTGTTTCTACATTTTAGGTATAAATGGTACCTGTATTTTTTTATACTTGCAGTCACCATTTTGAAGATTATAATTCAATACCTTAAAAGAAAGGTATGCTTTGAAAAAAAAAATTAGATTTAAATACACTTTTATAACTTTTCTAATAATTTTGTCATCTTTTGCAGGAAAGTCCTTGACAGAAATAAGATTTTATTATTTATTTTCAAATCTTCATGCTGTAGAAGTGAATGCTTTTTTTGGAAAAATATGCAGTAGCAAAACATCAGGTAAATTCAGTTATTAGTGTCTAATGATCAGGGCTGGTTTTAGGCTCTCTCTCTCTTTTTTTTTTTTTTATTTGTGTGTGTGTGCACAGGCAAGAGCTGCTTTTATGACCCCTTGCATGCATAGCTGATTTTATGCCCACTCTCATTTGCTCACCTAGTCACTTCTCCATAATCAGAAAAGCAATTGAAATATATTAATAAATTTTGAAAGAAATAGTTATAAAATACTTATAAACAAAAATTTATAAAATATTTCATTATAAAGTACTATTGTCATGCATCATCATCTCTCAATATTGAGAATAGCGACTCTCTTAACAAAATATAATGTTGCTTCCTTTCTCTTTAAGCTATGTCAGTTAAAACAGAAAATGTAAATCATACTATAGGCATAGGTTATAAAACATTCTAATATGTGATCAATGTTAAACTGACTAGATTTTTAGCATAACCACAAAAAGCAGTATTGCTTAACATAATTTTGTGCGATACTGCAAAAGAGCTTTAAATGAAGAGTAAAGGCGCGTTTCCACTTGTGTCGTTAATGCCCCAAATGCCGTTAATTCCCCGAAAGTCGTAACGCTAAAGTAGAATTCCGTTTCAACTAGCTTCAGTTATCTCCTTTCAAAACCGTACGTTCCTCCAATGGCTATTAGCGATTTCGCGCATGCGTGTTTAAACTTTTATCTGTTTCCCGTTTTTCTTTTAAATATATCCCCATTTGTTATTTTTAAATACAGAAGAATTTCTTAAATTTGGAATTCCAATTTACGAAATTAGACCTTAAAATAACAATAAATCAGTATTCGAAAGAAAATGTTTTAGATTTTATTAAAAATGTTTAAAAGAATAGCATCTTTCTAATAAACAATTTCTCAGTAAATGTATTTTATTTTTAATACATTTTTCTATTTTAAAAAAATTTTAAGTCTTTTTTTTTAACTTTACCTGATTACGATTTTTTTAAATAATACTGCAGGATTTTTTATAATCTGGAAATTTGTCTTATGCAGAAACGGTAAGTCCCGTCGACTTTGAATTTGAAAAATTCTACTGCATTTATTTAAGGGACTTTTTTAGTTAGCACATATTATACTAATTTTAGGAGGCTTAATAAAAAAAATAAAAAAAAAAAAAAAAACTGGGTGTCAGTATTTTAAAGCCTCTAATTTATGGGAATCATTAAGTTAATTGAGCTGTTTTGATAGATTTAAAAGGTAGCCACATTTTCGATAAATTTAAGTACTGCATACTGTCTTTTACTAAATAAGTAATTAACAGAATATTGATATCTGCTTTTCGTGTGTTTTGTAAATTTAAGAAGTACATTATGTTATTAATTTAATTTCAGTTATCTCTAACATACACTAAAAGCATATAACTATTTCTGAAAAGGTTGTATTGTATTTTGTTATGATAAACCTACACGAGGAGTATTTCGTATTGCCTATCGAAAGGGGGAGTGCCTTGTGCGGGTGACTTTCTTAGTGCTTCTGAAGCGTATTTACGTGTTGCTGAAAACATTTACAGTGGTCCCTTATTTATCGCACTTAATCCATTCCAAACTCACTGCAATAAGTGAATTTCTGCTAACTAGTATTCTTTATTTATAAATTGAATATTTTTATAGTTAGGACTTATAAATCCTGTTTACCTACAAAATATGCTTTTCTAACACCATTAGTGTCTTGTAATACATATTAATATTACAAACATCAAAGTATTATTGTACCGTTAATTACACACGCACAGTTGTTTGTTATAGAGAACCACTAACCTTTGAAAGTATCAAAAATTGTTTAATTATGATTGAGTTACGAAGAAGATAGGATGTACTGCACTGGAAAGAGAATAAGCTTACTTACACTTTCTCTTACTTAAGAGGCCTCTCTACTCACGGGAAAAAATCACAAACAGTGGCTTCCTCTGAGATGCTCTGGAAATTGGGAAAGAGGGGATAGCAATCTGTGACAGTTTTATTACTCTCTTGACCACACCTCTAGTCTTCATCTTACAGAAGACCCCCAGGAGTGAGGGGGCACACACAACAACACCTGTTCCTCCTAGTTGTTTGGAAATAAGCTATTCATTATCACTTCCGTTTGAGAACTTGGACTGTATGGGATTTTTTCTTTTTACTATAAAAATGAGTAGTTTAAATGCTCTAAATATCACTTTGTTTGAAATGATTTTAAAATACTGAATATACACAAACACGACTCCGTAAAAATGTATATTTATGGTGGGATGTTTAATATATACTGTAGTATCAAAATATAATGTATATTATATTTTGATATAGCAAAGTATTCTTTCTTATATATAATTTTTTATATAGCAAAGTATTCTTTCAAATTATATTTATTCATGAAAACAGTAATAATAATAATAAAATGTTCAAAGTAACAATATTATGATTTGTGTGTGCATACATTAAACTACTGAATAAAATTTCCATTAGAAGTCAAATTAAGTAACAAAAATATTACACATTATCTGCAATTCTGTTAGACAAAAAAGAGCGTTTTTTTTTCCATTTTTAATACGCATTCGTGTTTTTATTTCAGAAATTGAAATGTGAAAATACAAGATTTTTAATAGCTCTTTTATTCAACAAGATAATATAAAGGTCATTACAAGAGACAATTAGATAATTTACGATATCAATTATACCTCCATCCTCTCTCCTTCGAAAAATAAAAAATAAAAAAAAATAAATTAAAAAGAGAGAGGTGGAGGGGGGGGGTTGGGGAGACAGAAAAGAGAGAGAGAACGAAAAAAAAAAAAAAAAAAAACACACAACTATTGATCGAACAAAACGCACCGCCCCCCGCCCCCAAGAAAAAGAAATTAATGCAAAAGATCCTATTTTACTTCCATAAAATATATGTATTTGTCAATCTTCTAACTAACCGCCCCCACAGACAAACTAATCGTCCCCCCCCCCCCCCCCGACAAACTTGTATTAATCCGCCACTGACAAAACGATCTATCTGTGGTTGCTATTTCATAAAAACAGTGGTCTAAAGAGATAAGTAATAAACGGTATAGGCACATTTTAGATTACGTTTTTAGTAAAATTATAATTATGAAAAATAACAAACTCAATTTTCAAATCAAATACTTTCAAAAAGAAATAATTATTGATTTTAAAAATCTGATAAACACTACAAATTATACATAATTTTATCACAAATTAAGACAATGAAAAGAAATTGCGACCAAAAATTTCTATACTGATTACAAAATTAACACTCAAATATTTCCTTCTGAAAGGAAATATAGGGACAACTAATTCACAGCATGACTTATTTTTAATACTGTTGCGCTTTCATCAGTCTTTTTTCCCCCTGTTCTCGATATTTACTTCGCCTAGAGAGACAAGTAGTAAATTGTGCCTCTGTACATTTTATATTTTCCCTATATTAATTTCCATCATTATTGTCTAAATGCCAAACTCAGTTTTTCAAATCGAATGCTAAAAAAAAAAAAAAAAAACCTTTTAAAATCAAATAAACAAGTTGTACTATGCAAAAGAACTATTTATCACAAACCAATGAAAAGGAATTGCGCACAAAAATTATTATAAAGGTTGCAAAACTGACAGTTAAACATTTCTTTCTGAAAGAAAATATAAAATTATATAGACAACTAATTCACAACATGACTGAATATTTATTTTTAATGCTATTGCACTTCGGGATTGTTATTTTCCGAGCATGTACAATGTAAGAAAAGTATTGTAATCATGAAAAAATTTGGCTGCGAGATTTTGGTATATTGACACGTTTTGAGGTCTTCTGAATTCAGTTATTCTGTTTTTTACGAGATGTGTGAGTGAACACGATAGCTCCTAAACGGAGCATTAGATTGAGCTCAAATTGGGTATATGTGTTATAAACCACCGTTACAAGACCGGTATTGATTTTGGTGTGTATAGGACTTATAGTTAGTTTTTCTACAGGGCTAGAGATTTATTTTAGATTATGGCCTATGGGGGGAAATTCTTGAAAGTGCGCTAGCGTTTAAACGGTTCATTAGATTGAGCTCAAATTGGGTATATATGTTATAAACCACTATCATAAGACCGATATTGATTTTGGTGTGTATAGGACTTATAGTTTTTCTACAGGGCTACGGCAAAGATTTCTTTTACATTATGGCATACGGGGAGAAATTCTTGAAAGTGCGCAAGCGTTTCAACGGTGCATTCGATTGAGCTTCAATTTAGTATATATGTTTGAATGATTCATCGATAAAAATTTATTTACATGCTTGGTAATGATCTTAATCGTAAGTGTTTCGGAAAGTCGAGTGGAGTCACTACAGGTTTTTTTTTTTTTTTTGTTCTCTATATTTAATTGGTGTATAGCAGGGTTGTCCAACATATTGCCCGCCGATTGTTTGAATCCTGCCCACTTACTACTTTTTGAAAATCGCAGAAACAGTCTAGCAATCCTTTTTAGTAGTATTTCAAGTGGAAAAGCAAGTAGTTCCAAGAAATGCTGTGGAGAAGAAACTTAAATTTTGAGAATGCTACTAAGATCAGTTTTTGATTGTCCACCGTGAAAACGAGATCTAGGTTTCTTCTGACCGAGGAACATCTTGCAGGAAATTTGCGTTAGCTATGTCAAGTGTACAGGCAGACATTGACTATTTGTTAAGCAAAAGTAATGCCAACCCTCACATAATTCTATGTTTGGATGTAATGAAAATAAATGCGGTAATAAAGCAGGGTTTCTACAGACCGGGAAAGTCAGGGATTTGGGAAAAAAGTCAGGGAAATTTGAAGAAATTGAAGAAAGGTCAGGGAAATGCAAGAATATGCAGCAAAATCAAGAAAATACTTCCTGTTCGAACCTAATTGTAGAAATTGTTTTATTTTCATTTTCTTATTTAACCTTATAAATAATTTTAAAATCTGTCCTTTATGAACATATCTTCTTCAGTTGAAATATGCTTAATTTGATCCTAAATTATTATCAAACATGGGTTTTGTTAGAATCCAGTGATGTCAAATAATATATTTGTGTATATTGATTTTATTATTATTATTATTTGTAAAAAAGGGGCAAAATATATAAAAAGTTATTAATTAAAGGATGTAAAATTAAAAATAGAAACGCAAAATTCAGGAAAGCACGCTATTTAAAAAGTCAGGGGAAAGCATGATAGATGTCAGGGAAAAGTCAGAGAAGCAAAAGCTGTGAAATCCGTAGAAACCCTGTAAAAAAATGTAAGAAATTTTAATACCCAATTTTACGAATTATTTGTAATGTGTTTATTTTGTAGAACTCGTAAGGAAGGATTTATGATCACCACTTTAACGTCTTATCCTCAACTAGCATCCTCTTAATTTTTGAACTGGATTAAAAAATTGTGTTTTCCAAAAGTAAAATACGACCCTGTGGACTATCAACTACATCGTTTCATAGAACTCCGTAAACATAAAACACAGTATTTACAGTACATAAAAATACACTTATTTACATTACATGTGCTGAGAAAAAAAAAATATCAAACAAAATCTTAGGGAAAAAATAAAAAAGCCGCTATTCTGGTTTAAATTCTGAAGATAACTATACTACCAATAAGTTGTAAACAAATAACATAAATCAAGGGTGCTCGTTTCACATCAGTTGTTTGTAATGTATAACATACAATAAATGAATTGGATTAAAAAATGAGTTTTCCAAAAGTAAAATATGATTCTCTGAACCAGTGGCGTATGCAAGGGGGGTTCAAACCCCTTAAGTCTATAGATGGTTTTTATTTCCTTTCTTATTAATTTTTTTAAAATCTTTTTTATCTTCATTATGTTTAATTGCGTCAATAATGTAAGAAGGATTTCTGAATCGAAGAGACAGTTTGTAAGGTGGATCAATGAGCTCCGGGAGAATGCACACTGCTCAAAGCAAGTATTCGACAGACTTGAGAGCAGTAAAATAACAACACTTGTTACTACAAAAGGCACTGAGCCAGATGATTTTACAGATACGCAGAAACGAAAGTTGAAATGTGAAGAGAATGTTTCTGGAGGCACTAGCATACATATATATATTAATGTACACACAACTCAAAGCAAGCATGAGACAGACTTGAGAACAGTAAAATAACAAATGTCATCACAAAACGCTTTGCAAAAGGCACTGAGCCAGATGTGATGTTACAGACGCAAACACATACAAAAGTTGAAATCTGAAGAGGATGTTTCTGGAGGCACTGGAGTGGGAGTGAGGAGATCACAGGGGGTCAATGGGTCAATATACGCCCACCTCATCCATCACCGCGACTAATGGTTACCGAAGTGGGGGATGAAATTCGCGACGAAATCGCACTTTTTAAAGCATATAACGTTTACAATTCATAGAAAATAACAAAAATTTTTCATTGGAAAAACACGAAAAAAGCATGTAACAATAGTGAGATGGCTATACAATGTATTACGGGAGTTAAAATTTTGCTAAAGAGCGGGGTTTTGAAATAACGGATCGTCAAAAATGAAAATAACGATTTTAGAATTTGTGTCACTTTTCAGATTGCAATAAAATCTCTTTCGGCTTAATTAACCCAAATCTGATTCGCGCAATACTTGCGAACAGTTCTCAAGATTCACGCAGGAAAATTTCATGTAAAAATACCAAATAGTTTCCGAGAAAAATGATTAGGCGTTAAGGCACTTTTCTTCATAGGAAAGCATTGGGACGTGAATCTCCGCAAGCCGAGTAGAGAGGCCTCTTAAGGGAAGAGAAACAGGCTTTATCTTCTGAAGCATGATTTTAGTAAAGAGTCTTGAGTTGTATACAATACCTTTACTTGGTGCATCATCAAAGTTGACTGTCTCAAAACTTTTTTTTTTTCTGAAAAACTGTTTAGTGATAAAAAAATATTTTGGGGAACGTTAGAAAATAAACTGAAACAGAAAACAGTTTAGATTATCAAAATCAATAACCAAAAAGTCAGAAATTAAGGGAGGTTGTGTGTGATTATGGCTATGTGACTCTAGGGTGATCTGCCAAGGGTGGATAGGTTCCTTGGTAGGAGGACTTTCTAAGGGGTTCTAAGACGTATTCACTTTACATCTGGAGAAAACCTACCAAAACTCTAGACTGTTAGATTGACAGCTGCACAATGGCACCTAAACCTGGGACCTTCACACTTCTGCCGTCTACCATTTTCAGTGACATAACACTGTGCCATGGTGAGGCAAAATTAAAGGAGGAGGAACCATGCCCGTTGAATATAGAATTCCCTTAAGTTTTGAAATTCCATGACAGAGTGAAGCAGCGGAATTCAAAGTGTGATAGTGTGAGGGACAACTCTATATACTTATTGTGTATGTATGTATATACTTCAGGAGTCTGTCCAGGTCGAAATCGGGTCCAAAAACAGACCCTTCACAAAATTCGACAAGTTAAAAACGGACCCTTCACAAAATTCAATATCGGAAAAACGGACCCTTCACAAAATTCAGTTTGACCAAAATGGCCCTTTCACAAAATAACTATTGCACTTTTCAGTTGAGTTTAGGAATTATTATCATTTAGCGATCGCCGATCGTAACCCAATAATATCTTGGCCTAAATGTAAACAAGGTTGATGATGATGACGGGAGGTAGTTTGATTGGAGACCCTAAGCCAGGGGGGTAAATTACACTGCCTACGATTGCAGTTTGAAGCAGACGCCTGCACTTGTTTGTTCTTCCTCCTAAGTTCCCTCCACCTGCTATGTAGGAGCTCTCTTTCTGGGAATAAAAATCAGACTAGTAGCGAGTGCTCATTTATTAATTCTTTTCATGTGAGTTGTGTTTATGCCAAAAAATTAAACATCAAGACTTATTCCACTATAATATTAAAAAGGCTCATTGCCAGGCTAGTGGCGTATGTAAGAAGGGCAGCCACGTTGGGGAGGGGATTAAAAGAAAGCACTTTGTTTTCCAAACTGGCACGTTTATGCACCATGTAGTAAATGTTCAGAAATCGTTTGATGCAATCCCAAAATGATTAACTAGTCCTAAATCTTATTCCTAAAGACAGACATAAATTCAGACCAATGCATGTTTTGAAATTGGGCAAACTTTCTAATTCGCAATAAGTCGTTTTGCATTTTGAAATGAGTCCGTAATTCTCGAATGTTTAGTAAATATCTGTAATAACTATAAATAATCCGAAGTAGAAAGGCCATGTAATGATTACACTAAAAGCAATCATTAAGAACAACTTGCAAGAGTGCATAACATCCAATTCAAAACAACGGGAGCTGCCGTCATTTATGTGGCTAAGTCTAAGCTTATTGTTTACTAATTCACAACTGCATACTTATCAAACATCATAACATCCTTACGTGAAATCATTTTGAACTCCTTCTTTCCCTCCCAACTGAAAGCGTAATGTGCCAGTTGGCCCTTTTACATTGCTGAAAAAACAAACATTCCAGGGGCATCTTTCAGATCACACCAATGAAAGAATACAGAAAAAATAATTATTTATAAAAAAGGACATTTTATCTGGTTGCATTAAAAAAAAAAAAAGGCTGGCTGGAATTTTGTGAAGGAACAGTTATACTTCCTGTTTTGTAAAGGGTCGTTTAAACGTCGATTTTGACTTCATTGTATTGTCTCCTGTATAAGGAAAACTGTATGGTAAGGAAGGAGAAAAAGTTTTGGCAAATAAGAATGTAAAAATGGACCGACATACCAAGGCATAGGGGGGAGAAAAAGGGCTGCCATACGTTAAAGGGTTGCTGGGTGCCGCGATCGGTCGAGAATCCACACTGTGGAATGTGAAATGGGATAAATATAGGTCAATCATTGCTCAAGGCTGGAAAAGGTGTGTGTGTGTGGGGGGGGGGGTAGAAATAGTGTAAGACTGCATTTTTTCATTCTTGGGAGTGAAAAACAAAGCATAGGAGTGATTTTATTGGGATTTAATGTCTTTTTAAAGAGCGGTCATAGGAGTACACTACAGAGAAATACTATCGGCATAGGCAGGGCCGTAGCGAGCAAAAAGTGATAGAAGACTTGAAAATTTATAACTTAAATTTTTTAAACTTAATTAATGTATGGGCACATCTTACAGACTGGGAATTTTCTGTTTGGAGATCATATAAAAATGTAATTTGTATTTATTTAGATTTAATCTTCCAAAAATTATAATCATTACTGTAAAATTCTGTACTCTTTTTTTTTTTACATAAATTTGTGATTTACTGTAAAATATTTGTGAAAAATATTTAAGGAATAAAACCCCAGATCAGTGTTTGGGGGATATTCTGTGTACACTGACAAGTCATTTTTCTTTAATGGTACAAGTTGAAATTAATTTTTAAAAATATAATGTTAGCTAATTTCTCCTATCTATAATTATCTGCAACTTATTTTTGATTTCCCTACAATTGTTGAAATTTAACTAGATTTAAAAATAGCATTTTTCATATCGTTAGTATTAGAGTATTTCCAGTCGAAACTGACAGACATTGTAATATTTAAAAATGACTAAAGTTTGAATTTGGGGTGTAAATAAAAGTGTTTAGCACCTGCAATTTAAAATCAAAACTGCCATGGCCTACGTTTATTATAAAATCTATTTTTTAATCATTTAAAAGATTTAAAGCCCTATATTTTTAATTTTAATCGAATTTTTAAAAAATATATTGTTCCAATGTATGACTATCCCGGATGTTCGGTGAACAGGAATTATTCAGTTTTGGCCAACTTTTTTTAAGGGAACTAACTATACCCATTTAATTTTTAATTTTTTAAAAAATATTCAATTCTATTTCGTGATTTGCTTTCTTGCTCAAAAATGAAATAGAAAATTGGAAGAAGTTCACAAAATAAGGAAAGATTCACAAAATTAGGTATAAATTCACAAAATTATGTAAAATTTCACAAAAATAAGACCCTGGGAAAGAAACCTGGACTGACCCCTGTACTTATTGAAATGGATGGAAGTCTCTAAACTGACATGGACTGTAATGTATTAGAATGTTTTGAGGTTTCTTGTAAAGGAACTGTAAATGCTGCACTCACTATTTTTAATAGAGAGTATTGTTCTGTAGTCTTTAACCAATATATATCAATTTCATTTTGTTCTAAATACAATAATGGCTCTAAAATATGCTTGAAAATAGTGACTGTCCGTAGAAAGTAAGGTATTGGCATTCTTTTTGGTGCTCCTGTCAATTGCTGATTCATTATTAGACTCAGTCAACATTGCCTAGCTTGAGGATCGAACTGCAGACTGCATGCCAATGCAATGCATATACCTTTTTATCATTGGACTTGTTTTACTATGTATTCTTAAATTAGTAGTGTAGCACTTTAATTTTTAACCCTCTGGCTGATCATCCCGCGATTTCCATGGGCAACTCAAATGTAGCAAAATTTGCTCATCCTGCGATTTTTGCGGGCAAGTTTTTTTCTTCCTGTATTGAGGAGAGCATCCTGCGTTTTCACCGTTTAACCAGTGAAATAAATTAGAGTTATAATTAGTTTCTCATGATAAAAATCTATATAAAAAATCTTTTCTAGAAAGAAAAAATGCACAATTCAATTCTCCAATGTACATAGATTCGAAATATGAAAAAAAAATTACATAATTTTTGAAGCGATTTTGGTCCACAAATTGAGCAGTCAGAAGGTTAATGAGATATCTGTGTTCAAGATTATTCTGCAAAGTTTCTTTAGACACATATGCATATTTACATATTAAAAATTCCTACAATGTACACATAAGTTTTTTTTTTTACTATATTATAGTCTAGGTTTACTATACATATTACAGATAGAGATGAAATGTTCAAATGTTTTAAGTCTGTGACATAACTTTCTTGCTTTAAATACAAGGAAGAATTTTACCAGTGTTGAATCTGAAATAAAACAGCAGTTCAAAACTTTTTTACTGCAATAAGCATTTACTGCACGACTAATATGATTAACAATGAATCAAAAATGTTCATGCTATGTGCTAAACCTCTCTGGGTTTTTATTTATTACATTCTCTAAAATGATTTTTTTGTTCTCATTATAAAGGAAAAGATGAGCAAATAATTTCAAAATGTAACTTAAAGGTTGTGCAATTTTTATTTTCACATCCATTTTTTTTTTCCAGCACATAATTCTTTTTTTTTTTAATGTGGCAAATTTATTAAATGAAATCTTGTATATTGACTGTTTCATAATTTCATTTTCTGAATTGAATTTTCAAAGTTTTTAGCTTTTGCCACAGTATATTTGTTTTAATGAACTTGATAAATAATATTGACAGTATACTTTACTTTAGTAACAGCCTTATCAGGTTTCTTTTTTCTAGAAATCCTCCAGTCTCACTAAACTTCTTTATAGAAGTGAATACTCGGTCCTCACCCCATATTGGCAGCAGAATATTTCTGATTAAGTCTACTAAATGTATATTATTTGCTAAGAAAAAAAAATGTCATTCATAAATACAGTGAAAAAATTTAACATAAAACTGAGGGGACCAAAATACTTTTTCCTGTTAAGATTTGTAATAAATTGCATAGTATACTGTTGGGACTGCTGAACAGCTGTATCATTTCCTATTAATACAATTTTCATGTGAAGCATTTCTTGTTAGAGGTATTTCACTGGATGCATAAGAAACATTTTCATTCAGGTTCTCTCCCCCCCCCAATTCTACCATTGGATAAAATTCATTTTCAGTATAGTAATAAAAATTTAATTTTGAAGCATAGGAATTACTAAATTTAATGTATTAAAGAAGGTTATCTTGTGTAAAAATTTTAAATTTATGTTATTAAAGTTTTATTATACTTTAATTCATACTATTACCAATAACAAAGAATTAATAGTTTTAGAAGGATATTCTGGAATTCTTGAAACATTTATCTAACCCATTTTTCATAAACTCTTCACATGGTGAATAATCTGTTGTATGTGAAGGCAAAGCTGCATGAGAGTTATCTGTCTTAGAGTTGTATGCCTGTGCTGGAGGACTTTTAAGGTGTTCTAACGTGTATTCACATTAGAGAAAATCACCCAAAACTCCAGACAATTAGATCAACAATATTGATTTCTTTAATGTAACCAAAAGCGTCTTTAAATAGAAAAACAATACCAGCATATTGCTCTAATTCAATTGAGTTTATTCATTTTTTATTATTATTCATTTTAAAAATGCACTGAATAAAATGATCTGTATGAAATTCTCTCCAAAAATTTTCAAATAATGATGCATTTACATTACTGTTTTTGTATCTTTGCATTGTTATTTTTAATATTTCATAATAAAGATCTTTTATATGTTCCTTTTAGTGCTGTCAAATACTATGAGAAAATTATTTATAATTTTGATACAACTTTTGAAATTTATGATTTTGTATAAACTCTTTATTTATATACCATATATTTCTGAATATAAGCCGATCCATGTTTAAGCCGAGAGTGCTTTTTTTCTTCCAAAAATTTACCCAAAATTCAAAACCCATATGTAAGCCGAGATTAAAAAAAAAAATCCTGTGATGTTTAAACATGTCGCCATTAGGGACGGCTTTAGGGTACGTGGCACCCCCCCCCTGTAAACCTAAAAAAGACACCCGCTGTTAAACATATTTTAGGCTTTTGAGTTTGAAATGGTACCCCGATACAATGCAAACCTTGCTTACCGTGTTAGGCTGGCCTTGGTCGCCATGAGGGCGGAAATATCACCAAGCAAGTGAAATATTTTGCAATCAAGTTGCTGTAAGCACCAACGATCGGATTAAGGAATAAAAGCTGGCGACGTTTGTATAAAAGTTTTACCTTTTGTGCCCAGCGAACGGAAAATTATTTAAGTTTTTTGTGTGTTATGTGCAAATTATTTACGGTATTCTGTTGATTCTGCTGTATGTTTAAGATATATAAATTATAAAAATAAAATGTGCAATATTTGACAATGTTTAGCGATTTATCTCCAGTTTTGATGTATAGCTAATTGTATGTATAGCAGCGAATAGTAAATTATTTATGCTTTTTGCATCTCTAGTAGCACAAATAGTTAAAAAAATGATTCAAATCACCTTAGAAACACATTTTCTGACGTTAAAAAACTTGTTTTAAACGTCTTTTGGACTAATTGTGCTGCTAAGGATAAGAAGCAGATCTGTATATAAGCCGACCCCCCGTAGTTTAGCTTTCCAAAAATTCTCAGCTAATACATGGAAATATATGGTACATATTTTTTCCCCTGCTATTAAATATAACTTCCTGAATCCATTATATGCTAATCTTTTAGAATTTCCATACATAAAAAATTAATTGCAACATTTTTATTTTAATACTTGTAAATACGTTAATAGATATTGAATAACTTTTTTTCAATCAAACGTTGTCAAAAAAGACTTTCAGCAATTTTAGGTATCTAAATTTAAAGTTATTAACCCTAGGATGCTTCCCATTTGTCACTTTGACAAAACGCATATCAGATCACACTATATTCATTAAGATTGCTTTGAAAATAAGTAAGCTATACTTACTTGCTTACTTGAAGATAAAAAAGGAGATCATTTTCCTTTCTCTCTCTCTGGAGGCAGTATAACTTTATCCTAATTATCAACACCCTGGTCTATTTTGGGCTACTTTTTCATGTTTTCACAAATATTTCTGCTATTACAAGATAATTTGTACATTTAAAATGTGTCTATTGTGAGTTTTAACAAATTAACATGGTATAAAGAACTAACCTGTACTGTTTTAAAATATCCTTTAATTTTTTTATTAATTTACTAACTTTAAAGTTGCCGACCTAAGTAGCCCCTGCTCAGAGCTACTTTGGTCCATTGGCTTGATTTCATGCAAGTTATCTAAAAAATCTTCCTATATATTGAAACACAATAAATCAATTCTAGTTATGAAAAACTCTTGCTCAAATATTTCATGTCCTTTGCCCTTAGGAAGAGACTTAATCAAACCCTGGTAACAGGTTGCTAAAAGTTATATTATGACATATTTCATTAATCATTTCTCAGATCCCCCTCACAGGGGAAAGTTTGAAGGATAAAAATCTTATATGTAAGTGAATGTTTACCAAAATTCTGTTATTGTCAATAACAGAAAATTAAATTTACCCCCAAACTATTTAATTACTGTAAAACAGGACAAAAAATATTTTTCAAGACTAAAAACTCTTTATCTTGCATTGTATGTTCAGTACAAGAACTAATAACTTTTTTTTTGTGTTGGACCAAATTAGATGCATTTGAGGATAGCATTTTAATTCAATTTTAAGAGTACTTCATTGGGAGTCGAATATGTGTCATTACAAGTACAGTGGACTCCGCTTAATGTGATCAGTTTGGGACACTGTGATTTTGATAACAATAACCGATTGATAACAATAAACGATATGCAAAATTAGATAAATTTACCCTCCCCCTCACTCTAATTTACACGTACTAAATTTCAAAATAAAATGGAAAAACTCACCTTATATTTATGTACTGTATATTATCCTTTAAAACACAAGAATTGTATAGATAATTAAAAAAAAATATCAATGGTTGTTTGTCTACAATTTTTTCTTAGAAGGTTATTAATAAATTGTTCGTATTCATAAATGTTTTTCAAAGTCATTGGAGCGGTGTTGAACTCCACGTTTCAACACTTTTAATGCATGTCTCATTTCAATCGCGTGTCAATTTTCCGCTGCTGGCTTATCGGTATCTTTTTGTTCGCCGTGAATTCTCCTGTAAACAATATTTTCGCGTGTCTTCCATCGCTGAAACCAACCATTTGTTGCAACAAAATCTTTTTTTCCCATTTGAGCAGCTAAACTTTCTGCTTTTTGTTGCATAAGGGGTGCGTTGACTGGAGCATCATGTTCTCGAACATTTTCAAACCAAAGTCTTAGAGCCTTTTCAACTTGCTCATCTTTACCAGCTCTATTATGTTTGCACTCCGTATTTTCATTTTGTTTATCTCTTCTAGTAAGTTCATCATGATTTTTCAAAATTTTACACAAAGGCTGAGAAATGTTTAACTGCGCTGCAGCATTGCGCTGACTCATTTTTGGTAACCTGTCATAACGATTTAAAATTTCGATCTTTTGTTTTAACGTTAAATCATTTCGCTTTCTGGCTTCCATATCGACAAGCTGCATGTAAGAGAGCAAGGCATAAAATGTGAATACGCTCCTTCTGAGTTCCGATGATGTCCAGTTCACATGCGCTGAAGATTGAGGGGAACTCCAGGGATAAACAATGTATTGAAGGAAACATTCTCAGGAAAAAGGCTCCTGTTCCGTCTATCTATCATGTGAGGGCTGTGGTTTTATGGGTTACTGTTTGTCGACTCATTCCGACTGGTCATAAGAAAAGCCATAAATTTTTCGATTACAATGCCCAGCAAGTGAAAACGGGCCATCAATATTAATAAATAAAATTATCTTTAAAAAAATACTAAAAAACATTTTTGTTAAAATTAATTTTTTTCTGTTTCACTCAGAAGTCTCATTTTGTGTCCTATAGTAAACATTTAATTTTAAAATGTGCAAATTCCTTAAATTAATATGTTAAATACTGTTCATTGATTAATGGCTGAAATTTTGAAAATTTATGTTAAAAAGTTTAGTAGATTTTTCATGCACACAGATGATAATAAAATTTGTTTTAAAAATGAAACATCTAGAAATATTGAATCATTCATGCTTATAAAATTGAAACTTAATGTCTTTAAACTATTTATAGGTCCTGCAGTGTTCTGGGCTTTAAACTCCATTCCCATAAGAACACGGCAAGTGAAGCAGCATCCGGCTTGGCCAGTGCTCGGGAGGGTCATCTCCCTCTCGGTTCGTCCGCTGGGGAACTGTGCATGCTAATAGGAGCTGGTGCACATAACATCTGTCATGGCTCCAATGTCCTCAAAGTTGTTAAACGATACCTCTGGGGGTGCTGATTTCAGGTGGTGGTTGGTCCCTTATCTGGAATCTGTTCAAAATTGGGGACCAACAAGTAGAAGTCCAACCCCCTCGGGAGCAATGGCACCCACCTTTCCATGGATAGTGTCGTCTATCCATGGACACGACGACGACAACAACAACAACAAACTATTTATAGAAAGTGATTTATTTTTAAATGTAACAAAACATTTTCTCTTGAAATAGAAGAAATTTTACATCATATTTCTTCTACTCTAATTAACTTATTTATTTTTATCATTATTCATTTTATAAGTGTGCTGTGTTAAATGATATTTATGAAATTCATTCCAAAAATTTTCCAATAAAAATGTTTTAAAAATTAAGATACATTAATATTTTGGAAGACTTCATTCCAATGTTTAAATAAATGTTCAGAATATAAAATTTTTATACTCTCATTTTAGTTGTGTCAAATTCTATAAGTAATCTCAGAAATGTGTAAGAAAGATTTATGTAATGATATATGTATATATATATATATATATATGTATATTTGGAATTATATTTTTGTATGAATTTTAAACAGCATATTTTGAAAAAAGATTGTGATTTTATTACATAAAAATAAATCAATTAATTATATCATGCACCACAAAATTTTTAGAATGTCTCTTTACAAGCTGTACTGTACACAGTAATAAACAATAAACCTGTATCAGGTGCAAAACTTTCAGAAAAAATCTTAAAATTCAAAAATTTAGCAGGATGTGTCACTCTGAAAATTTTTGCTGTGATTGCGCATTGAAGAATTTTTTCAGCAAGTATTTTAAAGGCACCATTAATTTATTTATTTTGGGGGTTAGTACAGCTTAGAAAGAATCATCCGGAATGTTTTTGAACCCCTGGCTTAATTAATTCATTTTCCTTTGTGTATAAAGACAACAAGGGAGATTTCATTTCTTCAAACCCTACACCCTTATTTTAATGTTTAAAATTTTGAATTTTGCTGTTAAAATATATTTGCCAAATTCCTTCATCTTTCCCAATTGCCATAGAAGAAATTAATTGTGACATCTGAATTGTATAAGTATCTACATACACTAACAGATAATGGACTTAATTTCTTGTTTTATATCCAGCATTGTCAAATATGCTTTTAGCAATATTAAATGTCATTTATATAAATTATTTAATCACTTTTTCCTTTTAAATATTTATACATTATTTTATTCCTCTGTGGTAATAAAATTGACAATTACATTCAGTATCTCATAAAAATGAGTTTCTCTAAAAAAATGAGCAAAGATTTAAATATTCTTTTTTTTCTTTTAGAATTTTATAAAAATATCTTTCCCAGAAAGAAGATTAATTTATTGATGTGTGAGGATATTCTGCTTCATGCTTCTTGTCTTAGAAATGAATGTTTTGTATAACATCAAGTTGTTTGCATTTAATTGTTCCTAATAATGATATGCAAGTATTTGATATAAAAACATTGTGTTTTTCTTATTAAAGGTCTTTCTTTCTGAATTCAAATTATCACCACAACAATAATCAATAGTAATTGAAATATAATTAAATGAATGGATTCTGTATTAATGCAATGAAAAATACTACAAGAAATTGTACCAAACTATATTATTTATTAAATTATCCCTGTGTTAATCTTTCACTGCATGATTTATTTCTTTTCTTTTGAAAAAAAATGTACTTTTTTTTAAGGCAGACCTGAATTTTGGAAATTAATTAATAAATTAATTAAAGGTATTACCACATGAAACTGACTTTTATGGTATGTACCCCATGTGTTACAAAGCAGAGAATGTTTAAAATTTAAATCTCAGAGAGCAACTAAGGTATGGTATATAGGTTACCAAAGAAAAAATTGACAGCATTCATGAAAAATGCTAAGTTAATCACAGTTTTATTTTAGATGTGCCTGAAAAAGATATGTAAGACAGATTCAATTATATATGAATAGAAATTATTTTTATGGTAATTTAAAAAAAAACTGATATTTTAATCTAAAATTAGGAGCCAAACACCATTGTAAGAAATAGTATAAGAAATACTTCAGAATAATTTCATTAGAAAAATTGTTATATTTAAGTCAATTTTAGTGAAATTTGAAGAACCAGTTTCAATTCTGATGGATAGATAAGACATACCTGCCAACTCTACTGGATTTTGATGGTTTCTTCTGGTCTCCTGATTTTACATTAAAATCTCCTGGTTTTCTGACATTTTGAAGCTTTAATAGTTGATATATTTATTTCCCTACCAATTCTGAAAGATTACCGCTATTAGAGTATATTCATTCAATATGGACCTATATACCATGGTATTTTGGTCCAATAATAGAGAGATTTATGCTCATGTTGATTACCCATTTGTGAAGGATTTTTGGTAAGTTCAAAATTAGATGTCAAATCCTTTAATATTAACATCTGTAATGATAAAATAAGTTCTGTAATGATAAGTGAGTTCAAAGCCTCAAAAATTTGCTTTTTTTTGTCTAAAAAGCAGATACTGTGACAATTTTTGAACATTTGAGAAAAAACTTGGTACTAAAGCAACATTGAAATTCTATTTATTTCACATCAAAAAATTCTTTATTTCTGAGCTCTTTTACAAATTATATTTTTAACATCATGACTATATGTGAAATTAAAATTTTAAACATAAATTGTTATTAAAAGCAAACTTTTCATTTTAAAACCATAACTGTGTGTCATGTCAACTTATATTTTAAAACTGATACATAGAATAGATGGTGAAATTTAATGTGAAAAAATTTCGAAGTTTGTTTTGTGGCACATATAAGTAATTATGACTTATTGTGATACCACATAAATCTATTGGATTTTCTTCAGTAGATGTTGGCAGGTATGGATAAGAGAACTCTGTATTGAAAACACTTTATGAAAGTTTTCCGATCACATTTTGGAAGTTTGCACCACTATCTGCTTTCAGTATAAGTTGGCCAGTGGCATACTTCATTTAGTCTTGCTTCTTTAAATGGTATTTTTGTGTGGATAATTTCAATTTTGTTGTCTGAATAGCCACTTCTACTTCAGATGTGCCTTGATACCCTCTTCACACTTAGTTTTATACTACCAGTTTTAGACAGACAGACTACAATCTCTTCTCTGAATTCAACCAATGGGATATCATCTGCTTTCAAATTTTTATGCAGAATTCATGAGTTTTTCACTTACATGCTTTAACTGACAGAAAATTCTAAAATAATATTTCTTATACCTCATTTTATTTTTATACAATCCTAAGTGTCCATGCCACTCATGTGTTCGTTTTAGTGTTTTCTTATGAAATAACAGCTTATCTGATTTGATCCTCATATTTCTTCATCTGCCAAACCTTTCATACTATATAAAAATTGAAATATATTTCCCCCTTCTGCTCTTTGTTCTAGATATGGCATACCCAAAATTTTGTTTTGAAACATTGTATGGCATTACAAATATTCTAAAGTATCTCAAATAAAATAAGATGTAATGTTTAACTTTCTAACAGCTAACAATTTCTTCTGTTTTAGTGAACCTAAAGTAAAACAGCAGGCACAGTTACAGTCATCGAGTGAATAATAAAACTTACCAAACTTATTTTATCATTACAGATGTGGCTCAAAACTCACCTAAATTAAAAAGTAGTTTAAAAATTAGAAGAGTTTTATTGATATGTGCCAGATATGGTACATGATGCAGTGAAATATTAAACAACACTAAATGATACACCTAAGAAAAGTAATCAGATTTATTATTACTTAAATTAAATATGCATCAAAATACTTTTTAATGAAATTGCTTTGCTTATGAATATTTTTCAATTTTTTTTAGGCCTATATCCAAATCAGGTGGTCAGCCGGAGCCTGACACAGGATCCCAGAACAAAGTGACCCAAATAAGCTTGGCCCTCATTTTATAAACCCACTACATGGATGAAAGGCTAAGTAAACCTTGTGCAGCCTGATGCTTTGGTCTTCATTTCTATTCGCCCCAGTCAAGGTTGGCCATCAATGTATAAACCATTTAAAGGGATGGAAGGCTTAGTCAAACTTGCCTAGCTGAAGAATCAAACCTAAGACCTGTGGAATATTAGTACAAACTGCTACCTGTGTGATACTGGACTTGCTTTATTATGTTTTCTTAAATTAATGATGCATCACTATAATTTGTGATCAGATTTCTGTGCTTAAGATTAATTTTTCAAAGCTATTTTAGTCACATATGCATACTTAAACATTCCTACAATCTACACGTAACAATTTCTTTTATTGTCTTATATAGGTTTACTATATGTCATAGCTTTGTTGCTTTAAATACCGACGAATTTCAATAGTGTAGATCTCTTCGAGATCAGCCTAAAAAAAGAGTAACAAACTTGTAACAGTGTTTTTACTTTCTTCCTTTTCTTTTTCTTTTTTGTGTGTGTAGAACAGAAGTCTTTGTTGCATCTTTTCAATGATGAAAGAGAAAAATAGGGTTTCCACTCTAGTCAGAAGACAAGACAAAATGGCTTTCTAAGGTCATATCAATATGTCTAGTATAAGGTTGTTTCCAGGCTTTTTCAGCTGGGTTGCACTGCCTGGCTGATCTTACTGACTGTGCAGTTAGGGAGAAAAAAAAGACCCTTCCCAATGGTTTTATTTAAGAAAAAACCATTATAATGATAACAATGCTGGTGTGACAAGTGTTCATGAGCAATATGTGGAGTGAAGAGGAATGGTGGATACATTACTCTGTTCTTGCCTTCAAGAATGAGACAAATGAAGTGTATGTCAAATCCTCTGTAAACAGGAAGCACTGCAATATTTTACATGAAATTTTAAATCAAAGTCTTCATTATTAAAACATAATTTTTCTATCATTTCCAAAATTCACGCAGTTTTAACCAAAAAATTGAAAGATTCTATTTCATTTTTATTAATGCAGTTTTTTGGAAAGGTACCCAACACGCTTTATAGGTACTTTTCAGAGTTAAACAGTTATGCTTGGTGATAATTAGTGTGCACTGATAAGGGAATAATACCAGTGTGTGATCAAATTGATGGTTGAGTAGTATGAAATAAAAATTTAATCATTAAAAACCATAGTATATTGCAAATAAAAAAAGAAAATCAGTTTTGAATGAAATAATTCCATATGCAGTACTGCTTTAATGCAGCATCCATTCCAATAATATACAACATAAGGGAGGTTTTTGAAAATGATTTCATACATTTTTCATTCCTACTACTAAAGTTTGAGTTCTAGTGTATAGAGTTAACACTTATTTGATTATCAGTTCTACCTATTCTTATTTATAGAAAGTGAATAAAATTGATTTGGAATGACAGTGTAGAATAAAATTTTAAGGAGTTTGAACATGAGTCACAAATCCTTTTTAGAAATCTTCCATAAATGTATTCATCACCTAGGCCTATATTCCTCACAACAAATATTAGTTTCACAAACAATAATTCTTGAAATGTATTCACATTTATCTCTACATGGAACTATTTAATGAACCACTATATTATATTAATAATTTTAGAATGAATGCTTGTTGAAAATGTCCTATTCGCACATTGCTGAGCGTGGATGTTGACCAAAATTTAGAACATCATCAGATCTGGGTTCCATTCCCGGATCTGCATGTCTCTCTTATCTATCCAGAGGAACTATATACAGCCCCACACGTTCAACTTGCACATTCCTTAGCCACAAGAAGGTGGGTTTTGATCATCCATGATTGGAACTTAAATGTGTTAACCCAGAACTTAAATCTGTTAACCATCTGTTTAGTTGTTCTAAGACTGTGTCGAAACCGTAAATAAAAACAAATGTGTGCACTGGCAAAGATTATTCCTGACATACTACTTTTTGAAATTCATATGAAGTGTAATGAATAAATCGTATACCTAATTTTGAAAATGATTTGATTTTTAATATCTTCATCTAATTATTTAATTAGACACATCAGGCTAAAATTTGAGCACTAGTTCAGTATCATTTTCCTTTGAAAACCTGTAGTGTTAGTTTACATCTTGCTTTGAATTGACGATAATGTTGCAAGTAATTATACAGTAAGAGCCTGAAATATTTTTAATTTTTTTTTTTTTGTGCACAAACTATTTATTTCTCTGTGCTATTGACAAAAGTTCTGCATGTTATTTCGTGGGGAGGGATTACACTTCATTAATCCTTTATAGGAAACACCTTTAGCAATGATCTATGAAGTTTAAAAAATAATGTACTGCTATGCAACACACACACTACACATATTGGGGTAGAAAATCTGTGATTGATTTCTCATTAAATGTTACTTCTAATTGTGTCTGAAAAATATGAGTTTTTCTGAAATGTAAAATATGTATGTATATAAATAAATACATATATTCTTGAAATTAGCTTAAAATTTTGTTCAGGAACATTCCATAGAAAAAATCAGTAGCAAAGCTACTCTCTTGCATATGTTATACATTGCATATCATTGTTTTCTCTTGCATATGTTATACATTGATTTATTATTATTTTAATACTTCCAAAGCTGATTGTGTCCTTAATTTTGGGAATAAGAACTGTGATTTGCATCCACATCGCCTAATTTCTCACTGCATGATTTTGTTTTAACCTGCCTGGGTTATCTATAACCAAGAGAAAGTAACTTATAAAAATTTATTTATTTGTTAAGTCTTGTTTTTAATTTCTTAATGGAATATTTTTGTGTTTTTAGGACAATCAAATTTTTATTCAGCTAGAAGGAGTAACTAAAATAAAAGGTGCTTCTCTAAGTAAATACCCATATACTTTATTATTTTAGAAATACAAATTCTAAGTAGGTTTTTTAATATTTTGTAAATGGTTTAACAATAAACTATTATATTTACTAATAACTTTTGCTTTTTATTTTAATGTTCTTGCATTATCCATTAATTTTTGAAAAACTTTATACTATACTCACTTATTCGAAAGATATATTCTTGATCAAATTTTTGATAAATGACATTCCTTTCTGTTTTCTGTAATGATGATGTCAGATGAATGCTTGTTCAATGCTGCTGTGTATTTGATAGCATCATATGGACTTGCATTTTTCTAGCTAATAAAATAAGATGAAGAGTGAAGTTTGATTCTGAAATAGGCCATGGAATTACTGATAATACGTTGGTTATGTTTAACAGAAAACAAGTTGGTTTGTATGTTATTCTTATTTATTCAAAAGGTATATTTTTGATTAAAATTTTGATAGATGCATTCTTTTCTGTTTTCTTTACAGATAAAGCCTGATGAGTGCTTGTTCAGTGCTGTTGTGCATTTGAAAACAGCATATGGACTTGCATTTTTCTGGCTAATAAAATAAGATGAAGAATGTTTGGTGGAATCATTGCTGGCGTAGTTTGTGTGAGCAAACATGGTCTGTTTCTAGAATTGCTTTCGAAGTTGGACAAGGAATTGCTGGCAAGCTGTTGGTCAAGTTTAATGGAAATCAAGTTGGTTTGTATATTTTGTTTATATATATTATGATAGGGTTTTAACCTTGACAAGAAAAACAATGTACATAACTTATAAAGTATGTTTGTGTGTGTGTTTATGGCAACACTATGCATGGGCAATCTGCCTAGGATGGGGGTTGCCTTGGTCGGAGGATTAGGGGTTCTAATGAATATTCATATGAATAAGCAGATTTGTGTCTAAGGACTAAACGGGCCCCACCTAAACTGTCTCTCTCTAGCTTAACTACTTTTATTCAAATTGTGGATCCATGCTTCCATTTATCCTCCCTTCCTGTAGTAATTATGTTCCTGAATAATTGTTAATGAGACAATGAAGTATCAAAAATAGATACTTCTGGTTAAGTAATGCTTATTGGCATTTAACATTTCAAAAATTATTATTTGAGGGGTTGTACGCAAAAACGATCTTTAAATTTGTGTTTTGATTTTTTTTTTTTAATCATCATGCAGTTAATTTTATTAATATTTGTATTTTCACACTATAAGAATTATTCTCAGGCATTGGTGATAAATGTTCAAAACTTGAAAGTCAGATAAGCAGTGGTGCACCCAGGATATTAGTTTAAGGGGGGGGGGCTAGAACTACAAATACCTTATGAAAAAAAAAAGCAATGAGTTATAGTGGCTTTGATTATAGTTATAACTCCTTTATAACGTCAAAATGTTCTGTATCAATTGCCCGTAGAACACAAGCCCACTATCAACGTATCTTGTTATCAACTCATAATAATTATCTGATATTTTCACTGACATAACAAAAAAAAATTACTGTATTGTAAACACTAAAAAATTACTGTAGTACATGTGTCACACTAACTGTAAGTACTTATTTAAAAATCAACATCCTTTTCTCAAACATTTGAAGACAATTTTAAAAATATGAAATATTTTAATTCATTTGTGACAATTTTCAAAGCTTTAAGCCCCATTGCCCCTCCATGGGTGCACCTATACAGATAAGTTATAATATTACCTATACAGATAAGTTATAAAATTACATTTGTAAATGACTTTTAGACATGCTATTGGACTAATTTTTTATTTAAGTTTTTTTGTATACAGCATTACCGTAATATTTCTTTAATATGGCCCCTTATAAAATTTATAACATAAAAAGTAACTCTATGTCAATAGAAAACTTTTTGTAAATGTTAGTAGTAGTATAATGCTAATGTCAACACTTTAAAATACGGCTCAATAATCAAATTGAAACAGCAATATAACACTTTGAAATTGTCCATTTTTTAAATAATAGTAATCAGTTTTATTTATAATAATATTTTTCTGTTTATTGTTTTAATTGGGAGAGGTAGGGATTTTATAATATATGAGATACACAAAAGGTAGCAAAATTGATAAATATAGAATTTTCTTTTTAAACACAAAAATTTGCAAAACCAATACAAAAGTAGATATTTTTGGCATTAGTCTTCAAAACTTATACAAAAGCAGCTATTATTAGTACAAAAGTCTGTTTTTTTAATACAAAAATTTTCAAAATTAATGAAATATTAGATTTTTCCTGATATGTTAAAGCTTGCAAAACTGATGCAAAAGAGTCAATCACTGAATTTGTGAGTATTTATTGAATTAATATTTTTTCCTTTATGCTTTTTTATGAAATTTTTTGTAGTACTGAAAAGGCATTGTTTTTTTTATTTCCTTATAATACTTAAGTAATTTTTTGTTGTACTAAAAAAGGGCGTTAAATGTTTTTCTCTTTCCATATTTGTTTTTTAAAAAATTTAAATATAATGTGGAAGAGTGGGTGTATGATAGGAATGTGTATAGCCTGAAAGAAGGCAGGAAATATTTTTAATTTATAGCTAATTGCTACCAAAAATATTGTCAAAAACTGATCTATTATATCCTATCATTCGCATGCAGTTTTAAAGAGAATTTATTTAAATTATTTATTTATTAAATTATCAAACTGATGTTACATCGTTTATAACTAAAGAAATATAGAAAACAAAATTATTATATGTGTATACATATTAATTATCATATTTATTTATTCAAATAATAGTGTATACTTCATCAGTGTTGTAGTCCTAAGAAAAAAAGTGGGGGGACGCTCATTTTTGACGAAATTTAACCTAAACTTATCGGATTCATTAAATGTAATTATTCCTTAAACAACCAATAAAACTAATTAAACCATCATTCTTTATTAATTAATTAAATGAACTGCATTGTTAAATTATTGATCACTTGTTAATAATCTAAACTAACTCTTTTTGATCAACCGTGTAAACAAAGCTACTTAATTTGCTGTTGCGAACATGTATATCGCATTTGCGTGCTTTGCCCGTAGTCCGCTTATAAACTCTCGTCAGAAAGACAGCGCAATGGGGGGTGCCCTCCGTGGGAGTCTTCCTAAGGGGTCCAAACCCGTATTTACGCAAAGTTTCGGAGAGAACCACAGAAAACTCCAAACGGTTAGGTCGACGGACGCGCAAAGGGACCCAACCGCGGGACCTTCACACCTCGGCCGTCTACCATTTCCAGTAACATAACCACTGTGCCATGGTGAGGCAACAATCCAATGTCAAAGTAACAGATTTTCTTTGGTACGTGACTATTCGCTACCCCGATTTTTGTCACTTTTTCGGCCATTCGGAAAGGCATTTTTTACTAAGAATGCGTTTGGCGAAGATTATAATCTGTTCTATTCTTATGAATATGTTTTCACTACTGAAGTGTTTAAGAAACCCTTACAATGCCAAAGTTATTCAAACAGTCAAAAGTTTCTTTTTGTTTTTTATACCGATATACCTGCTCTCGCTCGAACAAAACGAAAATTTTAATTTATTCACACAATTTTTAAAAAGACCTTGTAAATGAGCGTCCCCCCTGAGAATAAAAAGTGGGGGGACGTATGGGCTGAAGAGAAAAAGTAGGGGGACGGTGTCCCCCCGCGTCCCCCTTCGACTACACCACTGTACTTCATGAAATTTCAGCGTAAATCAAAAAATCCCACTTAGTGAATCGGAAAGCGATGTTTTTCGCTGCCGTCAATAGATGGCGCAGTCAATGATACTCAGGTTCGTCGGCAATTCCTAGAGCCCCTGGAGCCCAGCGGCCATCTTGGAACCACGCCCATCTTGGCCACACCCAGTGGCCATCTTGGCCGACGTATTTGGCGCGCTCCTCGCTGCGTTGGCGCAATTATGATATCCATTCATTTCACTCATAATTTAAGTTGTTCAAGCTAGATTTCGAAACGGAAAAACCTGTGACTGGAGCAAGAATTTTTAGTTTATCGAATACCGATAAAAAAATAACATACAGGATGAAAGTAATATTTGAAAAAATGTATTGTTAGCATTTATTGAAATAAATAAAAAAACTGTCATAAAATAACATTAGCCAAAAATAAAATTTTTAAAGAAATTATTTATGAATCACAGTAACATTTTAAATAAATGAAAGAAAAAACAGTACTGTACAATAGAAAAAAATTAAATCCTACATTTTAGACCTTAACTATTTTTTGTAAATTGTACACAATAAAAAAAAAAAATTTCGTCTTTTGAAGCAAAAACAATCAAATCATACAAACAATCCAAACAATCAACTGATACAACTATTACTGTATTTCAAAGGGCTAGTTTATGGACTGACTTTTTTATTATTATTATGTTATGTTATAAAAAGGCATTTTGCTACTTAATTCTTAAATTTGAAAAGATCTTGTTTAATACTTTACAAATGTTTATTTAGGCCTTTAGTATATTTGTCAAATTCACAAATATTAAATACTTTCAAATCTAACTTTTTATTTAATCTATATGGCTCTGATAGATAGAAACAGGCTCCTGAAATCTACTTCTTACACATGACGTGTTATACGAATTTTTCTTTTGGAAATTCACCAATCTGAAATATTTTCTGCATATGTACATATTTGTTATTATTCTTTTTAAGTAAAAACTAAAAATGTCATGAAGTAAATACTTTATCTGCGTTCTGTACAATTTGAAATTTATATTTAATCTATCAAAATGTAAAAGAAAAATAAGGGAGGGGGTGCAGAAAATGTTTTTACCCCCAAAATTTTCACCAATCCATGTGAAAAAATCCCCAAAATATTTTATATTTGAATATTTGAGAAAACGGAGTCTGAATAATGGGAAAATGATGACTACTGAAACAGAATAACATACACAAATGAATAAACATAATGATTTTTTAAAACATCAATTCATTCAAAACATACAATTACAAAAATTCATCAAATAATAAAAACGATTATATAATATATTAAAGTTATAAGAAAAGAGTAATAAATATAGCAATAAGAAAAACCTCTACTGTAGAACTACTACAAATCAAAATTTAGTTACTTACCTGTGAAAATAAAAATAAGTCATTTTTAAAGCTGTAGGAAAATATTACGTTTTTGATAATGTCATATTTTGTACAAAAAGAAACAGACACTAAAGTGGTATTGAAAAGATTAAAAATTTTATTAATTAATTTAATAATTAAGTGTGAAGGTCCCGGGTCGGGTCCCATTGCGCGGCTGTCGATCAAACGGTCTGGAGTTTTTAGGATCCCTAGCAATTCCCATTCTCATACTGCGTAGTTAGTCCAGACTTGGAAAACAAGTCGATGTTTTCTGACGTTTTCGACGGTTTACTTAGTGTAAACGGTCACACGTTTATGAACTCGACCATAATTCAAATAAGATACTGCAAGAGAGAGTGGCGTTATTTTGATGTTAAGAATTTAAAAATGCCGTTTAAAAATCGCGAGTTTAGAAACTCTATATGTTAACAGGCTTTGAGGTAAAATTATCCAGAGAGTGAAATAATACTCGAGACTTATTTTTCTCGAATTTAACTATTCGCTTTAACTGTCAATTTAAATTAATAATCTCAGACGCAAAAATTACGTCACGAGCAAAATTATTTCGTAATAACCTTAACGATTTCGGCTAGCTTGGAATGTGTCTGAAATTAACAAGATTGATTGATCCCCTTTTTCATGAGACCAGAGTGGTTATTCGTAGCAGATTTGCGAAATTCTATCGATACTGAGGCTAGGTAAAGAACAAACTCTGCAATATATACAATACAAAACAGCATGAAAATAATTCTTCCTGTCATGGCTTTTTTCAGAATTTTATTGGATTCTGGATTCCGATTTGCTAGGACTACCCACTTCTGGAGTTCTTAGTCTCGGAAAATGAAATAGATAAATATAAAATAAATAAAACATTACCTTAATCGCGTTTTAAAAGGACGTGGGCTTTTAATTCTATTCTTGTTATTTTGTATTTTATTTCCTACGAAAGTGTGGGGGCATTTCTACGAAGCCCATTAAAGAAATAAGTCGAAGTTTAAACTTTAAAAGCAGACGGGAAAGAAAACTTGTTATAGAAAAAATTATATTAATATGAAATAGATTATTATGTAATAAGTAACAAACATAAAAATATAATACCGGTTTTAAAATGTGATTATTTTGATACGATGGACACGAACAATTCGGAGGCACGAACGAGTTCGGATTTGGCCTTAAATCATGATTTCTAAACGGAATGGGTTGTCTCTCAATTTTGTATTGTAATCATAGCCTGGGCCTTAAACCAAAAATTTTAGCTGGGACATCCTTTCATTTACCATTTTGGTTATGAAACAGGTCGTTGTAGTGTACTACAATCTTGGAATATAACGGACTTAAAATTTATGAGAATGTATTTCTATCCCATTGGAACTTAAAAGTAGTCGAGCACACAGCACTCTGAACTGGGAGACGGAAGGTGCCTGGTCCAAACCCAGTTTCCGTCCGCCGACCTATCCGCTCGGAGTTTTCTGTGGTTTTCTCCAAAAATTAGCGTAAATACGGGTTAGGACCACTTAGAAAGCACCCCCTCCCTCGTCCTACATCCCTTATCTAGATAATATGCCGCAATTCCACAAACAAACAAACTTTCCCATAGAAAACTGGCATACATTATTTTGATTGCACGAGTGTTTGATTGCAATGAGTTTCTGAAGCAATTTTAAACTCGTGGCATTAAAAAGACTGATTCTTGCGATTTAAAAACGGTGTGATGGGAAAAAGTCCCTAGATCTTTATTGCCAGTAATGTCAGAGGCGGATCAAGGCTATTGGGGGCCCCTGGCGGTAAAATTTTCGAGGCCCCTCTAAGCCCAAGTTCCTTTCATAATTTAGTGTACAAAGGTAACTATTAGTTTTTCTTCTTGAGGGGGAGAACTGAACGATTTCACTCAATTGCTTTAACAATAAAATTAAACTCAACAAAAACTTGATAAAAGAATTTATGAAACTTAATCAAAAAAGAATCTTTACTCTACTGCTTCAGAAAGTATTTTATATGAACTTGCGTCTTCATTTATCTTTTGAAAATTCATCAATAATTTCTGTGATGAAATTAATAATTTTGTGTCTGCCAAACTTTCCTATTCTATGTATAATAAGCCAAATTGTTTAATCGTTTTTCCTATCGTAGTTCTTAAATAGTTCTTTACGCGTTTTAAGACCGAAAAAGACCTTTCACCTCACGCATTTGATATGGGTAGAGTTAATATTTTTAAATTTATTTCTACATTAGGAAAATTTTATGACATTTGTCGTGCAGTCATGTAAATTACACATGCATTTCTGTCAAGTTCATTGTTTTCTTCCAAAAATAGCAAAAAAAGATTCAGTTCATTGACAAAATTTTAAATGTCTGTCATTTTGCAAATATTTTTTTTTTTTTAAATGGAATTTTTCTTTTCCTCTTTTGATAATTTATAACCAAAACAGTACATTAAAATGCTCTAAACTATTTTTACCTATTCCATTCTTCTGAATTATTCGGATTTGGTATACTATCAATGAATTTACAAAAAATTTTTCTCTTTTTTCCAAATTCATAACCAGCGTCCTTGTCTCCATTGAAAAACACGTTCCTTTTCTTGGAGTCTGGAATCCTGCTCACTGTCATTATCAAATGATAACCCTGACAGCTCAGATGCTTCTTCGACTTTCTAAAATTCCCCTCTACATTTTAAAATAAAATTTGCAGGTGACCTTATAGGTCTGAATCTTTCAATAATTTGCTTTCCACTGACTCAAGAAATGTACTGGTAGAATTGATTCTTCCCTCTCTTCCAAATAACTATTACTGCTACTACTTATACGTCTTCTACCAGGGGCGTAGCCAAGGGGGGGTTAGGGGGTCATAACCCCCCCTCATGAAAAATTTTTGCCATACAAAATGTACATTCTTCACTACATTATTGCACACACGTATGCATATATATGAGTTGTAATAGTCGTAAACCCTCCCCCCCCCCATGAAAAATTTCTGGCTACGCCCCTGTCTTCTACTAATAATAATAATAATTTATGCCCGCTGTGGCCTAGTCACTAAACTCCGTTCCCTTAAGAACACGGGAAGTGAAGCGATACCCGGCTTGACCAGAGCTTGGGAGGGTGATCTCCTCTCGCAGCTGGGCTGTTGTGAGACCGTGTACGCTAATGGGAGTTGGTGCACGTACAATCCGTCGTGGTTCCAATGTCCTCCATGTTTAACGCTACCTCTGGGGGTACCGATTTCAGATGGCTGGGCCCTCATCTGGAATTGGTTGAAAATTAGGGGACCCTGAGCTAAGTCGGACTTCCTCTCGCAAGGGCTCATTAAAATGGAAGCCGCCCCTTCCGCCCATTGCCTTCCTATACGGGGGATCTGGCACCGCTCCGCGGTTGCCAGAGGACATTAGCAACAACAACATAATAATAATTTATAAAATTTAAAAAATAAATGATGTTTTATTAATCGATTAAAACTTACCATTGGTCTGGACATCATGTTTATAGATATTGATGATTTTGGGTTATAAGTTCGAAATTTTGAAAAAGTCAGAAATTTTGCATGGTATAGTAATCTTTAAGAGTCTGTAACTCAAGACCGTTTTGACTTAGAGAGCTAAGATGTATGTCATTTTGTTCAGTGTTTTGAGGTCTTTCATAAAGTATATAATATGACCATATCACTCAAACAATTATTTTGCTAATTAAAAAACATAATACAGTTGAAATTTTTTGAAAAAAAAAGGATGTCACTAAAACTTTTTAAGCAATTTGTATGGCAAATTTGAAAATGGAGTATCTACGATATATATATCAATGAAAAAAAAATGATCTGTGTACATAATTTATTTTGCGGGGGAGGGGTTTTATTGAATATAAAAATAATAGGCTATTACAAGTGTTCAATTACATTTAAAATAGTTATATTTTATTCCTTCTTGGCAGTGAAGTTCTATGTATTATCGATGACTAACAATAAAAATCAATTAGAGGTAATCATTGAACTAACAGTAATTTATATTACTAACTAGCTGATTTTTATTAGTTTTGTTTGTTGTTAGAAATGTATAACTATAAAATATAAATAAAAAATATGTAACAAAAAATTCTTAAAATAGTACTGACATTGCCAAGTTTTTTAATTAAAATTTTTCTGCAATAAAATTATAATTTAATTATTCTTAAGTTGTGAACTCTCAAAGTATCAACAACAAAAATTTCTTGTTATTTAATTTTATTTTTACTTATTTCTGTAACCAATAAAAAAATTTTGATAATTTTTAAAATATCAATCTCAAAGTTTTGCATTAAAAAAATAATAATACTGTTTTCGTACCTTATTATAATTTCTTTTCTTAATTCTTGAAACAATTATAACATTAATCATTTTTAAATACGCATTTATAGTTTAAAATAAGTCACAAACAGTGGCATAGCGAGGCTGAGGGGGCGGTCTACCCCTTGATAAATAAAATTTGACAGTACGTAAAATTACCAAACAAAACAACAATGTATTATCTCTGGGGATTTACTTGTCCTGCCTCGAAGAACTATAGCAAACCTTCTCAATATAACTTTAAAAAAATCCCACACAACTTAAAAGGGAAAAAAAACGCAGCACATACAATATAAAAAACTGGGTACAGTGGTGATTAGCACTTTGAATTGGAATGACGTATTACTGGTCTAGAGCCTGGACAGCAGGGAATAACCTTTTCAAAGAATATGAAGACTGATTCTTTCTTATCAAGTTTGCACTTGTGGTGTATTGCTTCAATCTTTAGCTTATTTAATTTTTCTTTTGAAGAATTTTCAGTCAAGGTCTCTAGTGGTAGTCGGGGGCCCCTGGCGGCTTTTATAAAATATACACTGCTGGCCATCGTAAATGCAACACCCTGAAGGAAGCATGCAAATAATATGAAATTTACAACATGCATTAGCTGAGGTGAGATATGCAAATGATTAGAATTTCAGCGCAGACGCACATCAAGCGCGCCTGTGGCGCCACCTCAAAGCGCTATTTAAGGCTTGGAGATTTCGACGGTTTCAAGTACAGCAATTGTGTTTTTCTTGCTTTTTTTTCAAAAAAACGATAAATTATGCCTCGTAGGAAACAACGATCATCTTTTGATCAAGTATCCGAGTTTGACAGAGGAAGGATAGTGGCATACCGAGATTGTGGGTTATCTTTCAGGGAAATCGGTCGTCGTATTGGACGAAACCAAACAACTGTGATGCGGATATGTGATCGTTGGGTGCAGGAGGGTACGACGGACAGACGTGATCGACCGCATCGACCTCAGTGCACCACGTCACGTGATGACAGGCAGATTGTACGCATGGCAGTGACGGACCGCTCAGTCACATCACGAACCATATCACAGCAGATTCAGTCTGTAACGCATCATCCAGTGTCTGCGCGTACCATTCGACGTCGTTTACAGCAGAATGGTCTGTCCGCAAGACGTCCGTTGCTTTGTCTACCTCTGACGCGGAACCACAGACGTCTCCGCCGCCAATGGTGCGATGAAAGAAGGATGTGGACGACAGAATGGAATGAAATTCTCTTTACTGACGAGTCACGCTTCTGTATGCAACACCACGACGGTCGGATTCGAGTCTGGAGACACCGTGGAGAGAGGATGCTGAACAGCTGCATTATGCACCGTCACACTGGTCCTGCACCGGGTATTATGGTATGGGGCGGTATCGGATATCTCTCTCGCACTCCTCTAGTACGCATTGCCGGTACTTTAACCAGCCAGCGCTACATCTCCGAGGTGTTGGAGCCAGTTGTCCTTTCTTACCTTCAGGGCTTGCCAACAGCCATATTTCAGCAGGATAATGCACGGCCACACGTGGCGCGCATTGTCCAAGGGTTCTTCGTCAATCACCAGATTGAATTGCTTCCCTGGCCGGCGCGCTCTCCGGATCTTTCGCCGATAGAAAACATGTGGTCCATGGTTGCTCAACGACTGACCCAGAGTTCATCCCCAGCTGTCACACCAGATCAACTTTGGCAACGTGTGGAAGCTGCTTGGTCTGCTGTACCCCAAGAACACATTCAAAGTCTCTTTGAATCAATGCCGAGGCGTGTGGCAGCTGTGATCTCCAACAACGGCGGCTACTCTGGGTACTGATTTTGGCAGGAACCACGCTTCATAGAATGCTGTAAATTTAATCATTTGTTACTTGGTCAACATGTTATCTACACAATAAATTTTGTTGTGATATCTCTTGTTTTTCTTGGTGTTGCAATTTGGGTGGCCAGCAGTGTATTTTTAGATGAAATCAGGGCCACGCGGCCTTCTAATTATAGAGTACCGTTCGCCGACTTTATTCCGTTGGCCCAAAATCTCACAAAAGGTAAAAGTGTTTATCTTTAAAACGCAAAGCGCAACACAACCTGTTCCCTTTAAACACAACACAGTAAAATAATATTTTAAAAATCAACAAGTATAAAATCAAATTGATGATTATTTACATTACCCCATTTAAAAATTATTTGAATCTCCCTATTTAAAATTAAAGTAGATTTTAAATATTTTTAAGTATTTACAATTTTAGTAGTTTCATAAAACGTCCTCTGCCCAAGGCAATCCCAATAGACAGATTCTTGTTTGTTGTTATTGTTAATACGTATTTCGGATTGTATGCTTGGTTCGAATGCCTCTTATAAATCCTCGTTAGTAAGACAACACAAGGGGGGATGACCTCCATGGGGGTCTTTCTAAGGGGTCCTAACCCGTATTTACGCCATGTTTCGGAGAAAACCACGGAAAACTTGAACGGTTAGGTGGACGGACGCACGATGTGACCCGAACCTAGGACCTTCACACTTTGCCCGCCTACCATTTCCAGTGATACAACCACTGTGCCACGGTGAGGCTTCTTGTTTGTTTGTTTTGTGAAACATGTATTTCGGATTTGTGGACTTGGCTCGAAATCCGCTTACAAATCCACATCAGAATGACAACACAAGTGGGGTGCCCTCCGTGGGGATCTTTCTTCACCCCCACGGTAGTTCAGACGATCAACCATTGCCAATTCTTTCTTCTGTCTTAAATTATAGTAGGCAAACTAACTTGGGCCGAGATGTAAAGTTGGATTAAAAAACCTCAACTTTCTACTTCTTATCATCTTTCTCAACTTGAATATAAAACGTGCTTTTCTCTGTAAAATAATTATTTTCGTCTTCTTTAATGTGCCGAAGATCTTTTACTGTTGTTTGTTCCTTCTTTTTTTTTTTTTTTTTTACATGAATGAGATTTTCAGCTCCGGACCACTTTTCGCTGACTTCAAAGAGGTGCGACTTCCTGGTGTGAGAGCAGAGAAAAGGCTGAAAGACAGGAAGTCAAAAGAATTTTTTTTATGCTGATGCTCTATTCTTCGACCGATTGTTCATTATACTTTTTGAAATATACTTTTGCCATCGTGAAAAGGTTGAAAATCCGTCCCCCTCCAAACATTTCTTTTTATTTCGTACTACCAAAACTTGTGGAGAACAGAGACGACTCGTTTTTATCTTAGACCTTTTCAGAAGGTGTAAGCAAAGCGTGATCCAGAAAATATTAAGGAGGGGTAATGTCTTCTTTTAATCTATGCTCTTCCTTCCGTAGCTGGCCTCACCATGGCACAGTGGTTATGTCACTGGAAATGGTAGACGGGCGAAGTGTGAAGGTCCCCAGTACGGGTCCCATCGCGCGTTCGTCGACCTAAGCATTCGGAGTTTTCCGTGGTTTTCTCCGAAACTTAGCGTAAATACGGGTTAGGACCCCTTAACCCTTTGAGGCGCAACCCCTTCCCAATGCTGAAAAAAGAGCAGCCGTTGCCATCGCTCGACTTAACTACCAGCAAGATGGCGGACGATCGAAACGTTCACGCGTGCCACAGATCGAGAGACCCTTTTTTGACGACAGCTGGCTGTGCGGCGGACAATCGAAACTTTTTTGACGACAGCTGGCTGTGCCGGGCACAGCCAGCTGTCGTCAAAAAAGGGTCTCTCGATCTGTGGCACTCGATGAACGTTTCGATCGTCCGCCATCTTGCTGGTAGTTAAGTCGAGCGATGGCAACGGCTGCTCTTTTTTCAGCATTGGGCAATCTGTCTAGCTGTTCTCGCGTTCTTCCATTTTTAAGCAGATGTCAGTGCTGTTAAAAATAATCGTGACAATTTTTTTTACGGGGAAATGACGTGCTAAAAAGCAAAGGATTCTCGTGGAGCTATGTCACCCGCAACTATTTTTATACAAATCCAATCTATTCTTCGCGACTGGCAACAGACAAAACGTGAGAGTTGGGTGTTGCCAGAGCGGCAACACTGCGCGTTAAAGGGTTAAAAAGGCCCACATGGAGGGCAGGTCTGTGCTCGGGCGCGGAGGGCAGTGTTGCTGCAAGGCATGGCTCTTTGGTCATTCCTCCATGGCCGATACCCTGGTTTCTGAGGCCCTGGAATGCTATTGCGCTTTTATATTTGGTAAACTAATAGATACTTTTAAAAGAAAAGGAGTTAAACGTATATAGTATTTCTCAACAATTTTCCGCAAATAGCGCATTAGGTCATATTTCAGTGCAGCTTCTGCTCCTCGTATTTTTATTTTATTTTCATTTGAAAGTTGCATCACATGAGTGACGTAGCGAGGGAAAAATTCGGGAGGTGGGGATAAAAGGTGAAAAAGATAGAATTTTTCACAAAAAATCTTGATTATTGATGTTCATTTAACAAAAATCCGAAATTTCGAGTGGGGAGGGGGAGCAGGGCATTACGGCTCACCCCCTGGCTACGTCCCTGCATCACACATATAGGTTTATCATTTACAATAATGTTTAGTACGTATTGTGGGGAAGCATTCTACGCTTTTTTTCCAGCCTCTAAAATTATCTATCTGTAATTAATGAAACAGTGACCCTTATTCAGCTTGAGACTGCAAGATTGAACAGTATATCACGCGAGACTTTTGATAATATTTCTAATACTTTTTTTTTCCGAGGGCGGGTACTTGATCATCCATCATTTGCTACGACAGAGTCGAAGTATTGGCCATTTTATTATAAGAGCACCCAGTAGGCGGCCATCGTTACCCCCTATGAAGGGACGGACAAGTTAAAACCCAAGTTCGGGGAATCGAACCCTAACCCAAGGTGTGACTGATATTTTTTGGATTGTGGGATTATGGATGATTATCCGAAGGAGGGCGGGTGCCATCCATGCGAGTCTTTCAAAGGAGTCCTAATCCGTATTTACGCGAAGCTGCGGAGAAAACCACGAAAAACTACGAACAGCTAGGCCGACGGACGTGACCTGGGTTTAAACCAGGCACTTCCCAACTCCCAATTAGAGCGCTATGTGCTCGCCACTGGCACGGCACCAAGGTGTGATAAAATGGCCCCCTTAGCCGCTACATAACCTGTGCGGGTATACTCCTTATACTGACTGCTACTTAAATTCCGAGAATGTCTTCAAATGGACATGTTTTAATTTTGACACCCAATCAAAGCTTTAATTACACTTCGTACAACACTGCTTTCTATTGCATCACAATCAAAAGAAAATAATCTAAATTATCTACTAATAGTTTCACTAAATCACTGTAAAAATGCATTTTATGTAGCTGAAAATTTATTTTGCTGCAGTAATGGTGCTTTTTATTCAGGCTTTCACAAGTGAAGGGAAAAATAATGTAAAATAAAACAACTGCGTGCTCAATCTGGCTTTTGGACATCTTCAGATAGACAAATACCTGGGACTTACGAATAAATATAATCGGGGTTTTGGAATCCTTTTTAAATTTTCAGAATAGAAAAAATATCTGAAACCGTCTATGCAGCTGAATAACGAGATTCACTTAACGAACGAATTTTTTTTTTTTTTTTTTTTTTTTTCCAGAATTCCAACCGCAAGAGTGTTCAACAGACCGTAGCTTTTTTGCAAAATAAGTGTTTACTTCTCTCTCCTCTCTCTAATATAAACGAACAAGCACATTTTATTGACTCCACCCCCTTTTCTCTTCCCTCCTCTACTCTGTATTTTTAAGAATAATTGGCATCAATTGCTACCCACTAACGAATAAAATAGGTAGTGTAGCTTCATTTGCCTCAATTCGCTCGGTTGCGTACATAAATATTTGGTATGCATTTTTCTTCGAAAAATAACGCTCATAGCATAAGTTTTTTATGTTATGGAAACATTCATTTATTTCTTATTTAAATAGAACCGGCTCACCAACCTTTTTTTAACTACTGGCAGTGAATCGTTGGTACCAGACGTATAATTTAGAAAGCGCACAATTCTAATTGGCTTCTAGCTAAGGAACCCCCCAACGTTTTTCTAGAAATTTACTTCCTCGTGCGTTGACATTTTTTTTCAAAGTTAGATTTAAAAGTTCTAACGAGAAAGTTTATTACAGACATTACTTAGTAAAGAAAGAATATCTAGTTGGACCGCATAATTTAATTTATTGTTAATTATGCAACTACTAATTAAATTTAATTTTTTCATGGCAAAAAAATAATCGATGAATCTTACTCTTCAGATATCAGTATTTTTAAATAGTACAAGGGACTGATAATTAAGTTATGTTAATTCATTTTAAGTTCTTTCAGAACTTAATTTACTATGATACTCCTTTTATAGATAGATCTACCCTACTTTTTCATCTGATGCTGTATAAACCATCTTTTAACTGTCTTTATATTTTGAGAAATGAGAGCAATAATGGTTACGAAAAACATAAGCAATAAACTTACTAATGTTTCCTTCATGTATTTAGAAGACCCTAAGAATTGAAAATGTCAAAGAAAAGTTTTGGTTTAGAGATTGAAAGATAATTGAAAAGAAATCAAACCTATAGCAATAGCTGAATTGTGCAGTCGGACATTTATATAATTCTCCCTATCATTTTTCTTAAAACTAAACTGACTGCGTCAATTGAGGTCAAAATAATTGAGGTCAAAATGAGAATAAAGGCTTGATTAAAAAATTTTTCTTTTTATAGTTTTATTATTCATTCTAGTCTGGAAATTGAAAAAGTTAGAAAAGCAATCTTAAGCCATAAACTTTTTAATGTTTTATTAACATCACTACTTTTGATATTATGCAAAGGAACACAGTCGATTGGTGCTAAGTTTTCCGGGTGAAATGGGCGCCGGCAGCATAAGGCAAGGGGGGGGGAGAAGCCCCCCTGGATTTTTGTATGCAGTGTTTTCCCTTGCTTTTTTGCTCTTTCCAACATGGTAACCATACGTTGAAGTAGTCTTTCTCCCCCCCCCCCTCGGAAATATTCTGCCGGCACCCATGGGGAGCAATATAACTTTTAATTGAAAAAGTTCTAAGGAATTAAATAAATGATATTTTAAAACCTTTTCCGGTCTAAAAGACATAGAAAAGGACACGCTCTCTTCAATGAAGTTTCAAATCAAGTAGAATGCATGATTATTTTAATTCCACGATACAAAGAAATTAAACTCAACAATTGTAAGTAATTTTTCAACAAAATTTTTTCATATACAGGTGAATCTAAACTCTTGGGCAAAACTTTAAGGGGTGATAGGGCCTTAAAGTTTATATAAAGGAATCAGAATCACATAGCAATGTGGGGTCGGCAACGTCGTCTTCGTATAGCTGTTAATAATCACTTCGGAAAAGTGCCGAAACAACAGTGCACTTGCCGCCCATTGTTCATCAGAAACTAATGTATTTTTCTCCGAAAACAGAAGACTAAATTGATAGTTTAAAAAGTTTATTTTATTTCATGGATGAAATTTTCGGAGACGAGCCTATTGTTTATGAAACTTGGTTAAGAAATTAGACAGACACTTCAATGCTTTTCGAAAAGTGATAATTACCGGGTAAGTGAAAACTGCGTGTTCACCCCAGATTGCTATGTGATTACGATTCCTCATTGTGTGCTCCATCACCCCTTAAAGTTTTGCCCCAGAGTTTAGATTCCCCCTGTATATATATATACATATATATATAGGGAAATTGCAACAAAGAAATAATACACGTAGCGTCGTCCAAATTTCCGGAGCGATCGTGGTGAGATGGATATGCAAATGATTAAATTTGCGCAAGCATCTGATCGCGTGGTACTCATATTCGGGCTATCAAGGCCAGCAGCTTTCCCTTTTCGTAAGCAACATATCAGGTTTTGCGTAGCATTTGCAATTTTCGAAGAAACATAGAAAATGCCTCTGAGCAGTACCGTAACTTGGATTTACGAGTCCCAGGGACGAGTGTGAATCTGACGATCATTTTAATCTTATATTTGGTGAAAACAAAAATAGGTTAGCACGTACATACATTTGTATGTACGCAAAGACAGAATTAAACACTTTTAGATAATAATAAATATGATATAATGTAAGTATTTATACCATACAAAAAAAAACATTAAAAAAAATCAGATCTCTGTTTTAAATAAATAAATTTTCTATTTCTGAGAAATTCCCTTTAAGAACGCAATTTACAACAGGCAGCATACAACACTAAATGGAAGTCAATCGCGTACCTGTAAGATATAGCAGGGAAGGCGTGTGTTATATGTGACATTTGAAAAGGGATGCAGATTTCTATTGCTAGATCGACGCCATAAAAGAAGAGTTTAACAAGTACGATCTTATCGTTGCAAGGATGTGACGACAGCTATTCTCCCTTCTGTACTCATCGTTGCTCCCCGTATGGGTACTTGAATGCCTATGATGTAGCCCAACGCAAACGCTTGCCTGAAACAAGAGCATTGAAACAACCATATATGGAAGCGATGAGAACAGAAGAGAGAATCGCTACCACCTCCTCCTTGTAACGATGGGAGGGAGCAGGTTAAAATCAATAAGACACTACATATTGTGACCTAACTTTGTGATAGCTTTTTCATTTGTTTAATCAACGACCACAACATAAACCATGGAGCAAAGAATGGTCATATACAAACGAAGAGATCGGTGTCGTTCTTACTAAGAAAAAAAGTGCAATTTTGTTGCCTGCCATGGGCGCTACTTTACCTGAGTATGCCAATGGGAGAAATAAGAATTATAATGTTTAAGTACATTTACTAAAATCTACTGAAGAATATAAAACAGAAAACACTAGTAATATTCCGTTAGTCTGAAAATTATTCTTTTAATGTAATTTAAATTACTAAAAATTACAGAAGCAACACCAAAAGCTTATCTATTCGTTTTAAATTTCCATAAAAATACCTTTAAGAATATTAATTATATTTACAAATTTACAGTAAAAGTAATGCATTATACTTCATTTGAGTGTAGACACACACACACACACAAAGAAAAGTTTTTAAAAAGAATCCTCATGCGTATTGGAATTGCGTTTTGTAATTATTTTCAAAACTATTTCTAGATAATATTTCGGACTCTTCAGAGTCAAGTGGAAAAAATTACTAAAAAGTAAATGGCTTTGAAATCTTGCCCTAGTTTTTAAAGTATAAATATGATTTATCAGTTTTTCAACTTATGTATATACCGTAAAAAAAGAGTAGATTATTATTTAATTTAAAAAGAAAAAACAAATTGTAGAAATAAATAGGTAAAAAATATCATTTTGCAAGATTTTAAGCAGAAATACAGTTTTGCGTACAAATCGAGCTGCGCCTTCTTATGGTCTGAAAAACTTTTTTTTCTTGAAGTTCTGACCCTAATGAAAAAGCTGTGAAAGTTTCAGACCGCTTTTCACCCCTATTCGGTCACAGTAAATTTCTTAATTTACGAATGGGGTCCCGTTAAAACGCATTGTCTCTGGGTGGTTTTCTACGAAACTTCGCATAAATGTGGGTTACGACCCCAGTCCACCACAGAGGTCAGATATAATACACCGTATTGAGGTCAACACACCTCCTCGGTGAAGATCCCGCGCATAGATAATTGACCTTAATCTCTCATTTTATTTCATTCTCTCTATCCCATAGGTTACCAACCTTTTTTGAACTGCTGCCCCCTTTTCTAGTGAATATTTCAATACCGCCCCCCTCCCACTCCAGAGAAATAAGAGCTTGCATAATGCATGGTGAAAACAAGAATTAAATTAAAAAAAACTTATTAATAGATAGAATAGTGTTGGAATTGAAACTCTACTGAATTTCTTCTTCATTTTAAAAAGAGGAATAAAAGTTTTAGAGAGGTATATTAGAGAGGTATCTCTTTCTCTCAACAGCGAAGTCTCATATCGAAATATGTGAATTTTCGCACACGTGATAGAAATGAATTATCAGAGCGATTTTTAAGTCTTTTTTAGAATATATTGGGTTAATCTTCCCACGCCCCTAAGTGACATATCAACGCCTCCTCATTTTCTCTGGGTCTTTTACCGTCCCGCCTGAAAGCCTCAAAGGCCCACATGGGGGCGTTATCGCCCACGTTGGGAACCTATGCTCTAGCCGGAAGACTTCCTTTTCGTTCGCGCTCGCTGACTGCATGTTTGATTTTTTTTTTTTTTCGCACTCGTGTTGAGCAAAAAAAAAAAAGGGGGGAAATGCTATAATTCACAGGGATTTTGGGTATTCTTTGCTAGTAAAACCCTCTCAGGACTGAGAAGATGGGTTTCTTCAGTGAAACTATCTCAAATTTATCATAAATTAGGCAATTAATGCTTATGTTCTCGAAATCCTGGTTTTTACCACACTGTGCACCAGCGCGCGGACCTAAGACCCCAGCGGCGGCGGCGTGGCGCAGACCTCTTCTTCTGGCAAACTTTTACATTGGTTTCAAAAACGGAATATAATGATGGGTAGTTTAAATGATAAGTGAAATATTAAGAATTGATGAAAGCTTTATTTATAAATTTGAGTGAAGATATGAATAAAGTTTGAAAAGGGGGAGGGCTGTATCAAGAGAGCTCTGTTAAAATTGATGAAAATGGCTACTTTTATGATTTTTTTTTAAATCCAGTTTCCCACTAATGATAGAAATGGAACTTTTGTTTCAAAAAATCAAGTCATCTTTTAACTATATCTGTTATTATTATTATTATTTTTATGTTTCCAATCGGGGACATTGGCCTGTAAAAAGTTAAGAAGTATCCAGATAAAAATAACACGCTTAAACCAAACGAGCGAAATTCGATCAGTCGGAGCGATTTTTGGCCCAGTTTTCAAAAGTGTGCTTCTCCTTTAGGAGCGTTTTTCGATCACAAGAGAGGAACGAACTATAACAGTAAGCGAGTAGGGGAATTCTGAGAAAAAAGACTACTTAAAGAGCACTTTTGCGGAAATACCGGTAGGTTTCCATGGAAACGGATCGCTCCGCAATGTATCGTTTTTTTTTTTCGCTCTTTGGGTTTAAGCGTGAAGCAGTTGAAAGTTCAGCTGCAGCTTGTAAAGAAAGTTTTGACTTATGCACGGCGTTTTTTATATTTCATTTCACACTACAGATGACAGTACCAGACTATTTCAACTTAATTAGGAGATAGCTTATTTTTAAATAGATGGCAGCAGTACTCAAAAAAGTGTATTTGCGATATGCATTGTGCAATCTTAGATCCCTTTTTTACTTATGTTCAAAGAAAACTTTACAAATATTTATTTATTTTACGAAGTAAATTTCATAAAATTCTCTAGTGTTTAAAACATATATTTTTAATGATTCCCTGCTTACTCCAAAACACACACTCAACCACAATAACCCCGAATGCTCGCTTTCCCTAGAAATTTAGCATTTTTCTTTTCTTTCGTGCTAAAAAAAATGTCCGAAACCTTAAAATGAATACATACATTGTACATGCACTTATTTTTGTACAATTTTCTGGAATAAAAAATGTAGGCACTTTTATGACCGTTTCCTTGAAAATAATAAGACCGTTAAGGAGTTAAAGTTTCTTTTCTTTTCTTTTTTTTGGGGGGGGGGTGGAGGGTGTCTTCACATCGAATAACCGCCGGGCGAGTGTTTGCAGGGAGGGCTCCAGGAAAACGGGCAAAGAGCAAGTGATAATGCATACAGGGTTGCCAGATGTCCCGGATTTTAAGGGACACTCCCTTATTTTATGATTTTGTCCCGCGGCCCGGGAACTTAAATTACTACGTAATTTTACTAATATAAATACGCATAAAAATATTTGAAGCTATTTCGATCATGAAAATATGTGGATATATACTGACTTTCTCAGCATCAGATTTATATATTTACCATTTACTTCTGGGAAGATCACATACACCTACATGAATCTGAATAACTTAGTAATGTGGAATCGCTAGCATCTTGTGCATCATTAATAATCTCTCAAAATAAAGTATTCAGCTACTAGACAAATTCCTTAAGTGCGTTTTGTAAACAATGGGTTTGCCAGCCGAATGTATTAAAAAAGAGAATATTTTATTATAAGAGAAATTCGGTGATTGTATTATGAAAGTCGGAATTCTAAAACATAAATTATAAATTAATTGAGCAATGGTTGTGAAATATTTATTAGCTTTCCTTAAACCTTGCTCGAAAATATGACTAATACTTCAATATTAAAAACATTCAAAAAAGCTAGTGTTAAGAACAAAATATAATTAAAACTCTCTTTTAAAAGTACACATAAATAAAAATAGATCACTACGCACGTTTCGGGTAAAACAAAAGATCCATTCTTTCTCAGTTGCAAAAGTGCCAACCGACATGCAGATAGACAATTCAGGCAGAGAAGTGAAAACAAATACTCTCCTTCTGTACGAAATACATTAGGTACAAATATTGTTATTCGCTGAATGGCAAAAGAAAATACAGTACATTTGGTTTCTCTTCTCTGTCTGCCTACCGGTGTGTCGGTTGATACGTCTGCAGCTGAAGAAGGGTGAACTCTTTGCACCATCCGAAATGTGAGTACTGATCTATTTTCATTTATATGTGTTTTTAACTGTATTTATATGTGTGATGTTTCTCGATTTGATACTGAAGCATCTACATAGAAAGAATAATTAATGCAGCATCATTCATCGTAAGAAAATATTTTAAAATTCAATAACCATCAGGATTTTAAACATTTACTTTTCTTAATTTTCTTGCAGTAAAATCTTTTAGAATGTCTTAAAAGTCTACACTTTGCAATATACCATATTCAGTAGACGTGATTGCAAGCGAGTTTAGACGATCTCATGTCGTAGGGAATCGATGACAATTTTTAATAACTTTAACTTGGAAAAGTTCGTTCACCAGTGGCATTTATTATCATTAAACACTTGTACATTTTTAGACCATTCTAAACACTTAGAAACGTTGATTGAATCATGTTTTCACATATGAATTTGTAAGATCGCGATGCTGCAACTGTTTTTTGACCATGAAATTCTTTTATGAGTGTAATAAAAGAAGTGTTTAAAATAAATTATTTCATTAGGAAACTCCAACTCAATATCCCCCTGATAAGTCCCTTGAAAATTTTTAGCAGCTTTCATAATTTTAGTATGTGTCTTCGTTGGAAATTCCCAAACAAAGGAAGGAACCCCCAAACAAAGAATGAATTACACGTTAACACCAATTTATGCCGTGTCAGTTCAATATTCCGTTTATCCAGTACTAGCAGGCAGTGGCGGATCCAGAAATTTTTTTTTGGGAGGGGCTAAATTTTTTTAAAAGCTTATTTCACCCAATTAAAATGTACTAAAAATCAAAAGTTTAGTCTAAACCAATGTATTAGGCTTTTGGGAGAGGCTAAGTAATAAAATATGATCATTTTAGCTATTTAAAGCGTATAATAAAGCAGAATGTTACCCTTGAGCAATCTCTTTTGGGGGGGGGCTGAAGCCCCCTAGCCCCTCCCCTGGATCCGCTACTGCTAGCAGGTAGTGGGGGAAAGCGGGGAAACTAGCGGGGAAAAGTTTCTATTTAAAATTTTTCCCCGTCTTCTAGCACCCCACCTTGTATCATAAATCCTTTTCAGAATTAATGAAGATCCCCTTTTAAATCTTCTCTCTTCGAGGCATTTTAACATCACCGACCAACGGCAATTTCAGCCAGAGAAATTGTATAATGTCTGAGCAAATACAAAGAATGATTTGCACTGGTGCAACTTTCCACAGCACAAACACCCACTAAAATCAAAGAGTATGCTGCGCGTGTGCAAAGCACATAGTGTGCGAGAGGGTTTATTTTGCAAATAGGCGATTGAAGGCCATTGTAGCACCCTGCCATGTTTGATGCATTGTCATAAGATTGTCCTCAGATATATTTTATATCAATAGCATCATAATTTTCTAAGAAAGCTAACACGGTACTAGAGTAGACGCTTTTTCCAGCATGATTTTCTATAGCTATAAACGAAAGGAAACGTTCAGGAATTTCACCATCTGACGTATTAACGTATCTAAACACTGATGTCAGTTGGTCAGTGTGTGACACATCCGGTGTTGAGTCGACACTTAGTGAAAAGTACTTAGCTTTCTTGTTTTGCTCTGCGACGATACTCAGTACTCCCCCCCCCCTCATTATTGTTATTAGTGCGTCACAAATTGTGGATGATAAATATGTTTTTCCTCGACCTTGATTTCCATATTTCGCTAAATGAGAGCTTTCAAAAGGCTCGTATTCTGCGATTAGCTCTTTATAGATTCATAGATTTTATATGAACTGAAAATAAATTGAAAAATTCGATGACAACTCTATTAATAAATTCATTTTATTCATTATTGCGGGGGCCCCTGAAATGGTCGGGGCCCATAAGCGTACTCAGCCTAATGGATAATCCGACCCTGCTTCCAAGTTCTTCTGTCTGGCGCCATTTCGTCAACACAATGCAGTTCACGAACTGTAATTTCGGGAACCGTTGCCGCCCCATGAAATGCAAAACACCACGATTTTCGCCCAGATGAGAAGTCCGACCTGGGTAGGTAATTTCTTCGAATTGAATTGCCCGATGAAAGGGATATACAGAACACGAATGAGCACATATACTAATTTCTCGGTTCTACGGAAAATAAAAAAAAAAAATAAAAAAAATTCTTATTCAAGCAAGGGTTTCCCCCCCCCCCTTTTCCAGTTATCGTCCCGACCGAGACTCAAATATATAATTTGGGGAATCGGGGACACTGAATGGGCGGTGAAAGCGATTACGCTATCCGAGAAACCGAAAAAAAATATAAAAAATAAATAGAGGTTGTGTTTACGAGATTGCTCCCAAGGCCTTTTTCGACGAAGTACGATGTCTGGCCGGAAAAAAAAGCACCACATTATGGACAATACTAACTCCCAGACGGTAGTATTAAAAAAAGGGAAAAAAAACTCGAAATATTTGCCAGACGTTACGAACATTCCTGGTTTTTTTTTTCGAGGTGGTGTACGCAATCTCTCAACAAATATATTTGAGTTTATACACGTTAACACCAAGCCCCCATCCAGAGCCCAATCAAGGCAAGTTTGGTCCCTGGGCACTAGCGTAAATTGGCATGTGACATTGAGGGGGGGGGATTGCAAAATGTTTCTTATTGTAGGAATATTTTCATAAGAGTGACATATGAATTTTCTTAAATTTTAAGGAGGGCAATAGCCCCTTCTTGGCCATGGCGTAAATTAGTAGAATAATAATTTATGTCTATGGCCCTGGGCAAAAGAAAAATTTGGGCCCCAGACGATAACATTCTCACCTTACCTCAAAAGAAAGGAAAGAATAATATGAATAATATACTCTGAAACATTTAAAATTTCTTTGACCCCCTTAAAACACAAATTTTTATTCTAAGTAATCAGAAACAATAGAATATATATATGATGTCAGTGAAACGTCAAGCCTAATTGCCCTTATAGACTATAGAGCAGGGTTTCTTAAACTTTTTAGTGTTGGGACCCCATAAGCATTTCACAAATCCAACAAGCGCGTGAGTGTGAAACTGTCAGTTTCTTCAATTGTATTACGCTACTGCAGTGTGAAGTCCCTACCATAAATTTTAATTTTAAAAGATAGAATAATGTAAAAATTTTAAATAAGTAACAATATTAAAAATGTAATACATCTATAAAATTAAATTCAATTGGGTAAATTCGAACATTAACTATATAGTCTGTCCATTAAGTGTGGCAACTTTTAAGCTCATTACTGCGAAAACCCACTTACTTCTAACAAGATTAACATAATGGAGGTAAGTCGAGAATTCAATATGAATGGGAATGGTGTGCCCATGGGCGCCGCCAGCTATGGGCAAGGGAACTCGCACAACGTAATAAATACGTATAAAAAAATCTGAAATCTGGTCATTAAAAAAAAAAAAATGTTGCTAAGCAAACCATTAATTTTACTTAAATATGTCATAGAGGAAAACTTTACAAAATTGTTATTCTTAAATAAAATTAAAAAAAATATCTTTCCAAAATAAATTTAAAAAGAAAACAGAATAGGAAAAGTGAAATATAACTAACACACACACACACACACACACACACACACACACAAAAAAAAAAAAAAAAAAAAACTGTAGCCTACGTGGTTGCAGTGTACAACGTACTCGTCCAAAACCTTTTGTATGAAGTGTCCCATATCAGCATGAACTTTTTCTCGGTAAATACTTAGGATGCAAAGTCCTGATAATCTGTGATCAGAATTGTTGATCTTATTCAGGACTTAACTCTAATAGAATACTGAAAAATCTTGCTATTGTTATTTAGTAGCTGCAAATGTTACAGCTATTTGCAAGCCTTTAGACTCTGTAGGAAAGAACTTAGTACGATGGTTTAATAAATCGAAGTGTTGTTATTGGGGGAGAAATCTAAAGTGTTTTACACCAATTTTTTTCATCATTGCTGGGTAAAGTGTAAACCCATGCAAACCCCCTTAACGGTTTAAAAATTTGTGACGCAGCATTTTACTTTATAGATATATGAATTTTAAATATAGGTCTTAAAAATAATTATATCAAATTTTGAGTGACGCCCTGCTGTGACTTTTAAAGATTTGTTTTTAAATCCCGTTACAGTTACTTTCGTTTTATTTTGTAAGAAGATTTAAGCATTTAAGCAATGCTTTTAATTATGAAATACACTGTCAAATATATCACATTTTTACTGAGTCTATATAATGTATTCAAATGAATTTATTTCAATAATTCAATTTATCTTTTGCGTCACGCTATCCAAAAGGCCTATGACACTAAGTAAATATTTAAGTAAATTTTACTTTAAAAAATGAATTTATCAGTTGATAAATTCATTTTTTTAAAGAACGTTTAGATGAACTACCAGTTAGAGAATTTGCGCAAAAAATTATTTACTTAAAAAAATTTTGTGATATGAATTAAAATAGAATTATTCTCGAACCCCCCGAAAGAAAAAGAAGTTTAAAATAAAACTTCTTTAAGGCTGTCTGTCTGAAAATCGAAACCTACCTCACATCTCTTGAGTAGAAAGCAAAATAAACTAATTTAATAAAGGTTCACCCCCTACCCCTCGAAAAAAAGACCAGTGTCAGAAAGCAGTTGTAACTAAATACATATACGTGTTCTCCAGCGTCAGAAGAATTTTCGTATGTCCGCGAGATCGGCAATGCGCATGCTGTAAGTGGAAAAGAGACTCGGCGTGTTGACATAAGCCGGGCGCATGAAGCTCCGTTTCCACTTGGGTCTTTACTGTCTCTAATGTCTTTACTGACTCAAATGTCGTAACGCTAAAGCATAATTCCGTTTCTACTAGCTTTGTTATCTCTTTCAGAATCGGACGCTTCCTCCAATGGCTGTTAGCAATTTCGCGTGTTTAAACTTTTTTTCTGTTTCCCGTTTTTCTTTTAAATATATCCCCTTTTGTTATTTTTAAATACGGAAGAATTTCTTAAATTTGGGCTTCCAATTTACGAAATTTCAATTATCAAGGCGAAATTAGACTTCAAAATAACAATAAATAAGTATTCGAACGAAAATGTTTTAGATTTTATTAAAAATGTTTGAAAGAATAGCATCTTTCTAATGAACAATTTCTCAGTAAATGTATTTTATTTTTAATATCAAATTTTTCATTTAAAAAAAGTAAGTCTTTTTTCTTAAACTTTACCTGATTATAACGATTTTCTTTATAATACTGCAGGATTAGAAGAGTTTGATAAGGCACTTCTGCATGCAAATTGTTCCATGAAGCAAGAGCATCCAACATTCCAATTTCTGGGCCCCACCATGGCCGAGTGGATAAGACACTTAACATGATAGACGGCTGAAGTGTGAAGGTCCCGCGTTTGGGCCTACCGTGAGCCTGCCTATCTAACGGTCTAGAGTTTTGGTCAGTTTTCTCCAGATTTAACGCGATTACAATTCAAAACCTCTGAAAACTCCTCCGACGAGGCAGCCGCCGCAGAATGCAGATGCCTCTCGTGTAAACTTGCCATAACATCACATAACACATAGCTCCAATTTCTGTAGGTCCGACCAGTGGCCGAGGGAATAGCGCTCGCTCTCAACTGGGAGTAGGAAAGTAGCTGGTTCAAACTCAGGTCTCATCCGTCGACCTAGTCGTTCGGAGTCTTAAGAGGTTTTCTCCGAAACTTCGCGTAAATGTGGGTTAAGACCACTTAGAAAGATCCCCACGGAAGGCACCCCGTGCTCGGCCTAGATCCTTCGTGTAGATGATTGAGCGTACAATGATCTCTCCCTTACAAGCGTTTTAAGAGACCGATTTAAAATTTCATATAACTGAGAGCCGCGTATAACTGAAAGGGTCTTATTTTCTGACTCTTCATCTAAAGTTATGAAAGATAAAACATTTGAAAAAAATATGCTTAATAATATTTTTTCAGTTAAAAAGAGTAATATTATATTTTAAAATATTTAACTATACAATTTAGTTTAACTTTTAATTAAAAAATTGAATGGCCGCACAATTTCATTTCACGTAGGAGAAACTTAATTATACTAACATTCTTTTATCAAAATGGCATCAACACTGCAGTTTACTTTTGTTTAGGCCACGTTTGTGATACAATCTCATTAAAATATGTTTTTGTATTTGAAGTTAAGTCATAATTTTACAGCTAACGTATCAATTTTTCTTGAAAGTGGCGCTTGTAAGTGAGAGACCTATGTCATTATTTTCCTATTCCTAGTGACGGGACCTTCCAAGATTCGCCTATAAAAGAGAGACACGTATAATTGAGAAGCGCAGTAAGAGGTCACTTGTATTCCGAAAATTAAACAAAATCAAGTAATTTCTGGTGTGATATTCAAAGAAAAGGCTATTGTTCTGTCAGAAAAATTTGGAATGCAAAATTCTCAGGCTTCGGCTGGTTCGCTAGAAAAAATTCTAAATATGGAAACTGACACATTTCACATTTTAGAAAATCTGGAAGAAAGAATAACGGGAAGGCGGAAAGTGAAACAATTGAGTCTTTGATTTTCTTAAAACCTAATAAGTATTGCTTATTTTTACACCTTCTTTTAAGATAACTTAAAATAATTTTTGTGGATAAAATAATATAATGATAAGTAACATCTTTAAACACGCCAATAAATTAAGAAATATATTCACAGTTCTAAGAATGTAAAGTGTGAAGGAAAAATGTTATTCTTTTACAATTTTGTTTAAGGAAGATCTCTATTTAAGAATAAAATTGGTCACCTTATAAAAAAGGTCATCTTACAAAGGTGGTAAAGTGTGATGGTGTAAAGGGAAATTGCATAAAAGAAGTGGTCACTATAGACAGGCTATCTCTTTACCAAGGCAGTCACTTTAGCAGGTTCCACTGTATTTGAATGGACGACGGGACACTGATACGGGAAAAAGTCTGCCGTTGCTCTCTTCATTGTGTAGGGGATGTGGTTTGCCTTTTAGTGCTGAAATCTTTTGTCGTCGGACCTCGAATGGTCATTAAAAAGTCGTAAAATCGCGACGAGACCCTACCCTACTACGACCTTCTTACCTTAGTGGGTGACCTAGTGGGTGTGACTATCTTACTCTGGTTATCTAGGACCAAGATAGCTGTTCCCAATTGAGTACATGTCGCTTTGAGTGCAAAAGGGCGTGTCTAAAATGCTAGTTTGTATATCTCGTCAGCCAGAATTGTACACCATGCTGCTGGTTTTAATCCATCAACTGATACAAAGTAAACATGAAAATATTGGACAGTAACTCCCTAGACAGGATAGAAGGAAACACGTCGATTGAAAGATTTTAAATGGAATTTGAAATTTTATTTGAAGGTACGTTTAAAATATAACATCCTCCCTCTTCAGTCAAGATCAGGCGTTGGACTGGTAACAGTAGGATTGGGCAATATACTCAGATAAACGTATGTGGTTGTATAATTAAAATACGTTTCTTTAATTCTTTAATGTGTTCAACCTTTCAGATAGTTTGAGCTATAAATCTGACTCACTAACCGCAATGTTTTAAAATGCACATATCTAAATATGAGAACTTGCTTCAAGGATTGTAAAACGAAAATATTTATAGAAGTATAAAGTAAATAGAAAAGAATTCATTCGACGTTCTCTCCAGCACACTTACAAGAAAGTTTCTCAAGAATTTTAATTAGTGTTCATAAAGAACTTATTATTAAGGCTTCTGTTATCAGGAGAAATTACATATTTTCTAAAATAGTCAGGATTTTTATGGTAATACTAAGAAATATAGAAAATGAAGATATAACGGAGCGAACATTTTCCTAGAATGGACTTCCGCACAAAAGAAGGAAAAGTATATTAATTGTGAATATACAAAGTTCTAGTGAACAGTCTGTTTGACCAAGACGGAAAAAAACTTTATTGATTCGAGAACATCGAAAAAAATCCACTGTACACAATTTACGGCAATTAATAAGCTGTAACTTGATTTATAGCACTCAGCTAATCACAGAAGCCTTCTCGGATTCTGTATTTCGCATCGAGCACAATTCTTCCACACGCTTAAACTCAGAGGAAATTCCAGGTCCATTAATAGCGTTCTGGGTTTGGAAGTTCCTTCTCAGTCTCTGGGATCCGCCTTGACCACCTGCACTACCTTGACTTCCATGGGATCCACTTCTACCAGTAGCGCCTTGGCCACCAGGAGACCCTGCATTTCCAGCACCGCCTTGATTTCCACGAGCAGGTCCACTGTTAGTATTCTGGGTTTGGGAGTTCCTTCTCAGCGTCTGTGATGCGCCTTGGCCGCCTGCGCTACCTTGACTTCCATGGGATCCACTGCTACCAGCAGCGCCTTGGCCACCAGGAGACCCTGCATTTCCAGCACCGCCTTGATTTCCAGGAGCAGGTCCATTGTTAGCGTTCTGGGTTTGGGAGTTCCTTCTCAGTCTCTGTGATCCGCCTTGACTGCCTGCACTACCTTGACTTCCATGGGATCCACTGCTACCAGGGCCGCCTTGGCAGCCAGAAGACTTTCCATTTCCAGCACCGCCTTGATTTCCAGGAGCAGGTCCATTGTTAGCGTTCTGGGTTTGGGAGTTCCTTCTCAGTCTCTGTGATCCGCCTTGACCGCCTGCACTATCTTGACTTCCATGGGATCCACTGCTACTTGGGCCGTCTTGGCCGCACAGAAGACCTTCCATTTCCAGCACCGCCTTGAGTTCCAGAAGCAGGTCCATTGTTAGCGTTTTGGGTTTGAGAATTCCTTCGCAGTCTGTGTGATCTCGCTTGACTTCCTGCACTACCTTGACTTCCATGCGATCCACTGCTACCAGAGGCGCCTTGGCCACCAGAGACCCTGCATTTCCAGCACCACCTTGATTTCCAGGAGCAGGTCCACTATTAGCGTTCTGGGTTTGGGAGTTCCTTCTCAGTCTCTGAGATCCGCCTTGACCGCCTGCACTACCTTGACTTCCGTGGGATCCACTGCTACCAGGGCCGCCTTGACCGCCAGAAGACTTTCCATTTCCAGCACCGCCTTGATTTCCAGGAGCAGGTCCACTATTAGCGTTCTGGGTTTGGGAGTTCCTTCTCAGTCTCTGTAATCTGCTTTGACCGCCTGCACTACCTTGACTTCTATGGGATCCACTGCTACCAGGGCCGCCTTGGAGGCCAGAAGACTTTCCATTTCCAGCACCGCCTTGAGTTCCAGAAGCAGGTCCATTGTTAGCGTTCTGGGTTTGAGAATTCCTTCGTAGTCTGTGTGATCCCGCTTGACTTCCTGCACTACCTGGACTTCCTTGGGATCCACTGTTTCCAGCACCGCCTTGGCCACCAGGAGACCCAGCACTTCCAGCACCGCCTTGATTTCCAGGAGCAGGTCCACAATTAGCGTTCTGGGTTCTGGAGTTTCTTCTCAGTGATGCGCTTTGACCGCCTTCACTACCTTGACTTCCATGGGATCCACTGCTACCAGCAGCGCCTTGGTCACCAGGAGACCCTGCATTTCCAGCACTGCCTTAATTTCCAGGCGAGCGTCCATTGTTAGCGTTCTGGGTTTGGGAGTTCCTTCTCTGTGATCCGCCTGCACTATCTTGACTTCCATGGGATTCACTGCTACCAAGGCCGCCTTGGCCGACCAGAAGACTTTCCATTTCCAGCACCGCCTTGATTTCCAGGAGCAGGTCCACTGTTAGCGTTCTGGGTTTGAGAGTTCCTTCGTCAGTCTGTGTGATCCGCTTGACTTCCTGCACTACCTTGACTTCCTTGGGATCCACTGCTTCCAGCAGCGCCTTGGCCACCAGGAGACCCTGCATTTCCAGCACCGCCTTGATTTCCAGGAGCAGGTCCACTGTTAGCGTTCTGGGTTTGGGAGTTCCTTCTCAGTCTCTGTGATCCGCCTTGACCGCCTGCACTACCTTGACTTCCATGGGATCCACTGCTACCAGGGCCGCCTTGGCCGCCAGAAGACTTTCCATTTCCAGCACCGCCTTGAGTTCCAGAAGCAGGTCCATTGTTAGCGTTCTGGGTTTGAGAATTCCTTCGTAGTCTGTGTGATCCCGCTTGACTTCCTGCACTACTTGGACTTCCTTGGGATCCACTGTTTCCAGCACCGCCTTGGCCACCAGGAGACCTTGCATTTCCAGCACCGCCTTGATTTCCAGGAGCAGGTCCACTATTAGCGTTCTGGGTTCTGGAGTTCCTTCTCAGTCTCTGTGATGCGCCTTGACCGCCTGCACTACCTTGACTTCCATGGGATCCACTGCTACCAGCAGCGCCTTGGCCACCAGGAGACCCTGCATTTCCAGCACTGCCTTGATTTCCAGGAGCAGGTCCATTGTTAGCGTTCTGGGTTTGGGAGTTCCTTCTCAGTCTCTGTGATCCGCCTGCACTATCTTGACTTCCTTGGGATCCACTGCTACCAGACCCGCCTTGGCCGCCAGAAGACTTTCCATTTCCAGTACCGCCTTGTGTTCCAGGAGAAGGTCCATTGTCAGCGTTCTGGGTTTTAGAATTTCTTCGCAGTCTGTGTGATCCCGCTTGACTTCCTGCACTACCTTGACTTCCTTGGGATCCACTGCTTCCAGCACCGCCTTATTTCCAGGAGCAGGTCCATTGTTAGCGTTCTGGGTTTGGGAGTTCCTTCTCAGTCTCTGTGATCCGCCTTGACCGCCTGAACTACCTTGACTTCCATGGGATCCACTGCTACCAGAGCCGCCTTGACAGCCAGAAGACTTTCCATTTCCAGCACCGCCTTGAGTTCCAGAAGCAGGTCCATTGTTAGCGTTCTGGGTTTGAGAGTTCCTTCTCAGTCTCTGTGATCCGCTTGACTTCCTGCACTACCTGACTTCCATGGGATCCACTGCTACCAGCACCGCCTTGGCCACCAGAAGACCTTGCATTTCCAGCACCGCCTTGATTTCCAGGAGCAGGTCCATTGTTAGCGTTCTGGGTTTGGAGTTCCTTCTCAGTCTCTGTGATGCGCCTTGACCGCCTGCACTACCTTGACTTCCATGGGATCCACTGCTACCAGCAGCGCCTTGGCCACCAGGAGACCCTGCATTTCCAGCACCGCCTTGATTTCCAGGAGCAGGTCCATTGTTAGCGTTCTGGGTTTGGGAGTTCCTTCTCAGTCTCTGTGATCCGCTTGACCGCCTGCACTACCTTGACTTCCATGGGATCCACTGCTACCAGAGCCGCCTTGGCCGCCAGAAGACTTTCCATTTCCAGCACCGCCTTGAGTTCCAGGAGCAGGTCCATTGTTAGCGTTCTGGGTTTGAGAATTCCTTCGCAGTCTGTGTGATCCCGCTTGACTTCCTGCACTACCTTGACTTCCTTGGGATCCACTGCTACCAGCAGCGCCTTGGCCACCAGGAGACCCTGCATTTCCAGCACCGCCTTGATTTCCAGGAGCAGGTCCATTGTTAGCGTTCTGGGTTTGGGAGTTCCTTCTCAGTCTCTGTGATGCGCCTTGACCGCCTGCACTACCTTGACTTCCATGGGATCCACTGCTACCAGCAGCGCCTTGGCCACCAGGAGACCCTGCATTTCCAGCACCGCCTTGATTTCCAGGAGCAGGTCCATTGTTAGCGTTCTGGTTTGGGAGTTCTTCTCAGTCTGTGATCCGCCTGCACTACTGATCCTGGGATCCATGCTACAGGCCGCCTTGGCCGCAGAAGACTTTCCATTTCCAGCACCGCCTTGAGTTCCAGGAGCAGGTCCATTGTTAGCGTTCTGGGTTTGAGAATTCCTTCGTAGTCTGTGTGATCCCGCTTGACTTCCTGCACTACCTTGACTTCCTTGGGATCCACTGCTTCCAGCAACGCCTTGGCCACCAGAAGACCCTGCATTTCCAGCACCGCCTTGATTTCCAGGAGCTGGTCCACTGTTAGCGTTCTGGGTTTGAGAGTTCCTTCTCAGTCTCTGCGATCCGCCTTGACCGCCTGCACTACCTTGACTTCCATGGGATCCACTGCTACCAGGGCCGCCTTGGACGCCAGAAGACTTTCCATTTCCAGCACCGCCTTGAGTTCCAGAAGCAGGTCCATTGTTAGCGTTCTGGGTTTGAGAATTCCTTCGTAGTCTCTGTGATCCCGCTTGATTTCCTGCACTACTTGGACTTCCTTGGGATCCACTGTTTCCAGCACCGCCTTGGCCACCAGGAGACCTTGCATTTCCAGCACCGCCTTGATTTCCAGGAGCAGGTCCACTATTACCCAGCAAGCGCACACACGTATATATTACGTATTCCCGATGTCGAAATGTCGAAAATAGGTCGAGGAAAAATTACAGCAAAAAATTGCGTTTAAAAGAGATCAAACATACATTGTGTTGTCGACGTTTTAAAGAGCCGTTGTATGCTGGTCAGGGAGGCGGCTATCTTCGACTGTTAATGTTTGTCACTCCCACGAGGTCTATAATCCGTCAATATATCGCCGATTTTCCGCTCATAGCTTCGGCGATCTGGAGAGATCCCCAGCCAGCCAGATGGAGCACCGAGAAATTTTTTCAGCTTAGTTAATAGTCAGTTTAACGTCGAATAAACAGTGCAGGGGAGACAAACATTACCGTGTCCTTTCACACGACCTTTGACCTGTCCACCCCACGCGATTTCTCAGAATTTTTGAGAACGCTGAAGTCACGTCACAGATGCCTTTTTTTTTCTTCTTTTTGTGTGTGTATTCCGTCGTGGTTCGCTTCGCAGTTTTTTTATGCAAGGGCAGATCTAGCTTCATTTTCATCGCGTGGTCACTGGCTGAGCTGCTGCGCTGCACATAAGAGTACATTTTCGATAGTTTTAACTATAAAAGTGGATATTTTTCAAGAATCTCTTGGAATATTTTCAAGTTTAATGCTAACACGATTTATCGTTAGCTTGACATGTATTAATAAGTTTGTCTGGCTCTCTTTAAATTGTGTTGGCCTGTGTTTTAAAGTTTGTCGGGGTAACTACTAATTTTAATTTCGGCTGTCAAAATTTTAGAGGTGAGTTACATAATTACTTAACTAATACTTATTTGCTTTGTTTCTTTTAATCATTTTCTTTTTAATCGCTAATTATAAGTCTTGTTATTCCTTATTATAGAGTGAAATATACAGGTACAATTACCATAAAATCAAATGCTTACCTTAAACATATAAAATATTTTTTTCTCATGATAAGCACGATTTTACTTAATGTAAGCTTACTATAACAAAAGTCGACCATAATTGCATTATGGCTTAGAATGAAATAAGTTAAGCTTTTTTGTGCAAAGGTAATATTTTTTTCTTTTTAAATTGTATACTAATATGTATGCATCTAGTATGTAATATAAACCTGTTTGGAGTAGTAAAATTGAACAAATCAAAGAATTAAGAGAGATAAATAAAAAACTGTTTGTGTAATGAAGTAGACAAGATTTTTCTCGTGGGACGGGGGGGGACTAAAATTTATAGATA
>JAWZYV010014514.1:0-41442 GCA_038373885.1 Cheiracanthium punctorium | reverse complement strand
GAATATATGGTATTTTCGAAGTTTCTTCCCTTGGGTTTCTCCACTTTTTTTTAAATAAGTATATTGATTTCAAAGAAAACCTTCGAAAGCTCAAGAGGAGGGCTAATATACAATTTAAACACAGTTTTAAAACAGCAAATATCTTTGGAAGAAAACCTTCCAAAGATATTTCCTCGCCCATCCCCAATCCTCCCACTCTCTTAAACGGCCTGCAGCGGCAATCGAACTGTCGGTTTCGAAGCGCACAAACATTAAACTTTAGTATACAATTTGAACAGCTTGCCATATTAAATGTTATTCGAAGAAAACCTTCCAAAACACAACTCACTCACCGAATCAAAACATTATCACGTAATGAATTCTGAATCATCACATAATGCATTCTTAGACGGCATACATTAAAATTTAATATACAATATAAACACAGTTTTAAAATGGCAAATGTCTCTGGAAGAAAACCTTCCAAAACTCATGGCACGAACAAAGACAAATTATTCTCGCATACGGGGCAGATAATGAAATGTAGTATGAATGTTATTGAAAAGAAGGAAATATTCAAAGAAAACCTTCGAAAGCTCAAGAGGAGGGCTAATATACAATTTAAACACAGTTTTAAAACAGCAAATATCTTTGGAAGAAAACCTTCCAAAGATATTTCCTCGCCCATCCCCAATCCTCCCACTCTCTTAAACGGCCTGCAGCGGCAATCGAACTGTCGGTTTCGAAGCGCACAAACATTAAACTTTAGTATACAATTTGAACAGCTTGCCATATTAAATGTTATTCGAAGAAAACCTTCCAAAACACAACTCACTCACCGAATCAAAACATTATCACGTAATGAATTCTGAATTATCACATAATGCATTCTTAGACGGCATACATTAAAATTTAATATACAATATAAACACAGTTTTAAAATGGCAAATGTCTCTGGAAGAAAACCTTCCAAAACTCATGGCACGAACAAAGACAAATTATTCTCGCATACGGGGCAGATAATGAAATGTAGTATGAATGTTATTGAAAAGAAGGAAATATTCAAAGAAAACCTTCGAAAGCTCAAGAGGAGGGCTAATATACAATTTAAACACAGTTTTAAAACAGCAAATATCTTTGGAAGAAAACCTTCCAAAGATATTTCCTCGCCCACCCCCAATTCTCCCACTCTCTTAAACGGCCTGCAGCGGCAATCGAACTGTCGGTTTCGAAGCGCACAAACATTAAACTTTAGTATACAATTTGAACAGCTTGCCATATTAAATGCTATTCGAAGAAAACCTTCCAAAACACAACTCACTCACCGATTCAAAACATTATCACGTAATGAATTCTGAATTATCACATAATGCATTCTTAGACGGCATACATTAAAATTTAATATACAATATAAACACAGTTTTAAAATGGCAAATGTCTCTGGAAGAAAACCTTCCAAAACTCATGGCACGAACAAAGACAAATTATTCTCGCATACGGGGCAGATAATGAAATGTAGTATGAATGTTATTGAAAAGAAGGAAATATTCAAAGAAAACCTTCGAAAGCTCAAGAGGATGGATAATATACAATTTAAACACAGTTTTATAACAGCAAATATCTTTGGAAGAAAACCTTCCAAAGATATTTCCTCGCCCACCCCAATTCTCCCACCCTCTTAAACGGCCTGCAGCGGCAATCGAACTGTCGGTTTCGAAGCGCACAAACATTAAACTTTAGTATACAATTTGAACAGCTTGCCATATTAAATGTTATTCGAAGAAAACCTTCCAAAACACAACTCACTCACCGAATCAAAACATTATCACGTAATGAATTCTGAATTAACACATAATGCATTCTTAGACGGCATACATTAAAATTTAATATACAATATAAACACAGTTTTAAAATGGCAAATGTCTCTGGAAGAAAACCTTCCAAAACTCATGGCACGAACAAAGACAAATTATTCTCGCATACGGGGCAGATAATGAAATGTAGTATGAATGTTATTGAAAAGAAGGAAATATTCAAAGAAAACCTTCGAAAGCTCAAGAGGAGGGCTAATATACAATTTAAACACAGTTTTAAAACAGCAAATATCTTTGGAAGAAAACCTTCCAAAGATATTTCCTCGCCCACCCCCAATTCTCCCACTCTCTTAAACGGCCTGCAGCGGCAATCGAACTGTCGGTTTCGAAGCGCACAAACATTAAACTTTAGTATACAATTTGAACAGCTTGCCATATTAAATGCTATTCGAAGAAAACCTTCCAAAACACAACTCACTCACCGATTCAAAACATTATCACGTAATGAATTCTGAATTATCACATAATGCATTCTTAGACGGCATACATTAAAATTTAATATACAATATAAACACAGTTTTAAAATGGCAAATGTCTCTGGAAGAAAACCTTCCAAAACTCATGGCACGAACAAAGACAAATTATTCTCGCATACGGGGCAGATAATGAAATGTAGTATGAATGTTATTGAAAAGAAGGAAATATTCAAAGAAAACCTTCGAAAGCTCAAGAGGATGGATAATATACAATTTAAACACAGTTTTATAACAGCAAATATCTTTGGAAGAAAACCTTCCAAAGATATTTCCTCGCCCACCCCAATTCTCCCACCCTCTTAAACGGCCTGCAGCGGCAATCGAACTGTCGGTTTCGAAGCGCACAAACATTAAACTTTAGTATACAATTTGAACAGCTTGCCATATTAAATGTTATTCGAAGAAAACCTTCCAAAACACAACTCACTCACCGAATCAAAACATTATCACGTAATGAATTCTGAATTAACACATAATGCATTCTTAGACGGCATACATTAAAATTTAATATACAATATAAACACAGTTTTAAAATGGCAAATGTCTCTGGAAGAAAACCTTCCAAAACTCATGGCACGAACAAAGACAAATTATTCTCGCATACGGGGCAGATAATGAAATGTAGTATGAATGTTATTGAAAAGAAGGAAATATTCAAAGAAAACCTTCGAAAGCTCAAGAGGATGGATAATATACAATTTAAACACAGTTTTAAAACAGCAAATATCTTTGGAAGAAAACCTTCCAAAGATATTTCCTCGCCCACCCCCAATTCTCCCACCCTCTTAAACGGCCTGCAGCGGCAATCGAACTGTCGGTTTCGAAGCGCAGAAACATTAAACTTTAGTATACAATTTGAACAGCTTGCCATATTAAATGCTATTCGAAGAAAACCTTCCAAAACACAACTCACTCACCGAATCAAAACATTATCACGTAATGAATTTTGAATTATCACATAATGCATTCTTAGACGGCATACATTAAAATTTAATATACAATTTAAACACAGTTTTAAAATGGCAAATGTCTCTGGAAGAAAACCTTCCAAAACTCATGGTACGAACAAACACAAATTATTCTCGCATACGGGGCAGATAATGAAATGTAGTATGAATGTTATTGAAAAGAAGGAAATATTCAAAGAAAACCTTCGAAAGCTTGGGAAAAAAAAAAAAAAAAAAAAAAAACAATGTTTCATGCTTTCTTTCTAAAAAATGAAATAACATTTAAATATGGAAAACTGTTTTTTACATTGATACTTTAAATTTTAATGTTTTGACTGCCATTTCAAGAATTAATTAAGTGATGAACTTTGAATCCCGTTTGCCTTTTTCCTTTCCTTTTTGGATTAAAATCTCTTCTGGAAAACTTTTTTAACTTTTTTTTGCTTTTTAAATTTTAAAACTTATATATAAAAAAAAAATATTTATTAAGAATATAAAAAAAAAAATTTAATATAAAAACTATTTTGATCCAGCTCTGGTATTTATATAGAGACTGCCGCATTGAGCCCTCGAACCCTACGGACGTCAGATGCATGCCCTCGAACCACCTAAGGCCGCATTGAGGCCAACGGAACCCACGAATGTGGCAGTCCGTGTGTTTCGATTTCCCAGTTGTTGGAATTTTTTCGCCATAGATGGTAAAAAATAAAATCAGCACCGTCCTAAATATTCGATACTTGCCTAATAACTTGAAAAGGTTGATAGAATACATCTTTCTAAAAATATGTATAAAGATTCCGGCAGCGGAAATAAAACGGAGTGGTCGTCACGAATTAATTGTTTCATCTGTTGCCATCTCTGTGGTTTGCAGAGGAAGATGATAAATGTCAACGGATTCTAATGCTTCAGAAATTTCATCTGGGAATCGTCCCTGAGTAGCGCCTCAGTGCGTAAAGCGCGTTCCAGGCAGCACGTTACAGCACGTTATGCGCGGCATTCATGGTGGTTCGATTTCCTAGCTCTGGAATTTTTGGATGCTGCCGCAGTTGAGTCTCGAAACACACGACCTCAATGCATGCCTCGAACGCCACGCCGCATTGAGCCTCTAGACCCCCAGGAATGCTTCAGGTCGTGGTTCGATCATCCCATGCCTCGAATTTTTTCGCCATAGTTGGTAAAAAATAAAATCAGGCCTAAACACATACTCCAAATTGCCTAATAAATTTGCACGTTTGTAATGATTACATTAGGCATATGTTAGAGTGTCGGCTATCAAAACTAGTTATAAATTGATTCATTAGGTGTTTTTTGGGGGGGGGTGTCATATAACTCCTATGATGGGATTTGATTAATTTTTTTTCGTGGTATTGTGCATCTAAATGTAATATTGCTTTGGTTAGCATTATAGCAAACACCACGTGGTACATATTATGGAGTTGTAGTCGCCGAACCCCTCCTATGAAAAAAGACTGGTGGGCGCCAATGATTACCATAGCTTAGTACAAAATCAGCTAGCAAAATAAGTTTCAAGTAGTTATATATAAATAATTTAAAAATACATGTAATGTGAACATAAATTTACAATTTAAAAATATGCTTTTACCTTATATGACAATTGACAACTAGCTGCGTGCCCCGCCCATTCATCCTTCCGAACCTAGTTAAGAAACGGAAATTTTCCCTCACATGTGTAATTCGAATTAATTCCAGGGATGGTGGAACTAAGAAAAGAGAAAAAATACTTTTAATATTGACTTAAAAGTTTGCATCACCTATGTACTACACATGAGAATCATTGCAATTAAATGACACAAAAAAATAGTATGTCAGACGGCATTCGCTATCCAAAAATGTAAAAGTATTCCTCACACGTCATCCCAGTACACTGTCTCTACTAGAACATCTCTTTCATATTTGTGAGTTTGCTCTAATTTGCACTAAGATGCGGTCACTTATTTCTTTATACCATATCTGCTCCCAGGGCAACCGTTACAGGAAAACAACTCAGACACGATCAAAAACAATACCCTCTCGTTTGATATATTTACATCACACACCCCATCCCTCTAGCAGCCCTTCATTCCAGCCAGCGAGAGATGAAAGATAGACAGCTAGCTGCAGACTATGTTAATGTTGGTCATTTTGCAGGTTTAGTCAACAATTTCTCTCAGTCGCACCCTTTATTGAGAGATATAGAAGAGCTTTGCGGGCAGTATAGTTATCACCATTATTATTAATTATGGAGAATGATATGGTAGGTTTTCAACTATACAGGCTTTATTAATATAGTTAAATAGTTACAACAAATATTTCTAGTTACTAATATTTTGAGCTAGTAGAATATGCATTCACATGTATTTTTCCACCTAATAGTAGGGTTACATTCATTAAAATTCCAACATAGGGTACCAGTGCTAAAATACGCAAAAGATGAGCTGATAAAATGACATCTTGTCTTTAAATTTATATTAGAGCTCGTATTAAGGATATGCAATATTGAAACTAATAGTAATTTTGTGGGGTTCATGGGATCTTACCCCTGACGGAGCGCGAATCTGTGGGATACCTTGCCAAGTTTTTTTTGTTTTTTTTTTATAGAAGGCTTTTTAAAATTGTTTTTTCTTAGAATTATGCAGTTTAAATTTTTCTCTTTCACAAATAAATCAAGTATCCTATAAATGCCGGAAAATCAATGCGAAGCAAAGAAATTGCCTGTGTAGACATAAGAAATATTTCTATGTACCGAAAACGAATTCTTTGGTAATTGGGAAAGTTTTTTTTTTTTTTTTTTTTTTTTTTTTTTTTTCACGAATTTCTGAAGAGCGCTGGTTGTAATTTCGCTTCACACAACTGGACTTTCTAGTCTATAATATACCAGCAGTAATTTGCACATTTTTTTGGCTTCAAGTATAAGGCAATAAATAACATCAGATTTTTTTCTAATAATTTATTTCATTCCGAATTCCCAGAAGGGGATCCGTTCCTGGCAAATGAACCACACAAAAATTGTGTAGCACCCTAGCGGAGCCCTTTGTGGCAAAAACACTTTTAAAAATTATGTCTACGAAAAACTGAAACAAACAATTAGATTTATTCTTTATCCCTCTTTTTTTTTCCTCGAAAAAATCTCGATTGGTTTCATAGTGTTTGCCCATGGCCATCACGATGCTTCAGCATGAATAGAAGGAATTTTTTATTTCTCAAACGACTGACCACCCTCTCTCAAACCTTACGACATCTCTTTCCCTCTCTCGAAAAACAAAATGAAACACAGTGCATTGATTTTTAAAAAAATAAACAAAAAAAAAAAAACTTTAAAAAGATTCCTACTTCCTCACTTTTTGAGAGTTTGAAAACTCAATGAGTTTCTTTCCTCCTCTTTCTCCTTTCCCCCTGGAGATCTACATACTACAATGGTCTGAAAAGTATAAAGAAAGTCTTTCCACAAGATTCTATGGCTCCAAAATGGATTGCGCACGCCTAACATGGTGTGGGATGTGAGATAATGCAAATCGAGAACAACCACTAGAACAAAGACTTAGTGAAACTTATGCCAACAAATTCAACATCAGTGAGTGAAAGACTATTTCATAACACGTTCCGTTAGGCGGATCCAGATTCACAACACGAAAGTACCTTGCTCATATACAAAAATAGTTTTTCGCTATCCCCCGATCAGAGGTGGGTGGGGGGGGGGCTTAAATAAAAACCTGTTGGGGGGTCTGAAACCCGCAGGTTATCCTCCAGCATATCCGTAAAACTAGTGCCTAAGCGCGTTATACGGCCGAAGGCGATAACTGTCAACCTCACCGCGATTTCGCGCAGAAAATATTCTTTGCGACCACTGGCTCAGTCCCGCTGAAGGAGAAAGAGGATTTAAACGCTTGCACATTCCGCCAGCAAGGTTGTTGGCCATTAGGATGTCCTTAGCCCCAAGCGATAGCGACCCGACCAAATACGACCAAAATGTGCCATGCTTAATTTCCTTTTTATAAATTTAAAAAAAATCGTTTCTAATCACAACAGTCACAGTGTGTAACAGTAAAATTCCGTAGAAGTTTTAAAAATAAATATATGGTTTTAAAAATATAAAGAGAATGTGTTGAATATGTGTGAATTAATTTGTTTTTAAATTATTTTTTAAATAATTTTTGTATTACAATCCCCTTCTAAAGACTACCGCTTTTTGCTTCCACGGTATTGCATTTAAGTTGAGGCCGTAAATGTAACGGCCCGTCGCCCTTTTTCCTCCTCATTCCTTCTTCCCAGCTGACAGTTCTCCTCTCCTTCCCTACGCTGAAGATTTTGTTCTCGCCCACATTCTTAGAAAAATTCCCTTCCAGCCGAGTCTCTTCTCTTGCTCTTGGCCGGAGACCGTGGCTTAGCTTGGTGACAATCATCGGGAGCACGGCGGTGCAGCCCCAGCCTGATGTAGCTTTCACGAGATTCCTGAAAAGAAGAAGGAGGTAAATAAAGCTGGTAAAAATAACAATATTTGTTAATTATACAAAATCTTCAATATTCTCATTAAGTAGTTTACTACAATCCCGGCGTCATTTTCCTTTTCCTAAATTTTCACGAAACAAATTTTTTATTGCTTCGAAAAATGTGCTGCAAACTGATTGCCCCAAACCAATCCTAGGTGGCGTATCCATAAAATTGTTCCATGGGGGGTTTTTTAAATCGACTACTCGGCAAACTCTAATATATTTGCATATACCATGTCTGTGATAAATAAGGTAGTGAAGAAAATAAATTTGTTCTTGGCACAATAAATTTACCACCTCAAGAGGCTAGTTATTTATTTACCGACTTTTTATTTATTAATCTACGTCATCCCATAAACATTTTACAACTGGATATTAATTTTTTGATGTATTTTTCATTGTTCTAAGTTTAGAAAGAAACAAAAAAATAAAAAAAGGATCGAAGAATGTTCAGGAGTTTATTGACGGATATCACCATAAAGTTTGGTATACTCAAGGTCCTTTTTCCCCTTCGTTCATGGAGAAAAGGAATTTTTTAATGAACAATTTTTATATTGAATGCTATAACTTTGTTTCCTCTTACCCCTCGCCCTAAGATACATGTGCTGCAGGAAAAACGTCGAATTCCTGTCAAACCGAATGCATAAAAACCGCTCACTAAATGAAATAAAAAAACTAAAAAAAATAAAAAAAAAAAAAAAACCAACAACCTGTGTTCGATCTATATATAGCTTGAACAAGAATAAGTAACGTGGGGGGATATAGTAACACGATAGAATTTTTTTTTTTTACATACGAGTTTTACATCTTTTTTATTATTTGTTAAATTTTTGTTATACAACAATCCATTTAGGCCAAAACTTGCGGCCTGCAAGGTGACGCTGAAAGTAGCGCATCGGAATTCTATTTCTTCCCCGGTCGGGTGCACGCTCTGCTGTTTTAAAAATTAGTACAACAGGAATATTGAGGACAGACAATACTTTTTACCACTTTCTTTTGTTTTTTAGTTTGGTTTTTTTTTTTTCATTTTTTTTGTTTCTTACTTTTTTTTTTTAACTTTCTTCCGTTTTTTTTTCTGTAACTTGATGCTAAGATTGCGCTGCAGAATGTCGACTGAAACTTTTTTCGCATTCCTGTTTTTAAAAAAACCCCTAAAGGTGAAACCTCCGATGATTTTTTGTATATTGCAAGAATCGAACATGTCCCCGATTCTGAGCAAAGCAAAACTGGGACATTTATTATAAATAAATGCAATTAAATTAAACAAGCAGTTTAAATTGAAAAAAACACGAATGCAATAAATAAAAAAATTGTCTCCCAGTTTTTTTCCATTGTTTTAAACATGCTGGGTGACAATGTTGAAAAAAAAAAAAAACTCCCTGAAAAGGGAGACAGTCCCCCAGAAAATGGGACATTTGTCACCCTTTAGTTTAACTTAAACGAGAACTAAAACAAAACCAACTTTAAAACTTAGCCGTTGCTATGGAAAAAGTACCCGTTGAAGGGATTTGAGAAGAGGAGGGTAGGGACGAAAATAACATGCGCATAGGGATATTGTGAACATGTGAGAATATTTTATTACACGATCCATGTTTTCCCTCTAGTGCTCGACGACGACGCTAGGTGGCGCTGCAGACGTCGAATTTCTTGTTCAAAATACCGCTCTGCCTCTGGAGAAATAAACAACCGTTCTAGTCTATCCTGGAACAAAATTGGTACGAAAGGAATATTTGTAACAACGGGAGAAATATTTTTATTAATGAATTTTAATTATACGCCAATTCAATTTAATATCCATTTTTTTGGTTTTAGCCATAAACTCTTTTAACTTGTGCCGCAAGTGGCGCTGGGAAGAGCAGCGAATTTCTTATTTATTTTCCGTCGGAAAACGGAACCGCTGTTGCTGTGAAAATTTTACTCATGGATATTTTGAATCGTCAAGACTTTTTATAAATACACACTTTTCCTTTCCATTTCTTTTCCGTTTTTTTTTTTCTTAACTTGGAGACGCTAGGTTTGCGCTGGCAGAATGTCTGACCTTCTATTTCCCTGTTCAACTGCTGTGCTGCTAAACTAAACGAAAATACTAGAAAATAATAAATCCGTTCAAGCGGATTTTGTTGACGAAAAATTTTTCGCAAGGATATTTTAAACTAAAAAAAAAAGAAAACCACTTAAATCAAACTCAGGAGAATATCTTTATTTATTTACACTATCCATTTTCCTCTCTAGCTACGCCGCTAGTTGCGCTGCAGGAACTCGCGAATATTCTGTTCAACCGCTCGCATGGTGAGTGAATACCGTTCCTATCCGACTATCCTCTTGACGAAAATTGGTACGTAGGATCTATTGAACAAGAGAAATTTTTTTTTTACAAATATAACTTACACACAATTCCCATTTTTTTTTGCCATAAAACTTGCCGCAAGGTGCGCTGAAGAGCATCGAAATTTCCTATTCCGTCGGAACCCGTGACTGTGAAAAACAACCGTTCTTAAAAAACAGATTCGAATTAAATTGTAAACGAACGGATATTTGCGCACGGAGAACGCTTTGTTTGATAATTTGCGCTATCCCCATTTTTTTTGCCTGTAACTTTTCTTGACGCTAGGGTGGCGTGCTTGGTAGAAACGACGAATATTCACTATTTTTCACCGTTTTTCAACTGCGTGCTAATTTCTCTTACGAAAAATACCGGTTACAATCAATTCAACTGATCAATGCGACTTTGGATGATTTGAGTGACAGTAAATATTTTGTTCGAGCCTGGGGATATAATAGAACAACGGAGAATATTTTTCACAACACTATTCCCATTTTTCCTCTAGCGGCCGCTGCAGAGCCGTCGAATTCTGTTACCAACCGCTCGGCTGTGAAAAAAAAAAAAAAAAAAAAAAAAAACGTTCGATTCGATCTTAGAAAAACGAAAATTACGCGTACCCTAGGATTATTTAAAAAAAAACACGGAAGATATTTTTTACGCATCCATTTTTTGTTTTGGCCATATATTTGATGGCCGCACAAGGTGGCGCTGAAGAGACCTCGGTTCTAAGTTTTTTCCGTTGAGACACCGCTTTGCCTGTGAAACAAAAACAATTTTTCGAGTGAAAAGTTAGTACGAACAATCTTTGCCGCACGGGAGTAAAAACGCTTTTTTTGCGCTATCCGTTTTTTTATTTTTTTTTTCTGTAACTTGTCCTAGTGTTCGCTGTAGAACGACGATGTTCTATTCTTCCGTTCACTGCGTGTTGCATAAAATACGAAAATTTACCGTCAAGCGACTTGAATTGGGGGGAAGGACGAAAATTTTGTGGCGCTTGGAGAGATTGGACACGATGTAATATTCACACTATCCATTTCCCTCATAGGCGTGCGTGTGCTGCAGAGCCGTCTGAATAATTTCTGTTCAAAAAACCGCTCGCTGTGACAAATCTTTCGATCTATCTTGAACAAAATTGGTACGTATGGATATTTAAAAAAAAAAAAAAACCCACGGAGAATATATTTTTAAATGTAAATTTTTATACGCAGTGTCCATTTTTGGGTGGTTGCCATAATTGCCGCAAGGTGACGATGAAGAGCGTCGTTAATTTTTGTTCCGTTTGGAACCGCTTCTGTGAAAATAACCGTTTTTGTTTTGATGAAAAGTAGACGCCAATGAACCTATATGAAGGAACGCCACGATATGTTTTTTTAGAATTTAGCCGTTCTGTTCTTCCTCGGGCTTTTAAAAAAAAAAATAAAAAAAAAACTCGACGCTAAGAATGCGCTGCAGCGCCATAAACTGCTCTATGGCCGTTTGGAACCGATCGGCTTAATACAAAAACAATTTTTTTATATAATTCACATTTGAAGAGAGAAATATATTCCTCCAGTTACTTTGATTCTAATTATATAATTCAACCACTAGGTGGCGCTGCAGCGCCATCAACGTTCTATATTAAAATAAACCGCGGCCGACCGCTATAAAAATAAAAAAAAAAATTTTTAAAATTATTTTATAAATATAAATAAACTGATAACTGACCCAACATTTTTGAGCATAGGAGAAATATACTCTGATCTCTGACTTCCATTTTAGATGTTACCTCACTGCTAGTGGTGCGCTGGCATGCGCTCATACAACTTTCGGAGTACGCAGTGCTGCGCCGACCTGCTATATAAAAATTTTTATACTTGACTGACACATTTTGAGGCATGGGAGATATACATACTCTGACGTTCCATTTAGTAGATGTTACATTACTCTAGCTTGTTACACTCACCATGCTAGGTCGGCGCGCAGCTACAGCATTCAATACTGCTTCGTCTCGAGTTAACCGGGGTGCTGGGGTCCGAAACCGCTATGCTATAAAAATGTTTTTAACTAAATACTGACCACATTTGAGCTATTGTGAGAATATATTCTTAAAATTCTGACTGTCTCATGTTAGATGTTTAACTCTATCTGGGACCACTGCTGAGGTGGCCGGCTGCAGGCGGCAGCGAAGCAATCTACTTCCCGAATAAAAAAACCCGCATTGGTGGCGAGCCTCGCTATAAATAAAAAATTTATATAACTGACGAGACATTTTGAGCATGGGAGAAGTATAACTCTAGACGTGTTCGATTGTAGGGGTAGTTACTTGCTGCACTGGCTTAGGTATGGGCGCTGGGCAGAGGCGCATCAACCTTCGAATAGCGCGAACGTCGCGTGGGTCCGACGCGCTATAAATAAAATTTTTATACTGACGTGACATTTGAGCATGAGGAGAAGTATAACTCTCCTGACTTCATTTTTTTTAGAGTGACTTAGAGCTTACTTACTACTTAGCTCACGTGCTATGGTTAGGCGCGTGCATGGCGCATCGAACATTCGATAATAAGCACCGGCTGGGGTCCGATCCGCATATATAAAAATTAAAAAAATAATAAGAAATTACTTGTAGACTGTGATCACATTTGAGCATGTGAGAGATATATACTACGTCTGATCTTCATTTAGGTGGTTACGCTCACTACGAGGGGGGCGCTGCAGGCGCCTTCACACAGTGTCACCAGAGACTATGTGCAGGGCGGTGTCGGATCGTCATGAGAAAGAATTTCATGTTTTTTAGGCGGGCGGAAATCTTCTAGAAAGCCTCTGGTACTCGCTGCCCCTTTTCGCTTATTAGAGTTAAGGAGTGTAGGGAAGGGCTTTGAGATTGTATTTAAAGGGAGCCCATTTGAACATCCAGAAAAACGCGTGGGCGCAAGAATAGCAAATTTCCCCTCCAAGAGAATTTCTGTGTTGTTCCGCGTGTTGCCGTTATGGTGCTCTTCCTGATCTGGATTGTTGCAGTTGTGTGGGTCTAATGGGTGGAGTGGGAGGGCATGTATTTAAAGATTTCCGCTATGAGACGCTGGATAAAATGATTGTCAAAGTTCGCGAACATAAACAAACAAAATTTATTGTGCCCGGGAATAAAAGTACCCCGAGCGAAACTTTTCGGGAATAACGTAGTGTTCTTATATAAGTGTGGGTAAGGAGGCCTTTAAGGGAGCGGAAGTAAGAGCCCTCATCGATCTCGCAACTCCGAGAACGGGGTATGCGGGAAAAGAATTGCTTTAAGTTGAATTTTTCTGGCGTGTTAGGCGAGCTGTGTCGGTCTGGTGCGGTTGGTCTCGATTGCTTGCAATTCCCGTAGTTTTGGTCAGAAGCAGTTGTTTTAACAATGTACATTATCCCTATGACGCTTGGGGACGTCTTGATCGCCCGAGTTCCCCGTTCCGTGTCCGACACCCGCATCTGAGAAAAAGCGAATGGTGTTCTGTGTTCGCTAGTGGTCCGATGGGTATTTTGTCGGCTAAAATAATTTTTTTTTCCACAGAAGTCCCGAAAAAAAAAAAACAAAAAAAAAAATTGCCTGGATAAAATATACGAAAAATTCGCGAAACACTTTTCGGGTCGTACGTGATCAGGCCGAGTTATTAAGAAAAAAAGAAAAGAAGTAAAAAAAAAAAAAAAAGTGGGGGAAGAGCGCATAATGCCTCTCATGAACCGTCGAATTGAACACGTCTAGAACGAGCGAAACAACCATTTACCTGGCTAAATAAGTTTCGTAAATTGCTTGTGTGTTTAGCTTGCTCTTCCGAGGATTGCGTTCGTTTCCCAGAAGCAGGTGTTTAATTTAAAAATCCTATGACGCTGTAAAAAAGTTTCATCAAAAGTTTACGAAAAAAAAAAAACTTTGCGATAATATCGACGAAACTTTTTTCGGGATGATTGCCGTTTAAGAGTGTAGGGAAGGGCGTCAGTAAGCCTCCTAAAAAACAAAAAAAAAAAACACCAAAACGTGTGAAAAAAAATTTAATTAAAGAAAAGGCGAGTTTTATTTTAATCAAGTTCAAAATATAGTAGTACGAAGAAAAGAAGTTTTTTGGAAGGACGAAAAAAAAGTTGAGTCCCGAGACAGAACGATACCCTCGAAATTAAATGCGAAGAACTCCTCGGTCAAACAGCAGATAAATGATTTTCCCGAGGATTAAACAGTTTTTGGCGCGCATCGTGGACATATTTTGGCACCGGAAGTATCGCGGAAGTCGAGACGTCCGTTTTGTTCTTCCTCCGCGGCGCATTTTTTATTTTTGAGTTGATGCAAAGCACTTTTTCCGCGTTTAACATAAGCATGGTTTGGTGTCATTGTGAGACGAACACATGAATGGGGTTTTCGGCCCTCGTTTTTTTTTTTTTTTTCGGCCCTCTTCTTTTTTTTTTTTTTTTTTTTTTTTTTATTTTGTTTTTTATTTCCGATTGTTATTCGCCTCTTAGCAGCTACGTGTTCAACTATCAAAATTCATTTCCAACTAAAACGTTCACCGTATGGAGTGCAAGTCGTCGACAAGTCGATCGAGACTTTTCTGTTCTCGAATTGAAAAAGACTTTGATGTCCAACGTCCGGCGGCACAGACTATTGAGCGCTCCTACTCTCTGACATGGCCCCCAAGCTCCACCTCTCGATCTTCCACGAGGCTCGGCCGATATCTTCCAGAGTCTCGACTGAGAGTGCCCGCAGTCTTCACCCCCCCCCACCCTCTGAAGGATGGAGAGCGTGTTGAGAGATAAAGTTTTCCCTTGCCCCCTAGTCGTTCCGACGGCACAAAAAGAAAACCAGCTCGAAAACGCCCCACGTACCGCACAAAAAACCTTTCCCCCGAGCTGAATGCCCGCGGGGAGACGTCGTGGAGTTTCGAACTGCTACCGAACGCGTATTGACGAGAATCATCCTCATCGCCACGTGGTTGATAAAAACATGATGCATCCGCCGTCCGCTCTGGAGCGGGGGTCCGCAGCCCCTCCCTTCGGAAGAGGCGCGCCACGAGTTTCGGGATTCGTGATGTCGCTGCAATGTCGAAACCTTCCCCTCTTGACGAGAAGATACCTGTTTTGTATCCTTGGACAGAAAGTCATATGCTTTGTCCTTCAAGAAGATTAAAGCCATGCCATGTCATAAGTAACATGCGTATTTTTTTATAAAAAAAGGACGAAAACCGCGAATTTGGCTCATTAAATCATTGTAATGGTTCCTTGGATCGTGTACCTACACTTGATTAACTGTGGCAATTCTAAGTGCTAATACCATCAAGCAGAAGCTCTCGACCTTCGTTGACGAGCGGCTTTTTATTTAGATACGCACAACCAAATCCGACTTCGTCCGTAAACGTGAGGTGACTCTGTATAAACATTGGCTGATCAGCACGGCCCGTCTCCGCTAACGTATCTTTCCAAGGTCTGACCTTATCTAACTTTTCGATGGTAGGTTTTACGGCGGTCGTTTTCCCTACCATGGTCGTAAACGGGTAACGGGGAATCAGGTATCGATTCCGGAAGGTGGGGGGGGACCTGGAGAAAACGCTACCACAAGCCAATGAAGGCATAGCTAGGCGCGCGCATAATTTACCTCACTCCGCAGAAACGGGGAGAGGTGTAAATGAAACGAAAAATAAAAACAATAAACGGGACTGCTTTTTGAGACCCGTAATTGGAATGAGTACACTCCTAAAATCCTTTAAAAAAAATAAAAAAAAATAAAAACAAAAATATTTTTAACGAGATCCATTGGAGGGCAAGTCTAGTGCCAGCAGCCGCGTATTCTTCTAGCTCCAATAACTGTATAATTAAAGTTTGTTCGGCGGTAAAAAAGCTCAGGTTTTTGGATCGCAGTTTCAGACCGGGGGGCGGCTCCACCTTGAACAACGCCGTGGTACTGCTTGTTCTGAACGACCCCATCCGTTGTTCCTTCCCCTGGCCGTCTTGATGATCCCTTCACCGGTTTTGTCTTGGTGACGCGGAGCAAGTTTTAACTTTTGAAAAAATTTGAGTGCTCAAAAGCAGAGCAGTGGCGCGACGGCCCTGAATAAAAATGGTGCTATGGAATTAATGAATAGGACCTTCGGTTCTATTTTTTGTTGGATTTTTCTCCGGGAACACGAGGTAATGATGAAAAGGGACAGAAACGGGGTCATTCGTATTGGGCGACGCTAGAAGGTGAAATTCTTGAGGAACCGTCCGCAAGACGACACTGCGAAAGTCCATTTTGCCAAAAATGTTTCCCATTAAATCAAGAGAACGAAAGTAGAGTTCGAAGCGGCAGAATTTACCGACCTTGCCCTATTTCTAAAAACCAAAAATCGCGATGCAGCCAGCGAATCCCGTGCTGTGTTCCTCAAATACACGCCGGGCAGCTTCCCGGGAAACCAAAGCCCTTTTTTTTTTTGGTTCCGGGGAAGTATGAGTGGGTTGCAAAAAAGAAAGCTAAACTTAAAATTAAAGAGAAAATTGACGGAAGGGCAACCACCAGAATGGATGCCTGCGGCTCTGAATTTAGACTCAACACACGGAAAACTTCCTATGAACTTAGATACTTAAAAACCCGGCCCGGCACAGGAAGGATTGACAGATTAAGGAGCTCTTTCATTGAGTCTGTGGTGTGTGGTGGTGTGCAGGGCTTCTTTGTGTGGTGGAGCGATTTGTAGCCTGTTAATTTTTGTTAATATTTAATTCTAATTAATTTTTCCGAATAAACGAGAATCGATACTCTAACTAGCCTACTAAAATAGACGCGCCGTTCCACGTCTGCATGCGTTCCTATTCTTCTTAAGAGAGGAACAAGCGGGCGTTTAGGCCGCACAGAGACAGAGCAAAATTAAACATTGTCTGTGAGGTGAGTCCATTAGATGTCCGGGCCGCAACGCGCGTGCCTAACATTGAAGAAATCCAGCGGGGGGGTGTTGCTTTCCCTGTCCACAGGACCTGGTAACCCAGTTGAAAACCTCCTTCCGCGGTTTCTGGGGGATAAGAATGGGTAATTTGTTTATCCTTGACGAGAATTAAGTTCCCAGTAAGCACGAGTACATCAGCTCGTTGTTTTGATTACGTCCCTGCCCCTTGTACACACAACACCGCCTCGTTCGCTACGCACGCTTTACCGATTGTGAATGATTAGTGTGAGTCGTCGGGACTGGCGCTCCGGGATAGCGTGCGCCTTTCGGAGGTCGCTGCCGCTCCGGAAAGAAGACCAAACTTATCGCATTTAGAGAATTGAAAAGTCGATAAAACATACAAGGTGCGTTATTCCGTAGGTAGAACCTGCGGACAAGAGAATCTAATATTTACCCGTGTCGGTCGTGCACCACACGAGAGCGAGTAAAAAAAATCTTCCAAAAACCCGGAGACCCCACAGGCTCCCTGTTGGCGACCAGTTTTCGGAGCGAGAAAAACGCACACCCACGGAACGTAAACATAAGCTGCGAGCCCATTATTTCCAAAAACTTCCACTTCGTCACATCAAATTCGCGCCTACCCTAACACACACCTCTCCTCTATCCACCGCTGCTTGCCACATAAAAAAACCAGTGCTACCTTTCATGAAAATGGTTTGGTGGTTGCCGGCAGAATACGAGCGGGTTTGAAGGGAGTGGCGCCCTAGGTGCTCGCTAAAAGGAGGCTTGGAAAGAGAGGCTGGCCCGATAACCGCCGGGGACAGTTTTCCGCCTCCTTGGTGTTTCCCCACTTTAAAACCTATTATAAACACCACTCGCGGCGACGTTTTTGTGGAGGGCGTTCCCACGTCCGCCTCGGAGCGAGGATTCCCCCCGAACGAAACGGTTTTTCGTTGAACCTCGAACTTCGGGTTTCATTGACCTTTCGACTCCCCCCACGTGGGAGTCCTCTCCCGCGGAGTTTTTGGAAGCGAACCGACAAATTATGTCACAACCAACCTACCCAAAACTTTAGTTATTCCTCCGTCGGAAACGGAAAAATCCTGACAAACTCTCGAAATTGGCTAAGGGAACAAGGGAGAAATCCCCAGAGTCCGCCAAAACTTGAAAACACAAACCTGAGCAGTGGATCACTCAGGCTCCACGGGGTCCGAATGAAGAAACGCAGCCAGCCTGCGAGAACTTGGTGTGATACAGGACACAGTGAGCACTGAATTTTTTTTTGTTTCGAAACGCACATTGCGGCCTCGAGTCCTACCGGGGCCACGTCTTCCTGAGGTCGACCTACGCTTTCTTATGTTGCCCGAAGTGAGGTGGTCATTCACGCTCCACGTACGAGTTGGTCGGCACCTCCCGGAACCCTAAAGCGGCTTCTTTCCGCCGACCCAAACCGAGCGGCGGCTGATCCCCCCACGGACAGTCCCAGAAAAGTCGTCCACGCCCCCTTTAGGAACGCCCTGACGTAGGAGAGGCGAGCAGCATTTCCCCGGATCCCCCGGCGCCTGCGTCCGACAGACGCGGTGGAGCGTGCAAGGACACAGTGGACTTGACATTGCGGCGAAACCTAAAACACTATTGTCCGACCTTCAAGAATCAGTGCCGAGACGAGACCCCCTTGAATTTAAATTATAAAGAGCATATAAATAAGCGGAGGAAAAGGGAAAAAAACCAACTGTGATTTCCCTGAGTAACGGCGCCGAACGTAAAAGGGAAAAGCCCAGCGCCGATAATCCCCAGGCCCCCTCACCCCGTCGCTCCGGTCGTGGAAAAGGTGTGGCGTTTAGGGAGTGAGAGCGTGCCGTGTGTTTGTGTCGGGGACTGGTCAGCAAGGAATCCCCCCCTGACCGAGGGGCCCTGTCCTTGATAGGCGGGTTTTGCTGAGGCCCATATCCAAGCCGCCCTGTCCGGCGCGTGAATCGATCTTCCCCACCCTTTGGAGTCGGGTTTGCTTTGGAGTGCAAAGCCCAAAATCGTGGTGAGTAAAAACCTCCACCTTAATAAGGCTGAAAATAATTTTACCGCCGTAGAGAAACCGATAGCAAACAAGTACCGTGAGTGAAATGTTGCAAGCAAAGAACTTTGAAGAGAAGATTCAAGAGTACAGTGAAACTGTTCAGTAGTAAACCGGTGTTGGCCCTCGAAAAATCCATAAATATCCGGTGGCGAGAGGATACTAGTGCGGAGCTCGGGGCGCGCTGGTCCGAAAGGTGGTGCGTGAGGCGTGGTGGGCTTCTCCCGAGGGAGGCTCGTCCGACATATTGCGCGTGTCACCGCCCAGGGTTCTCCTGACCTCATTTTGGTCTCTCCTTCCGAAGGATCTGCCGCAGCCCGGTTGTGCACAGTGTAAAGCGTGAACGCCAAGAGAAGGCGGAAAAATGGCAGGCGTGGCCGTGGCGTGCCTTGTGTTCGTCGCCGTTTGTTATTCTCACTCCCCGTCCCATGGGCCCGTCGCTCGACAGAGTGTCCCCCACGAGCCGCAAAAGGCCTTCTTCTTTCTACTTTTCTCTTGTCTGCTTGCTCTTCCCTCCTTCTCCGTCTCCTGCCTTCTAGCAGTGCCGGTAGGGTCGCAGGTGAGCATTTTCCACTGTCTCCTCCCTGTTCGGCACTACTCCTGAGTGGGCGCGTAATTGGGAGCGCCGCTGGGTTGCCATGGCCCCCGCAGGAAGGTTAGGATGCTGCGCGGGCGAGTATGTCGGTCACCCACACCGAACCCCGTCCTTAAACACGTGACCAAGATCTAACTTTGCCGATCAGTGGGGATCTTGAATTAGTACCCACGTGGCGCAATGAGAAAAAAAAAAAAAATAAAAAAAAACATAAAAGCCGACTAATCCTTTCAGTTCCAGGCGGCCGAGTTGATTGTTGGGATTCACTCCCGCTCGCGGGGGGCGGTCCACTCTACCGCCCTCTATTCAGCGCTCGCCGGTTGGGCGGAGCATGAGCGTAAACACTTTGCAACCCCGAAAATTAGAGATAGTGAAGCTATTCCCGACAGGAAACGAGGCCAAAGAAACTCATGGTGAGGTCCGACAGCGGATTCTACGTGCAATATCGAATCGTCAGATCCGGTGCGGTCTAGGGGCGAAAGGAGACTAATAATCGAAACCATCTAGTTTGATTTAGCATGTTCCCTCCGAAGAGTTGTCCCCTCAGTTATAAGCTTGGCGCATCAGATAATTCAGTGCTCATCCTGTAAAGAGAGCGAAATGATTTAGAGGTGCCTTGGGTTGCCGAGAGAAACGACTCTCAAACACCCTATTCTCCAAACTTTTAAAGGGAGAGAAAGTTCCCCTTGCTTGATTCGAAAGGCCGACGACTCGTGAGAGAGGGGGCCATGGTGGGGGCCACCTTTTTTTTTTGGTATAGCTGAACGGGGGCGCTGTTGTGATGTAAGCCAGACGCTGGGTTATACGCGGCCGCGATGATGCGAAGAACGCTCATTAAGAACCGCCAGAAAATGTGTTTTTGGTTGCTCCAGACAGCATGGAAACGGTGGCCAGAATCGGAAAATGATTCCCTAAGGATTGTAAAACAACTACACCTGCCGTAAGCAACTAGAAAACTAGCCCTGAAAATGATGATGGCGCTCCCAGCCGTCGACCCATACCCGGCGCTGCGGCATAATGCTCTGTGAAGAGGGTTTACGCCGCCGCAGAGTGAGTAAGGGTCGCGGCGGAGGCGTTGAAGCGGGGTGCCGGGACGTGAACCCGCCTGGAGCCTCCGTCGGTGCAATTCTGTGGTAGTAGACAAATACTAAACTCAAGTGAAAACACTTGAGAACAGATGTGGGAGAAGGGTGCCATGTAACAGCAGTTGAACAATGGGTCAGTCAGGTCCCTAAGGTGATCGAGTAGAATCCTGTTCCCGAGCGGACCTTATACTTTACCATTGTGCGTGATGTCCCCGCAACTGACCGAAAGGAGAATGGGGTCAAATTCCTCTCCAAACCCTCATACCCGTACACGGAGATCGGGCCTTCGGCCCAAGTGAGTGCGCGACCGCAACCGAACTCCGAGGAGACGTCCGACGAGGGACCCGAGGAAGAGTTTGTCCTTTTCTTGTATAGGGTTCGTGTCCCTGGAATCGCTCGTGTCCGGAGATAGGGAGCGGCGATTTTTCCCAATGTAAAACGGAAACGCGCGGGCTCTTGTCCGGTGGTCTCGTGTCCGCCTCTGGGTCGGCCCTTGCAAATTCCGATGGATATGGTGTGATTTTCCCAGTGGCCGTGACCGTAAACCCCATTAAAAATTCCCGCAGACAAGGTCTCCAAATGGTGAACAGCCTCTATCGAATTAGAAACAATGTAGAAAGGGAAGCCCGCAGTTTCGTGATCCGAGTTAACCTTTCGGACCAAGGCATTTGGCTCTGATTAGGGCCGGGGGCCCGTCGTGCTGGTGGTCCGTAAGCGGTGGTGTGGCACAGTAACCCCGGGGAACTTGGGCGAAAAACTAGTTGGAGCGAAAAAATTCCTTCGTTCGGCACAAAAACCAGCGTCTCCGGGGCCTTCCGTGGAATGCGCTCATCTGTGCAACTGGAAAACTCGAACTCTCTGTGGTATCCGATTTTTCGTGTTCGGCGGCGACTAACGGCCGACCTCCAGAAACTGGCACGGACTCAGGGAAATCCGACTGTCTAATTATAAACAAAGACATTGCGATGGGTGGGGCCCCGTGATACGGAGTGTTTGTGACGGCAATGTGATTTCTTTCTGTTCTCCCATAGCTTCTGGAAAATGTTCCCAAAGAGAAGAAATTCATCCAAGCGAGCGGTAAAACGCGAGTAGAAGTATGACTCTCTTAAGGTAGCAAATGCCCTCGTCATCCTAATTAAGTGACAGCGCCAATGAATGGATTAACGAGAGATACCCCATCTTCCGCTATCGGTACTATCTAGCGAAAAACCAACAGCCAAGAACGGGCTAGAGGAAAGAAATCCAGCGGGAAAAAGAATAAAAGACCCTGTTACTTGAACTCTAGTCTGACTTCTGTGAAGAACATGAGAGTGTAGTATAAAAAGTGAGGAGATTTCCTCTGGCCGACAGTAGAAATTAATTACCTTACTCACTAACTGAACTTTCATCGTTGTCTTTACACACTACGTTTTACTGAACTCTCGGTAAGCGGAGGGAGGCGTGACCCCTCGCATGGGTCCAAAGTTTCTTCCCCTTCTTCTCTTGATCCTAGCTTAAAAAAATAAAAAATAAGCGGCCCGATCCTCTCTGGGTGTGTCGGGCCTTCGATCCGGACTCCGAGACATGTTGTCATGGAGCGGGGAAGTTTGTACTGGGTGGCTGGTACATCTGTCAAAAAGTTAACGGCAGGTGTGCCTATAGGCGAGCCTCAGCGATGGAACATGAAAAACTCTCGCGTAGAGTAGAAAAGGGCAAAAGCTGGCTTGATCTTGAATTTTTCAGTTAACGAAAATAACACGGACCCGCGATAAGCGGGGCCTATCGATACTACATTATGTTTTTTTATAAATTACCTTTATAGTATGTTTTTATATTTAAATTGTATATTACGAGTTGTTAAAAATGCAAGGAGGTGGTCAGATAAAGTTTATCGCCACACGGGATAACTTGGACTTGTGGCGGCCAAGGCGTTTTCATAAAGCGACTCGTCGCTTTTTTTGTGATTCCGTCTGAGGGTCGGAGCCATCTTTCTGCTTCCTATCAGTATGAATGCAAGAATTCCATAAAGAGCGTTTTGGATGTGTGTCACTCCTCACTTACATAGGGGAACGTGAGCATGGGGATTAGGAGAAGAAACCCGTCGTTGAGTGACCAGTGAGTTAACGAAAAAAACTGAATAAAATTACCGCCTACTGTTGACCGGAGTCGTTGACGATTCAGTTATCCTGCTCAAGTACAAGAGTGAAAGGAATACCGCAGGTTTCGTGACTACTTGGTTACATGTCCCTTGAGGGCGCAGTGTGGCCAGGTGGGGCGGCGATAGTAAAAACCATCCGTGGGGGGGGATTACGGCTGAACGCGCCTCTTAAGAATCTTAGACGGTTAGATAATGTCGCATCGTCACTCCCGTCTAGCATCAACCCCAGCTCGCACAGACGATACCCGGTTCCGTTGTCCGCGCATGTTCGTTTTGATGGAGCGAGCGTTTAGCTAGGGTCGGTACATCCTTCGGGACTAGCCCTGCCCCCCCCCCCCCCCCCCCCCCCCCCCTTTCACGCCCCCGTCGGGCCCCTCGCGCCCCGCGCCGCGGCCCCCCCCCCCCCCCCCCCCCCCCCCCCCCCCCCCCATTATTTTTTGTGGACGTGTAATGGAGGCTCATGCCCAGGAGAGAGCCCGGCCTAGGGACTGTTCCTTCGGTGCGGTGGGGGGTCCGCCCAGTCTCTACTTGTCAATCGGTTGGTCTGCTTCTCCTGTAGGGGTGTGTGACTGTGCAGGGCTGCACAAACTTGCGTCTTGGGTATGACGACTTAGGTACTTGTCCTGGGTTGTCGTACGTTAAGACGACAGCCACCAATAACTGCATCCATAATTGAGACTCATTCCCCTTTGACAGGAGGTTTGTGCGGCTTCGCTGCACTCATCTCTCCTGTCGCAAATTTTTTTTTTTTTTTTACTTTTTTCGCACTAGTTCCCAGTGTTCAGTGACCTGAAACTTATTTTTTTTTTTTTTTTGCATGTGTTTGGTGGAGGGGTGTTCGCGTGTTCCAAATTTGCGCTTTTGTAAAAATATTGTATAATAAAAGGGTGTGCCAATTTCCTGTTTCCGTGAGTCACGATTTCCTCTTTGAGCATATGAATGTTGCCTCGTCGCGGTTTCTGAAATTTTTTTTTTCCGTCCTTGCATTCTTTTTTTTTCCTTTTGAAATGCTTTAAACATATTTATTTATTCCTTTTTTTCCCCATATTTTTTGCTAGGTTTAAAAAATTAATAAAATCTTTTTCTCTTCCGCGCTGTCATTTTGGCACGAAAAATAGAGGAAGGCGAATTTCCCGATATTGCAGAAGAAAAACGGAAAAGAAGAGACGAGATAAGTTTACGCGAAAGTGAGTCGCAGGTAACCTTTAGTTGGGGGGAGTTCCACGTGTTCAAAAAAAATTAATTTCTGTCAATAGTCTTGTGTGCGTCGATTGTTAGCGTCAATAGTAGCGCGGATATTCGAATTTTTTTTTTCTAATATGTCTCGTCTGTGAGCGCGTTCCCCCTCTCATTTTTTTTTTTTTTTCTTTTCCCTTTTTCTCCCTTCCTCTTTCTTTTTCTCCTTCCCGATTCTGCAATTAATAGAAGTCTAAATATGGTAATTTTTCGTTCCCGACGAAGTTTTTCCTTCCCATGGTTTCTTTTCTCTCTCCACTTATTTTTTTTTAAATAAGGAGTATATTTGATTGCAATCAAAAAAAACCAAAAAAAAACCTTCGAAAGCTCAAGAGGATGGCTAATATACAATTTAAACACAGTTTTAAAATGGCAAATGTCTCTGGAAGAAAACCTTCCAAAGATATTTCCTCGCCCACCCCCAATTCTCCCACCCTCTTGAACGGCCTGCAGCGGCAATCGAACTGTCGGTTTCGAAGCGCACAAACATTAAACTTTAGTATACAATTTGAACAGCTTGCCATATTAAATGTTATTCGAAGAAAACCTTCCAAAACGCAACTCACTCACCGAAACAAAACATTATCACGTAATGATTTCTGAATTATCACACAATGCATTCTTAGATGGCATACATTAAAATTTAATATACAATATAAACACAGTTTTAAAATGGCAAATGTCTCTGGAAGAAAACCTTCCAAAACTCATGGCACGAACAAATACAAATTATTCTCGCATACGGGGCAGATAATGAAATGTAGTATGAATGTTATTGAAAAGAAGGAAATATTATTCAAAGAAAACCTTCGAAAGCTCAAGAGGATGGCTAATATACAATTTAAACACAGTTTTAAAATGGCAAATGTCTCTGGAAGAAAACCTTCCAAAGATATTTCCTCGCCCACCCCCAATTCTCCCACCCTCTTGAACGGCCTGCAGCGGCAATCGAACTGTCGGTTTCGAAGCGCACAAACATTAAACTTTAGTATACAATTTGAACAGCTTGCCATATTAAATGTTATTCGAAGAAAACCTTCCAAAACGCAACTCACTCACCGAAACAAAACATTATCACGTAATGATTTCTGAATTATCACACAATGCATTCTTAGATGGCATACATTAAAATTTAATATACAATATAAACACAGTTTTAAAATGGCAAATGTCTCTGGAAGAAAACCTTCCAAAACTCATGGCACGAACAAATACAAATTATTCTCGCATACGGGGCAGATAATGAAATGTAGTATGAATGTTATTGAAAAGAAGGAAATATTATTCAAAGAAAACCTTCGAAAGCTCAAGAGGATGGCTAATATACAATTTAAAACACAGTTTTAAACATGGCAAATGTCTCTGGAAGAAAAACCTTCCAAAGATATTTTCCTCGCCCACCCCCAATTCTCCCACCCTCTTGAACGGCCTGCAGCGGCAATCGAACTGTCGGTTTCGAAGCGCACAAACATTAAACTTTAGTATACAATTTTGAACAGCTTGCCATATTAAATGTTATTCGAAGAAAAAACCTTCCAAAACGCAACTCACTCACCGAAAACAAAACATTATCACGTAATGATTTCTGAATTATCACACAATGCATTCTTAGATGGCATACATTAAAAATTTAAATATACAATATAAACACAGTTTTAAAATGGCAAATGTCTCTGGAAGGAAAACCTTCCAAAACTCATGGCACGAACAAATACAAATTATTCTCGCATACGGGGCAGATAATGAAATGTAGTATGAATGTTATTGAAAAGAAGGAAATATTATTCAAAGAAAACCTTCGAAAGCTCAAGAGGATGGCGTAATAATACAAATTTAAACACAGTTTTAAAATGGCAAATGTCTCTGGAAAGAAAACCTTTCCAAAGATATTTCCTCCGCCCACCCCCCAATTCTCCCACCCTCTCTGAAACGGCCTGCAGCGGCAATCGAACTGGTCGGTTTCGAAGCGCACAAAACATTAAACTTTAGTATATACAATTTGAAACAGCTTGCCATATTAAATGTTATTCGAAGAAAAACCTTCCACAAAACTGCAACTCACCTCACCGAAACAAAACATTAATCACGTAATGATTTCTGAATTATCACACAATGCATTCTTAGATGGCATACATTAAAATTTAATATACAATATAAAACACAGTTTTAAAATGGCAAATGTCTCTGGAGAAAAACCTTCCAAAAACTCATGGCACGAACAAAATACAAATTATTCTCGCATACGGGGCAGATAATGAAATGTAGTATGAATGTTATTGAAAAGAAGGTAAATATTATTCAAAGAAAACCTTCGAAAGCTCAAGAGATGGCTAATATACAATTAAACACAGTTTTTAAAATGGCAAATGTCTCTGGAAGAAAACCTTCCAAAGATATTTCCTCGCCCCACCCCAATTCTCCCACCCCTCTTGAACGGCCTGCAGCGGCAATCGAACTGTCCGGTTTCGAAGCGCACAAACATTAAACTTTAGTATACAATTTGAACAGCTTGCCATATTAAATGTTATTCGAAGAAAACCTTCCAAAACCGCAAACTCACTCACCGAATCAAAACAAAACATTAATCACGTAATGAATTCTGAATTATCACACATTGCATTCTTAGATGGCATACATTAAAATTTAATATACAATATAAACACAGTTTTTAAAATGGCAAATGTCTCTGGAAGAAAACCTTCCAAAACTCATGGCACGAACAAATACAAATTATTCTCGCATACGGGGCAGATAATGAAATGTAGTATGAATGTTATTGAAAAGAAGGAAATATTATTCAAAGAAAAACCTTCGAAAGCTCAAGAGGATGGCTAATATACAATTTAAAATCACGCGTTGTGTAATGGTTCATTTTGTCTCGGATGTTTATTACAAGTCAGCCAATGATAACTCTGGGGTGGTGGCGGGTTGTGGGGTAGTGTGAGGAGGTTGGAGCGGGTGTCGGTAGTTTATGGTGGGGGTAGGGTGGGGTCGGAGTTGGGCGGAGTGGGGGTGGGTGGGTGGGGTTGTGGGGGTAGGGGCGCTGTGCGGTTGGGTGGCGGGGGGGGTATGGTGGGGTGGGGGGGGGGGGTTTTGGGGGCGGGGGGTGGCGGTTGTCGGGCGGCCTGGGGGCGGGGTGTGGCGAAGGGAACGGCTGCGCCACGTTGTCGTGAGCGGGGGGGGGGGGGGGGGGGGGGGGGGTGGGGAGCGGAGGGAGGGTTAGCGTGGGGCGGCACCGTGAGGATTTGGGACGTGGGGGGGGGGGGGGGGGGGGGGGTTGAGGGTGGTGTGAAGGTGACGGGGGGTGGGGCGGGGGGAGGCGGGTATTACTTTTAATTTATTAATCTGTTGATTTACTGGGCTTGATTTCTATTTTTTTTCAAAGTCGCTTTTACTTTTTACTTATTTTTTTTTTTTTTTTCTCTTTTTTTTTTTTCTTTTCATTTTCAATTTTGTAACGTTTATTTATGTTTGAGGTGACGGTTTTCCTCGCCCACCCCAATTTCTAGCCCACTCCCTCTTGAACGGCCTGCAGCGGCAATCGAACTGTCGGTTGCGAAAGCCTGCACCACAGATTATTAAACTTGTAGTATCCGATGTTGAAATCAGGCTGTTGCTCATATTTAAAATGTTATTCGAAGACAAACCTTCCACAAAGGCCAGACTCAGATGCTCACCAGAATCCAAATACATTATCACACGTAAATGATTATGCGTGAAAATGAGCAGCACACCGCCAATGCATTTCTGGTAGACGGCAATACATGTAAAAATTTAAAAATGTAGGTTACGATATATAAAACCCAGTTTTAAAAAAAAAATGGCAAATGTCCTCTGGAAGAAAAAACCTTCCAAAACTCATGGGCACGAACAAATACAAATTATTCTCGCATACGGGGCAAGATAATGAAAATGTAGTATGAATGTTATTGAAAAGAAGGAAATATTATTCAAAGAAAAAACCTTCGAAAGCTCAAGAGGATGGCTAATATACAATTTATAAACACAGTTTTTAAAACAGCAAATATCTGTGGAAAGAAAACCTTCCAAAGATATTTCCTCGCCCACCCCCAATTCTATCTCCCACCCCTCTTAAACGGCCTGCAGCGGCAATCGAACTGTCGGTTTCGGAAGCGCCACAAACATATTAAACTTTAGTATACAATTTGAACAGCTTGCCATATTAAATATGCTATTCGAAGAAAAACCTTCCAAAACACAACTCACTCACCGAATAACAAAACATTATCACGTAATGATTTCTGAATTATCACACAATGCATTCTTATGATGGCATACATTAAAAAAGATTTTTATATCAATATAAACTACAGTTTTTAAAATGGCAAATGTCACTCTGAAGAAAAACCCTTCCAAAACCATGCATGGCACGAACCAAATACAAATTATTCCTCGCATAACGGGCAGATAATGAAATGTAAGTATGAATGTTATTGAAAAGAAGGAAATATTATTCAAAGCAAAACCGTCGGAAAGGCTCAAGAAGGAATGGCAATAAAAATAACAATATTAAATAAACACAGTTTTTAAAACTGCAAATATCTTTGGAAGAAAACCTTCCCAAAGATAGTTTTCCTCCGCCCACCCCCAAATTCTCCTTTCTCCACCCCCTACTTGAACGGCCTGCAGCGGCAATCGAACTGTCGGTTTCGAAGCGGCACAAACATTAAACTTAGTATACAATTTGAACACCTTGCCATATTAAATGTTATTACGAAAAGAAAACCGGTCCTACCAAAACGCAACTCACGTCACCCGAAACAAAACATTATCACGTAATGCATTTTCTACTGAATTATCCACACAATGCATTCCTTAGATGGCAATAGCATTAAAATTTTAAATATACAAAGATATAAAACACAGGTTTTTTTAAAAATGCTTAAAATAGTCTCTGGAAAAAAACCTTCCAAAACTACTCATTCATGGCACGAACAAAGATACAAATTTATTTTCCGCATGACGGGCGAGATAAATGAAATGTAGTATGAATGTTATTGAAAAGAAGGAAATATTATTCAAAGAGAAACCTTCGAAAGCTTCAAGAGGAGGCTAATATACAATTTACAATAACAACAGTTTTAAAACACAGTGTCAAATGCTACTGGAAGAAAACCTTCCAAAGATAATGTCCTTCCTTCTCCCACCCCCAAGTTTTTCTTCGTTTTCCCACCCTGAAACTTGAAACAAACGGACCTGCACGGCATATTCGAACTGTCGGTTCGAAGAACGACCACAAACATTAAACTAACTTAGTAGTATACAATTCTGAATACCACTGCATACTTAAGGCATGCCATTTAAATGAGATATACGAAAGTAAACCTCCACGTTCTAACTCACTCTCCACCGAAAATTCAAAACTATCATTAATCACGTAATGAATTCTTCTGAATGTATCCACATAATGCAATGTCGTTAGTATGATACATGAACAATGAAGAAATATTATATCAACATATAAAAAACACAGTTTAAAAACATAAAATGGCAAATTGATGTCTCTGGGAAGAAAACCTTCCCAAAAACCTCGCATTGGAACTGAACAAATACAAAAAATTACTTCTTCGCAGTCACTGGCAGATACATTTTAGGCCATATAAATTTGACCATGAATATTCGAAATAGTAAGGAAAAGTAGGTAATATTCAAAGATAAAACCTTCGAAAGCCTCAAGAAGGATGATGATAATATTACAGTTTTTAATAATAAACACATAAGAAAAAAATTATTTTTAATATAATAAGACACATTGTTTTTTAATTAATAATCTAGAAGCAATATCGTTCTGGAAGAAGAAAACCTTCCAAAGATATTTTCCGTCGCCCACTACCCCAATTCTCCCCACCCTCTTTAAACGCCTGCAGCGGGCAATCGAACTGTCGGTTTTCGAAGCGCAGCACCGCAAACAATTAAATAACTCTTAGTAATAAATATCTAATTGAAAAACATCTTGCCATATTAAATGTTTATTCGAAGAAAACCTTCCAAAACACAACTCACTCAGACGTGAACCCACTCGAGAAACATATCACGTAATGATTTCTGAATTAACACATAATGCATTCTTAGACGGCATACATTAAAATTTAATATACAATATAAACACAGTTTTAAAATGGCAAATGTCTCTGGAAGAAAACTTCCAAAACTCATGGCACGAACAAAGACAAATTATTCTCGCATACGGGGCAGATAATGAAATGTAGTATGAATGTTATTGAAAAGAAGGAAATATTCAAAGAAAACCTTCGAAAGCTCAAGAGGATGGATAATATACAATTTAAACACAGTTTTTAAAACAGCAAATATCTTTGGAAGAAAACCTTCCAAAGATATTTCCTCGCCCACCCCCAATTCTCCCACCCTCTTAAACGGCCTGCAGCGGCAATCGAACTGTCGGTTTCGAAGCGCAGAAACATTAAACTTTAGTATACAATTTGAACAGCTTGCCATATTAAATGCTATTCGAAGAAAACCTTCCAAAACACAACTCACTCACCGAATCAAAACATTATCACGTAATGAATTTTTGAATTATCACATAATGCATTCTTAGACGGCATACATTAAAATTTAATATACAATTTAAACACAGTTTTAAAATAGCAAATGTCTCTGGAAGAAAACCTTCCAAAACTCATGGTACGAACAAACACAAATTATTCTCCGCATACGGGGCAGATAATGAAATGTAGTATGAATGTTATTGAAAAGAAGGAAATATTCAAAGAAAACCTTCGAAAGCTCAAGAGGATGGATAATATACAATTTAAACACAGTTTTATAACAGCAAATATCTTTGGAAGAAAACCTTCCAAAGATATTTCCTCGCCCACCCCCAATTCTCCCACCCTCTTAAACGGCCTGCAGCGGCAATCGAACTGTCGGTTTCGAAGCGCAGAAACATTAAAACTTTAGTATACAATTTGAACAGCTTGCCATATTAAATGCTATTCGAAGAAAACCTTCCAAAACACAACTCACTCACCGAATCAAAACATTATCACGTAATGAATTCTGAATTATCACATAATGCATTCTTAGACGGCATACATTAAAATTTAATATACAATTTAAACACAGTTTTAAAATAGCAAATGTCTCTGGAAGAAAACCTTCCAAAACTCATGGTACGAACAAACACAAATTATTCTCCGCATACGGGGCAGATAATGAAATGTAGTATGAATGTTATTGAAAAGAAGGAAATATTCAAAGAAAACCTTCGAAAGCTCAAGAGGATGGATAATATACAATTTAAACACAGTTTTAAAACAGCAAATATCTTTGGAAGAAAACCTTCCAAAGATATTTGCTTGCTCCCCCCACACTTTGATTATTAGAATAATTCTTTAAAACACAAAAGATTAAAATTTACCCTTGCCTTGGGTATACTAAACCAAAGGCAAAACAATCATCAGAAACTCGACAACGTTCATACGTGTCGATCACTCATCCCCTCAGAAATGCGAAATTCATTCATCTCGACAATTTAAATTCACGGAACCATTGACAGTCAGCAGAGTGAGCTTCGCTGCCTTGCAAACTCCGAGAAATAAAATAACGCGAACATACGAGTATAGTTACCTTCCTTTCGTCTCGCACCATCCCCAAGCGCAGAAAAAACACCGGCGCACAAATGTCAGGCAATTCTAAAAGCAAGCGTTCACATGCCCCTCGTCAAAACCACCATCCTCCGGAGGGAAAAAAAAAACAAGTCGGAAGTGGGGGATGTTCGCAGTGGCATGGCGTAAGGGGGGGGCTCCCATACCCAGGCATGTGCCCCCCTGGATCCCCTGCTGCTGCCTACTTTGATTATTAGAATAATTCGTTCAAACACAAAAGATTAAAATTTACCCTTGCCATGGGTATACTAAACCAAAGGGAAAACAATCATCAGAAACCCGACAACGTTCATACGTGTCGATCACTCATCCCCTCAGAAATGCGAAATTCATTCATCTCGACAATTTAAATTCACGGAACCATTGACAGTCAGCAGAGTGAGCTTCGCTGCCTTGCAAACTCCGAGAAATAAAATAACGCGAACATACGAGTATAGTTACCTTCCTTTCGTCTCGCACCATCCCCAAGCGCAGAAAAAAACACCGGTGCACAAATGTCAGGCAATTCTAAAAGCAAGCGTTCACATGCCACTCGTCAAAACCACCATCCTCCGGAGGGAAAAAAAAACAAGTCGGAAGTGGGGGATGTTCGCAGTGGCATGGCGTAAGGGGGGGGCTCCCATACCCAGGCATGTGCCCCCCTGGATCCCCTGCTGCTGCCTACTTTGATTATTAGAATAATTCGTTAAAACACAAAAGATTAAAATTTACCCTTGCCATGGGTATACTAAACCAAAGGGAAAACAATCATCAGAAACCCGACAATGTTCATACGTGTCGATCACTCATCCCCTCAGAAATGCGAAATTCATTCATCTCGACAATTTAAATTCACGGAACCATTCACAGTCAGCAGAGTGAGCTTCGCTGCCTTGCAAACTCCGAGAAATAAAATAACGCGAACATACGAGTATAGTTACCTTCCTTTCGTCTCGCACCATCCCCAAGCGCAGAAAAAACACCGGCGCACAAATGTCAGGCAATTCTAAAAGCAAGCGTTCACATGCCCCTCGTCAAAACCACCATCCTCCGGAGGGAAAAAAAAACAAGTCGGAAGTGGGGGATGTTCGCAGTGGCATGGCGTAAGGGGGGGGCTCCCATCCCCAAGTGTATGCCTTCCCCCCCTGGATCCCGTGATTATTACTTTGATTATTAGAATAATTCTTTAAAACACAAAAGATTAAAATTTACCCTTGCCATGGGTATACTAAACCAAAACCTATTAATACAGGGAAAACAATCATCAGAAACTCGACAAGGTTAATACATATCGATCACTCATGTCCTCGGAAATGTGAAATTCATTCATTTTGACAATTTAAATTAATGGCACCATTCACAGTCAGCAGAGTGAGCATCGCTGCCTTGCAAACTCCGAGAAATAAAATAAAATAACTCGAGCATCCCAGTAGTTACCTTCGTTTCGTCTCCCACCATCCCAAGCGCAGAAAAAACACTCGCGCATTCTTTTTTCATTTACTTTTTATTAAATTGGCTTAAGGAAAAAAATTAACTAAAATTCATGAAAAGCAGTGCTAACCAGTCTGCGATAAAATTTTCTTAGTCTCCATTTCAAAGAGTACACTTCGAATATGAACGATTTTCTGTTGATTCACGCCCTTGTACAGTCGGTAGAGGCATGGCGGCTCGAGAACTGGCAGTCTGCGTTCTCCGCACTGCTTTGCCTTCTGCGCGAGTGAGGCAGAGGGGGGGGGGGGGGGGGGGGGGTGGGGGGGCGGGGGGGGGGGGGGGGGGGGGGGGGGGGGGGGGGGGGGGGTGGGGGGGGGGGGGGGGGGGGGAGGGGGGGTGGGGGGGTACGTGGGGGGGGGTAACGGCTACAGGAGACAAAAAATACAATCTTCCAACACATCCACCTCATTCAAAATTTAATTAAAAAATTTTTCCCCAAGGTGGAAAAAAGAAAAAAATAAAATAAAAACTCCAAACAATGTTCCATTGCGTAGTGCGTCCTTCCAAACCAAAATGGAATATAACATTGTTCATTTTTAAAATATGGAATAACAAACCCCTGTTTTATTCTTGTTGACCACAAACCATGCACATTAAAAATATTTATTGTACATGTGACATTTTAAATTTTAAATGGGGGATAAGCTAAACGGGCTAAAGCGTGGACCCCAAAAAAATTTCATCCCACGACATTTACTCATACACTCCATATAGTTACACATCAAAGTAATTCCTAAAATATTTCCCAAGATTGTCAAGTGTTCCAGTGGGTATATAATAAAAAAAAAAACAAAAAAAACGAAAATGGTTTATTCCAAATGCGGTTGTTCATTATGCCTTCTCTTCTAAAAGAATTGACATTACATTAATAATATGGTTAAAAAAAAAAAGAACAAAACTGGGTTTTTTACATATTGTAACATTAAATATTTTTTAAATAAAGTGTTTTTGAGTCTGCCCATTTCAGAAGAAATTTAATTATAAGTGATGATACTTTGATCCCGTGTTTGCCCTTTTTGTTTTTTTTTGTTTTTGGATTAATAAGCTCTTCCCTGTAGAAAAACGCGTGAAAAAAAACTGGTTGGCTTTTTAATAACTTTCTATATATTTATAAAAAAGTTATTTTTATATATTTTTAATTATGTATTATTTTTAAAATTTTTCTACCTAAATAACTAAGGGAAATATCACTGACTGTGAGAAAAAAAAAAAAATATACGTATGTAATAATGTCCTTAATTAAAATTTATAACTCGATAAAAAAATAAAAATAAATAAAAAAATAAAATATTAAATTAAAAAATAAAAAAAAAAATTGAAAAAAAACAAATATCCCCAGCTCTTGGAAAATTTTTTTTTTTAGAACTGTGCCCGCATTGAGCCCTTTCCGAAGACCCCCACCGACCCCTCCCAATGGCAAAAAAATGCCGCAAAACGCCAGGGCCGGCCATGAAAGCCACTAAACCCACGAGATGTGGACAGTCCCGTGTGGTTTTTTTTTCCACGAATTCCCCCCCCCAGCTGTGGAAAAATTTTTTTTTTCGGGCCCATAAGATTGTGGGTAAAAATAAAATAAAATCAGCCCTAAAACCACTCCATTATTTTGGCCTAAATAACCTTGAAAGGTTGAGGGACGGCTAAGGACAAAAAAATACATCACATCCAAACATCACTCATCAAAATTTAAATTCCAGTAAAAAAAAAAAAATAAAAAATAAAAAACTCAACAATTTTTTTAGTTGGTTCTTCCAAAAAATGAAATAAATTTTTTTTATGAATTAAAACTGTTTTAAACATTTTTGCCCAAAAATTAAATTTTTTTTAAGATGGGGGTTACCGGCTAAGGACAAAAAAAATACCAATACCACAACATTTTACTCATCAAAAATCTAAAAAAAATTCCAACCCTGGGAAAAAAAAAAAAAAAAAAAAACAATGTTTTCAAGCGTTTCTTCGCTTCTTCTAAAAAAATGGAATAGACATTTAAATATTGGTTAATAAAAAAACTGGTTGTCTTTGTAACATTTTTTGGTAACAATTTTAAATTTTTTAATGTTTTGGTCCCCCCCCCCCCTTGCCATTCCAAGGGGGGGAATTTTGTTAAATTTAAGTGGAATGAAATACCTTTTGGATCCCCCGTGGTTGGGGTGCGCCCCCCTTTTTTTCCTTTTTGGGTGATTAGAATCCTTCGTTCTTGTGGAAACTTTTTTTTTGCTTTTTAAACGAATTTTTGCATCAGTCCTGGTGAGAATTTTTTTTGTCTGTTTTTAGTACTAGCCGCCAGCATTGGAGGCCCCCCCCGCCCCTCCTCGGAACCCCACGACTCAACTGCAATGCCTCATATCTGATGCCCCGCACGAACCCGATTCAGGGCCCGGCCATTGAGCCACTAACCCACGAAATGTAGGCAGTCGGTGTGGTTTCGAATTTCCCAGTTGTGGAATTTTTTTTTCGCATAGATATGGTAAAAAAATAAAATTCAGCCTAAAAACTGTCGATAATTGCCTAATAACTGTGAAATAGGTCTGAAATAGAAACACTTTTCTAAAATAATATGTATAAAATTCCGCATGCGTAAAACGGAGTTGTTCCCCCCCCCCCCACGAATTAAATTGTTTCATCTGTTTCCTCCATCCTGTGGGTTTTTTTTTGCAGAGGAAGAAATGAATAAATGTCAACGGGTTTTCTAAATGCGGAAAGAAAATTTCCATCTGGGAATCCGTCCCACAGAGATATGCCTCAGGCCGTAAGACGCGCGTTAATGCAGCACGTACCGCACGTTTATGCGGCCATTCATGGGTTTCGATTCCTAGCCTCTGGAATTTTTTGGACTGCCGCAATTGAGTCTCGAACACACCGACCTCAATGCATGCCTCGAACCCACCGCCGCCCCGCATTGAGCCCTCTAAACCCAGGAATGCTTCAAGTCGTGGGTTCGATTCCCCAGCTCGAATTTTTTCGCATAGTTGGGTAAAAATATAAAATCAGCACCTAACACACTCCCCAAATTGGCCATAATAACATTGCACGTTTTTATGATTACATTAGCATAGTTAGAGTGTCCGGCTATCAAAACCAGTTATAAATTGATTCATTAGGGTTTTTTTGGGGGGGGGCTGTCATAACCCCTCATGATGAATTTTTTGGCATACAAAATGTAATATTCTTTGTTACATTATCAAAAACACACGTGTAACATATAATATAGAGTTGTAGTAGCCGTAACCCCTCCCTCTATGAAAAATTTCTGGCTACGCCCAATGATTACAATAGCTTAGTTACAATATCAGCTATATCAAAATAAGTTACAAATTCAGTTAATAAAAAAATTTTAAAAAATACATGTAATGGAAACATATAAATTTAAATTTTAAAATAGCTTTTTTTAACCTTATATGATTACACTAGCTGCGGTGCCCCGCCCATTCTTCGAACAGTAAGAAAACGGAAATTTTTCCTCACATGTGTAATTCGAATTAATTCCAGGGATGGTGGAATCTAGAAAAGAAAAAATATTTTAATCTTGACTTAAAGTTTTGCATCATATGTACTAACATGAGATCATTGCAATATAATGACACAAAAAATATTATATGTCCAGCGGCATTCGCTATCCAAAAAAGTGAAAAGTTTTCACACCGTTTTCAAGTGAAACTTCTCACTTTGAAAAATGTCTCATTTCCACTTAATGCTGTTTTTTTAGGGTCACGTTTCAGTAATAAAATACTTCAGACCCACTACATAAAAACAGACATTTTTAAAAAAATTTTTAAATTACATCACCCCTCTCTTGGCAGCCCTTTACAAAAAGAAAAGAGATAAGACTGGGCGCTATTGAATGAATGTCATTTTATCTCTCAATGCACCCTTTATTGAAAAATGCGACCTAAAAGTATGCGACATAAATTTTTACATGCATTTAAATACTATTAGTTCACAACAGCTTTAAATCTATTGTTTACAATATTTTGTAAGCTATAAGAATATGCATCACATGTATTTTCCCTAAATAGGTTTAGCATTCATTAAAATTCCAACATTAGGGTTACCAGGTCAACAAAATACGCAAAAGATGGAGCGATAAAATGGACAAAGTCAATTAATATCGTTTTTAAAATATGGCAATAAATGAAACTAAAAAATTTGTGTGGGTTTCAGGGGATCTCCCCCTGAACGAGGCTCGAACCTGCCATAGTTTTTTTTTATAGAGGCTTTTAAAATTGTTTTTCTAGATTATTGCAGTTTAATTTCTCTTTTCACAAATAAATCCACAGTATCAGATAAGCGGAAATCAAGCGCGAAGCAAAGAAATCGTCTGTGTAGACATAAGAATAGTCTATGTACAGAAAACGAAATCTTTGGAAATGGGAAACGGTTTTTTTTTCCACGATTTCAGAAGAGCGTTGGTGTTGTAATTGCTTCAACAAAACTGACTTCTAGTTCGTATAATAACAGCAGTATTTGGCACATTTTGGCTTCAAGTATAAGGCAATAAAACAACAGATGTTCTAATTCGAATTCCGAAGGGGATCCGTCCCTGGCAAATGACCAACTGACAAAATGTTTGGTAGGCCTACGATCCCGTTTGTGGCACAACCTTTTAAAATATGTCTACTGAAAAAACTGAAAACAAATTAGATTTTTCCCCTTCTCTCCGCCCCCCTCTCCGGCGCTTCTTTGGTTCCCTAGTTTGTGGGGGGGGGGGGGGGGGGGGGGGGGGTAGTTGTTTTTGCATGGCACCATTTCACACGATGCTATCGATGCATGGGGCACATTCACGATGCTTCGCGATTTGAATGTAGAATGGTATCTTTTCCCCTCTCAAACTGACCCCGTTCCATCACTGCGCATCAAACTTGGTGAACGAACTATCCCTTTTCCCCTTTTTTCTCAAAAAAATGAAACACCAGGTACTGGGGAGCTTGAATTTGTTAAAAAACTTTTAAAAGTAATATTCCCTGCCACCTTTTTGGGGGGGGGGGGGGGGCTTGGGCGGGGGGCTCGGCAATGCACAATGTGTCTTTTCTTTCCCTTTCGGGAGATCCTACAATGGTCACCCCCCCCTGAAAAGGTATAACAGGAAATATCCCGTTCAAGATTCTTTAATTGGTCCCCCCAAAAATTGGTAATTTGCGGCACCTAAACTTATGGTGGTGGGGGAATTTTTTTGAGGAAATGCAATTCGAGAAACCACTTTAACAAGAGGAATACCCCTTAGAGGAAGAACCGTTTGCCAACCAAATATAGCAAAACAAACAAGTGATGAAAAGAGCAAGACTAGCTATACACGTTTTCCGGGTTAGTGCGAGTACCAGAATTTTTTCAACACGAAGTACCCTCTGTACCCTCCTCTCATAGGTCCAAGAAATATTTTCTGCGGCTTTGCGCTGATCGCTTCAGGGGAGTGGGGTGGGGTGGGGGGGGGGGGGGCTTACTTGGGTTTTTGGGGTTCCCCCCCTGACCCGCAGTAAGTCACTCCTGCATCCGGAAAAATAAACTATGATCCGGAAAAAACTATACAACTAGCGCGTTTGTAAATCGGCGCGGAAAAGTGGCGATAAACTTTGTCAACCCCCCCCCCCCAAACCTGCGCCAGGAAAAAATACTTTTTTTGGCAACCTCATTGAGGCCTCGCGCTGAAAAAAGGAAAAAGAAAATTGTGAATTAAAAACGCTTTTTTGCACCTCCATTCGTGCAGTTGGTTTGGTGTGGCATGTATAGGATATGGCTTTTTAGCTCCACGAAACAGCGACCGACCAGATACCAAATGGTGGCCATGGCTTAAATTTTCTTTTAATATCCGTTGTTTTTTTTTTTCCAGTTTGTGTTAACATCATAAATTCAGTAAAGTTTTCCCGTATAGTAGAGGTGTTATTGACAAAAGTAATAAGAAGTAGTTGATATGTGTAATGTTTAAGTGGTTTTAGAATTATTGTGGTATTAGCCACCTCAAAACGCTTCTAAAATTAGTCCTAACGTTCCATTTTTGTAATTAAGCAAGCCTTCCTAAAACCTTTCCTTCCTTCCCTTTTCGTAATTGCATTTAATGAGGCCCGTAATGTAACGCCGTCCTTCTTTCCTTTCTCAAGCTGACAGTTCTCCTCTTCTCCCTACGCTTGATATTTTTGTTTCTCTTCTAGAAAATTCAGTTCCGCCGATTCTCTTTGGCGGAGAACCCGCGTGGCTTAGCTTGGTGACATCAATCGTGGCAACGGAGCAGCCTGAATGTTAGCTTTCAACGAGATTGCTCCCTGAAAAACAGAAAAGAAGAAAAGGAGGGTAAATAAAAGGCTGTAAAATAACTAATTTACCATAAAAATCGACTTTCAATATTCCTCATTAATAGTTTTACGTACAATCCCCGGGCGGTGTCATTTTTCCATCACAAACGAAACAAATTTTTTGCTTCAAAATGTGCTGGCAAACTGGTGTTTTTGGCCCAAACAATCACAGTTGGGCCCGTTTATTCCCCTTAAAATTTTTTTTTCATGGGGGGGTTTAAACGAACTAAATACCTGGCAAAAAAACTACCCGTCACATATATGCCAAATACATGGTCTGGTGATAAATAAGTGGGGAAGAGTGGAGAAGAATATTAAAAATTTTTGGTAATGGCAAACTACAACAATTTTTCTCCTAAGGAGGGCTTAGTTTTTTTATTTATTTACGGTCCATTCCCATAAACACATTGTTTACAAATGGATATTTAATTTTTTTGGATTTAATTTTTTTTTTCCCCCCATTTTCGGACAAAGTTTATAGAATACACATGAAAAAAAAGTGTTTCGAAAAATGGGGGTTTTCCGCCAGGAAGGTTTTATTTTGAAAAAACGGAATCAAACCAATTGAAATTTTTTGGGTATACTTCCAAAGTCCCCTTTCTTTTTTTCTTTCGTCCATGGAGGAAGGATTTTTTTTTATGCCTAATAAAACAATTTTGCTTCCCTCTAGCTCTCCGCCGCTAGAATGGTGGGCTGCAGCAGGACGTCCCGGAATTGTGATTCCTGTTTTTCCAAAACCGCTGCGCTATGAAAAAAAAACCAGTTATTTCGATCTAGCTTGACGAAAAAATTTGGTAATCGTGGGGGAAAAAATATTTTTGAACAACGCGAGGAATTCTTTCTCATCACAAGTCCATTTTTCCAGCACCTTTGTATAATATATCCATATATATTTACTAATTGCCCCTTTTACTTTTTGCTTCTTTCCGCAAAGATTTTATGGTGGCGCTGGAAGAGCATCGAATTCTTCCCGAATTACAACCCCCCCCACCACACTTTTATCCTCCGTTTCGGATACACGCCGCTTGCCTGTGAATAATTTTAGCTCACAGCCATGGGATATTTGGAGGACCCGTTACCAATACTTTTTTTTACAAAAACACCTGTTTCCGTTTTTTTTTCCCTGTTAACTTGATGACTTTAAGAATATGCGGCCCTGCCAGTGAATTGTCCGACTTCCATTTTCTTGTTTTTTAAACCTTTAAGGTTGAACACAGAATTTTTTTTTTTTTTGGTAAAAGTTCCAAGAAATCTCGGGGAACACTGGTCCCTCCCCCCCGGATTTCCTTGCGCACAACATCAAACTGGGGGACCCAATTTATACAAGTTAATATATGCAATAATTTTTTAAATAACTAAGCAAGCAAATTTTTTTTTAAAATTGAAAAAAAGCCCAAACAAATGCAATAATTAATAAAAAACAAAATTGTTCCCCTCCCCCAGTTTCCATTTTTTTTTTAACATTCTCCGCGGGGACAAATTTTTGAAAAAACGTCCCCCTGAAAAAAAAATGGAGGACTGGTCCCCCCCCCAGAAAAAATGGGGGACCATTGTTTGGTCCCTAGTTTTTAAAAACTGCGTGCTAAATGAAAAATAACCGTTTGAAAAAAGGCATTTTTTTTTGAACGAAAAAAAATTATTTTGCCCGCCATGGGAATTTATTTTGGAACCAAGGGGAAACAAATTTTTTTTACCACTAAATCCATTTTTTTCCCTTCTAGCTCAAAGGCCGACTAGGTGAGTGGGGGCTTTTTGCAAGAAATGTTTCCTCCGAAATTTCCTTTAGTTCAAAACCATCGATCCTCCCCGTTGAGGAATACCGTTTTTTTAATTCCTTATCTCTCGACAAAAAAATTTGGTTACTAAGGGGATATTTTTTGAAAAACTGGAGAAATATTTTTTTAGCCAAATCCCATTTTTTTTGCCCATAACTTTGCCCGCAAAAGGTTTGGGCCCGCTTGAAAGAAAGCAAATC
>JAWZYV010014513.1:0-74165 GCA_038373885.1 Cheiracanthium punctorium | reverse complement strand
CTATTAGATTAATTACATGTACAAATATGTTATGCGATGCATATGTTACACTTTTTTATTAATGGGATAACTGGTCTTATTTTACAGGCATTTACATATTTAAAAGAACACTATGATAAATAATAACAAGCAGTACATTTATTTTTTATAAAAGAAAAAAAAACAATCTGAATATATCGTAATAGGAATTTAAATAAACACTTCTTTAATATAAATATTAATGGAATTTGATGTTTTCTAGGGCATACAGAATATCCGATGAATTATAATTCAAAAACAAAACTTTATTCTTGCATAAATCTCACAACGTAAGAAAATTTCGCATGCACAACAATGATATTTGTAAACAAACAGTAATCCGAATAACCTGCCGAATCTTAAAACAAACATTGTGTTCATTCCCGTACATAATGTTGTCTTTCCGAACGCAGTACCAGCAGAAAAAGTCGCTTGAAATATCATTAAAATATTATATGTTAAGCTTTTTAAAATATTAAACGCCACCTGGGACACAAAAGTCGAAGGTCTGATTAACAAATTCCATCCATTACAATCATCCAAAAAATTAAATTTAATACTTTTTTTGAATGTTGAAAATCGGGTTTTTCCCATTGAAATACATTACGAGAACCCCAAGCTGTCACGCAAGACGGCGACCGATCGCAGAGAGGAGGGGTCCGTCGAAATGCTCTATTAGTTTCAAACGAAGTAAACTGAGAATGAATTAGGTTCGTTGAGTTTTTACTTTCTGCGCGTAAATGCTTTTATAAATCGTCTATTCCAGAAATCGGATGCCATTCTAAACAAAACACGCGTTGAAAGTATAACTCAGACGAACCTAGTTCATTCTCAATTCGTTATGTTATGAAAAGTATTTTACGTTTTCTGAAGCTGCAAATATTAGTTTTTCGAGGAGGTAATTGAGGCATACGTTAGAAACTGCTACGAAGGTACATTCTTTTTTAAAGGTAATCATTTTCTTGTATTTTTCATTTAAGTAAATTCAAAAATGCATGTTTTAGTGTCGAGATTGAAGTTGATTTAAATCGTTATTTGCGAAATTTGAATTTCTCTTGCTAAATACTTTTGAAAGAATGAAGTTTAAGTTGAAATTTCTAAATTTTGATATGTGCATTTCAATTATGGCCAATCTTTTCTTTTAAAAATCCTGTTGATTTTATATTGAGTATGTGCTAAAAACTCTCCTCAGGAAAGTTAACGCATTCGCGAATTGTAAACAAACACGTCTCCTAGGCGACGAAACTAAATAAACTGAAGTTGTTCGTAAAGGCAGAAGAAACTGATAACCACTGACGACAGCACTAAACACACGCATTCCAGTTATTGAGCTTTTCGACCTACGTCATTGCATTACGTCACATCATAGCAACGAGTCCGGCAACACTTTTCTGTAGGACACACTAATGCTCATTTCGGGACGGTGATTGGCGGAAAACTCGACTTTGTACCTCTAAACATCCGAGTTGTCCTACAAAAAGTTGCCCTGACGTCATGTCGAAATACTCTATCTTACGAAAACTCGTGCAACGAGTTTGTCGTTTACGAAAGCAGCCATTGGCCGCGTTCAGACGGGGCCTTCGCTATAAGTAACGGGCCTGCGCGTGTATTTCGATGAGTCATCCAAAGAGGCCTACGGATGCTCGCGTCTTCCCGTATACATCAAGCAATTTTTAAGCTTTCCGATGCTTTGAAACGTTATTAAATGTAGTTTTAAGTAGTGATTGGGTTACTAATTCAAGTACGAACTCATTGACAGTTTCTTTACTATGATACACGTGCACATTAAAGTAAATAGATGCATATAATTTGAAGGAAAAACAAAGTAGTTCTCACTCTCATGATTCATTATTTTAGCTTGATTTTTAATATACATGAACAAATTAAACTGACTTTTAGTATACATTAAAGTAAACGAATACACAAATGATACAGACATTTTTATGCATTTCTTTATACTGAATGTTTAAGTTTCACATTTTCAAAGCTGTTACAACCATTATTACTTTTAAAACAAATTTAACTAGTAGTTATTAAATTTTCATTTATTAAATATTGTTCGGTTAATATATTAACAAAATGTATGACGAGGGGCTGAAATAGAATTTAAAATATTTGATATTTACAATTCACGTATACAAAATTTAAGTACTGATATACTATTTAATTTTTAATCTTTAGTAAGGCGTAGGTATCAGAAGAATTTTTGCTATAATTATAAGTACAACCTGTGCACTGCAAGTCCTTGGTATTTACATGAAAAATAATGTAAATTAATTTAACGAGAAACATTTAGAATGAATTACAAAATAAAGGGTGTTCCATAAATAGTAGTACAAACTTAAAGAGGAGATAATATATCAAAAGGATTAAGAATAACGTAACAGTGTATGATAAAACACGTTTGTTAACTGTTTTTATTTTGGTTAGTTCAAATGAGTTTATTTATCGAAAATTTTACCATTCGAAATGAAAATGATTTATAATTTTCAGTGTTAGTTCCATATACTTTTTCTTCTCCAATGAAAAAATATAAATTTTAGAAAACCATACTAGGAAATACCACTAATATTCCAACACCTTCTTTTTAAGTTATTATTAACTGGCGATTGAAAACAAATGTTTTCGTCCCTGCATTGCTGTATATTAGGGTTATAGCTTTAAAAAAAAAAAAAAAAAAAAAAAAAGAAAAAAAAAAAAAAAAAAAAAACCTGCTCCACGGACTTTGAATACAAATTAAGATAAACTAACAGCTCTAGGACTTGAAAAATTTCAAGATCCCTTTTCACAAGTTGCGCTAAACACTGTAGTAAACTAAAAACAAACGATCTCTGAATTAATTACTTTTTATTATAGCCATTATCTAAATGGAACTTTGAATTTGAGTATGATGAACGCTTATACAAAATATTAACTTCAATTTAAGTTTCTATATAAACATGTGCAAAAATTAATAACATATTTTACAGTACTTCTTCACTGAAACCAATATCACACATTTAGTTGCATTTATAATAAATGATAAATGACATTTTCAACTGAAAGATTTAAACAGATAAGAATGTCTAACTAGTATTACAAAGCACGCTTATTTACTAGAATAATAAACTACTCAAGTTAAACGATTTCAGATTAAAATGATTTATAAATAACACATGAATATTAATTCACAAAACATGCTTTATATCCTATAAATTTGTAGATGTTGAGGAACGTGTATACTCAATGGTTGTAACGGTGCCTTATTGGAAATGTTTGTGGCAACAATAATAATATCTTTGAATTTTGAGTTTTTTTCCGTGATGTTATTCTTTTTATGCTTATCGTTATAAAAGGTGTGAAAAGTGTTAAAATAAAAACTGACGTTGCGATTAAAAGCGTTGTTATTTAAAAAGGTTTCTTTTGTGTCCATTTCATCCGTCAATAAAATAAACGAACCAGAAAATCTAATTTTCAACAAGTGGCGTCCGCGACAGGACGAAATGGCGATCTAAAGGAAACGAAACAACGGTTGCACCTTAAAGCTATAAGCAAGTAAGTTCAGTAACTGGATATACTATTGTAAAAGTTTTTAAATATGGAAAATTTATTACGAAAGCGTAAGCCCTTAAGGCAGTCATTTACAAATGCTGCCAATGCTTTAGAAGCAGAGATTCGGAAAGATGACATAGATGTTGATCAACTCCGAGTATTGAACTCGCAGTTAGAAAGTAAATTCAATAAACTAGATGAAGTTCAGTCAGAAATCTCTGATATTTTGCTGAAATCTGAAAACGAAAACGAGTATTTTGACTGATTTTGAGACTAATGAAACATATCACGATAAATACATCAGTTTAAAAAACAAAAGTAGAAAGTAAAATAGCGAATTCCATTCCTGTAGTTATACCTGGAATTCTAGAAAATTCTACAAAGAGAAATTTTAAACTCCCGAAGTTGGGAGCTTCAAAAATTTAATGGGGAAAACCCGAAATTGGTTAGGATTTTGGGGACAATTTAAGAAAATAGATGAAGATGTAAATATAGATGATGACGATAAATTCCAGTACTTATTGCAGGCTACTGTCATTGGTTCCCCAGCAAGAGAGCTCATAGATAGTTATCCTCCCTCAGGTGCAAATTATAAAGAGGCTATCAAACAGCTAAAATCCAGGTTTGCTCGCGACGAATTACTGGTAGAAATCTACGTTCGCGAACTCTTACGATTGGTTTTAGCTCAAGCAGCGAAAGATGGAAGTATGACTCTATCCAATTTATATGATAAGTTAGAAACTCAACTGAGAGCTTTGGAGACGTTAGGGGGTAAAAAGTGAAATTTATGCAGCGATGCTGTACCCTCTAGTAGAGTCTACACTACCGGAAGAAATACTGAGGGCATGGGAGCGATCTCGTCAGCGTAAAGAAAGTAACGCACATACTGAAAACTTAGAAAATTTATTGAATTTTCTACGTATTGAAGTTGAGAGTGAAGAGGCGCCTTCATTTGGCACGTACAGGCTTTTCTACTATAGACAAAGTTGGCTCTGTTCCAGCCACAGCTGCCTGTATTTATACAGGAGACTCAAAGAAGAAACCAGTTCAATCTTGCATATGGTGTGATAAGGAAAACACATAGTTCCTCCGAGTGCTTTTAAGTTGCACAATCTCTCACTGGAGGATAAGAAAAATTTACTAAGGAAGAAAAAGGCTTGCTTTAACTGTTTAAAAGTTGGCCACGGTTCCGAAAAGTGTAAAAGTTCTGTGAAATGTTTATTTTGTAACAAACGTCATGTGACGGTGATGTGCAGAGAATTAAAAGGTTCTAGAAATCCTAAAAGGGAACAACCTAAACTTTCCAATGAAACGAAGTGAAACATTGTTGTCTAACCCAAAAATGCAAACAACACTTCTGCCAACTATAGTGGTGAAGATTGTTCATAATGGGAAAACAGAACTTGTGAGAGTACTTTTTGACAGTGGTTCACAGAGATCTTACGTACGGAAAGACATAGTAAGGAGACTAGGTTTAAATCCGTCAGATCAGGAGACTTTAAGTCACAATCTGTTTGGAGGAGTTGAAACGGAGTTTCAGGCACATGGAATTTTTGATATAGAGATACGAAGTATGGGCGATGAATTTAAATACGAATTATCGGTTCTAGATAAAGACAAAATTTGCGGATACATTCCAAGGGTGAAATTCAAACATATAAGTTCCTTACTTCGGAAATATAAGATTAAAATTAATGATTCTAGAAGAGATGCTCCAGAGATCGGATTGTTAATAGGAGCAGATTATTCTGGGCAATTGATGAAAAATAATGTCCTTCAGATCGATAGAAACCTCATTGCTATTGAAACAAAGCTCGGTTGGACACTACAAGGCCCGGTGAATAATCAGGCTACCTTGCTCGATACCGTCGGACTTTGCTATTTAGATCTCACTGAACTTTGGAATCTAGAGACAATTGGCATAAAAGATCCGGTAGAAGTAAAGACAAAAGAGGATTTAGATGCTGAAACTGTCAAATACTTTCAAGAAAATATCAAAGTAATCGAAGGCAATAGATATGAAGTCTGTTTGCCTTGGAAGGATAGCCATCGGATTCTTGGCGATAACAAAGCCAAAGCGGAGAAGAGGCTTATCTCTAATACCCGAAGACTTCAGAAAATAGGATATTTTGGAGAATACGATGTTGCTATCAAAAGCTGGCACGAGGAAGGTATAATAGAAATAGCTCCAAATAATGGTGCTACGGGTCACTATTTAGCTCATCAAGCGGTAATCAAGAATTCCAGTCTGACTACAAAGATTCGACCTGTTTTCGATGCGTCGTTAAAGGATGAAGATGGTAATTCCTTAAATGCTTGTCTTGAAAAAGGACCTAATATGATAGAAAGCCTTCCAAACCTTTTGATGCAATTCCGACAACGTGCAATTGGTGTTACCGCTGACATAAGAAAGGCTTTTCTGCAAATTAGCTTGTGTGCTAAGGACAGAGACTTCTTGAAATTCCTATGGTGGAAGGATACTAGTCGAAACGAAATAGTTACCTATAGGCACTGTCGTGTTCCATTCGGCCTTTCCTCAAGCCCATTCTTGTTGGGAGCAACAATTTCCCACCATTTGGATAATGCTCCGCAGGATTTAAGAGGAACAGCGGTTAGATTAAAGACGTCATTCTATGTCGACAACTGTGTTGCCAGTTTCGAAACAGAAGAGGAAGTGGTCACATTCAAAGAAGAATCTCGAACTCTGATGTCTTCAGGAGGGTTTGACCTTAGAGGGTGGATTGCTGCACCGTTCAGAAGCATGAGCATGACTTCCGATCAAAAGATCGTTTCAATTCTAGGGCTCTCATGGGACACTGAAAGTGATGAAATTTATTGCAGTTTACCCCCTTTGACCTTTTCTGAGAATGTCCATACAAAGAGATCTCTGTTGTCAGTTTCACAAAGGATCTTCGACCCTATAGGATTTACTAGTCCGACAACGTTAATTCCAAAACTGATTCTGCAAAAAACATGGAAGATGAAACTTTCCTGGGATGAAAATCTTCCACAAAACATAGAGAAGGAGTTTCAAGCTTGGCTCAAAAGGATACATTTCTTGAACTATTGTAAAATTCCAAGAAGATTTGTGATGGGACCCTTTGATGAATGCTCTATTACTCTACATTGCTTCAGTGATGCAAGTAAGGTGTCTTATGCAGGATGCGTTTTCTTGCGTGCGTCTTTTAAAGACAAAACTTCGATACAGTTGGTATTATGTAAATCAAGGGTAGCGCCTACCAAAGAAGTAACTATTCCTAGATTAGAGTTGCTTGGGGCACTTATAGCTGTTCGTTTATATTGTCAAGTCATTTCTGCTCTCAGTCTGACAAGATGCCAAGCGTACTTTTGGAGTGATTCATCTACAGTTTTGACTTGGATAAAAAGGGATTCCCACTGGAGTGTTTTCGTGGCAAATCGCGTTGCTGAAATAAGAAGATGCACGAATCCCGAAGACTGGCATTATATACAGGGCTCAATCAATCCAGCAGATCTTCCTTCTAGAGGGTGTAATGCCAAAACATTGCTACAGAGTAGATGGTGGGAGGGACCCGGCTGGCTTAAACAGCAGCAAAATAAATGGCCTATGTATGAAGTGGCAGAAGTCGATGAAAAAACAGTCGATTCAGAGAGAAGGAAAAACGTGGTTTCTAGCATTTCCTGCATGACCCCGAACTTCACTGATGCATTTACTCGATTTTCTAGCTATTATAAGAATGTGAGGGTGTTAGCTTGGATCTATAGATTTTTCATTATCACTCGTCATGGGGAAAATACAAAATGTAAAGAGTTAACCTCAGAAGAAGTGAGTTTTGCAGAAAAAAGGTTGTTATATTTGATACAAACTGAGAGTTTTCATAATACAAATGGTAAGGCCTTAAAGGGTATACATACATTTAGGGATGGCTGTGGACTTATTCGAGTAAGAACTAAACTAGTTTTAGGTGAAGAAAACGAAGACTTTAAGTGTCCCATCCTATTGCCAGGAAATCATACACTAGTTCATCGCCTAGTTGAACAGAAACATCGGCGATTCCAACATGCAGGTGCAAGGACATTGATCTCCAACTTGCGAGAAAATTATTGGATTGTCGGTGCGAGACGACTTGTGAAGAGAATTTGCTCTAAATGTGTTATTTGCAGAAGATTCAAAGGAAAGTCCATCCAGCCGCCATTCGCACCCCTGCCAAAGGACCGTATAAAATATGCTGGAGTTTTTGAGGTTACCGGTATCGATTTAGCTGGCCCACTCTACGTGTTGTCAGGTGAAAAGGCATGGATCGTAATTTTTACGTGTGCCATTTATCGTGCTGTGCACTTCGAATTAACGAAGTCTTTATCAACAGATTCCTTTATAATGGCACTCAGAAGATTCATAGCCAGAAGGGGAAGAGTAAGCGTTATATATACAGACAACGGTACCAACTTTGTGGGGGCCAGTAATGCTTTAAGTGAGCTGGATTGGAAGAAAGTAATGGAGTTTTCAACAATTGAGAAGATTACGTGGAAATTCAATCCTCCAACCGCTGCCTGGTGGGGAGGATTTTGGGAACGGTTGGTGCGGATGGTAAAGGAGCTTTTAAGACGAGTTTTGGGCTCTAAAACGATTAGTTATATTGAATTAGAAACTATATTATGTGACTGCGAAGCGACCATGAATTCAAGACCACTGACTTACTTAGAGGATGAAACGACAGAGCTAAAGCCCTTAACACCTTCACATTTTCTTCAAGGAATTCCGCATAGTGAAGTCAATGATCTGGATACTATTGATGGTAACAGCTTAAATCGCCGTTTGCGGTACCTACAAAAGCTCCGAGTTGATTTACGCTCGAGATTCAGAAATGAATACTTGGCCATGTTAGTCCATAGAGGAGAACGAAGAGGAGACACATTACAAGTGGGTGATGTGGTGCTGATTGGAACTCCGGAGAAACGCATCAATTGGCCTTTGGGGCTTGTTGTACAGGTGTTTCCAGGCCCAGATGGTCATGTAAGAGTAGCGAAGGTAAAAACGGCTCACGGGGAAAAGATAAGACCCGTCCAAAACCTCTATTCTTTAGAAGTGGCTCGTCCTGCAGACCTAACTCAGCATGATCAATCTCATGTGTTCCCAAATCCAGATCAAATCACAGACCCTGCAAAATCCTTCCCTCTAGAAAAATCTCTGGATCAGCAGAGTGATGAAACAAAGAAACCTGAGCCAGTTACTGAATATTTTATAGCGGACAAACCTATTACCACCAGAGTCGGTAGACGAGTAAAAGTTCCTCATCGGCTGGATCTCTGAACTGAACGAGGAATATGTTGCAATTTTAGAAAATTGCAAGGTGGGAGGATGTTGAGGAACGTGTATACTCAATGGCTGTAACGGTGCCTTATTGGAAATGTTTGTGGCAACAATAATAATATCTTTGAATTTTGAGTTTTTTCCGTGATGTTATTCTTTTTATGCTTATCGTTATAAAAGGTGTGAAAAGTGTTAAAATAAAAACTGACGTTGCGATTAAAAGCGTTGTTATTTAAAAAGGTTTCTTTTGTGTCCATTTCATCCGTCAATAAAATAAACGAACCAGAAAATCTAATTTTCAACAGTAGAATTTCTAAATACAAGTGTACACTTACCTTTACATTCAGAACTTAAAGTTCGAATTCTATGATTGAATTCGTTGATTTATTTCCATTAAAAAAAGCGCAATCTTCAAAAAATTATTACCTACATCTAAAACACCTTGTCATTAAATCATTATGACAAAATTATAACAAAATTGTTTTTTAATTATAAAATAAATTAACGTTTATAATCCCAAATCGCATACAATCGAACAGCGCAAACGTAAATATTAGGCCTCAATGTTTCACTCATTTCTTCCGGTGGCAACGAAGAAGCAGGCCCGGTTGCTAATCACGACGGCCCCGGTTCAGACTGCCCCTTTTGAGTAACTCGAGTTACTCGGGAAAAACCCAAGCCGTTCAGGATGCCCCATTTGAGCTTTTCGGGGAGATAAACAAAGCGTTCAGACTGCCAAGTTGAGTGAGTAGCTCGAGTTTTTCCCAACTCCCCAAGGATTTTCCTTGGGAAGTTGGGTAGATAGATCACGTGGGCTTTGTTTATTGTTCTTGTTCGCTCCCATTGGCTCCACAGGTTAGTAAATACGTGCCGCCCGTTTTTTCCTATTAAATACCCAAAACCGTTCACGATGTCAATCTCCGCGAGTAAAATTCGAGCAGTTCGTGTTTTAACGCAAAAGAGGTGCGTTTGTTTTAAGAAATTGTTTGACATTTCAAGAATTTAAAAAACTGGTTTTTAAAACTTAAACTTTAAAAACCTTTTGTAAAGACTGAGAACAACAGAAAAAAAACTAGGATAACATAACAATGGCTGCATTCGTAAACGACAAACTCGTTGCACGAGTTTTCGCAGGAAAATTGGAATGCTTGTGTTTAGTGCTGTCAGTGGTTATCAGTTTCCTTTGACTTTACGAACAACTTCAATTTATTTAGTTTCGTCACCTAGGAGACGTGTTTGTTTACAAATCGCGAATGCATTCATTTTGCTGAGGAGAGTTTTTAGTCCATACTCAATATAAAATCAACAGGATTTTTAAAAGAAAGAGTGGCCATAATTGAAGTGCACAAATCAAAATTTGGAAATTTCAACTTCATATTTTCAAAAGTCTTTAGCAAGAGAAGTTCAAATTTCGCTTATAACGGTTTAAATCCACTTCAGTCTCAACACTAAAACATGCATTTTTGAATTTACTAAAATGAAAATGATTACCTTTGATAAATTATGTATCTTCATAGCATTTTCTAACGTACGCATGAATTTCCTCCTCGAAAAAACAATATTTGCAGGTTTAGAAAACGTAAAATACTTTTCACAACAACATACTGTTCCATAACAACGGACGCCATTTGAAAACAACAACAACGTGCAGCAAGTGTATCTTCTAAACAACTGATGAAACCTTAGCAGAGATCGGTTTATTTCGTTTGAAACTAATCGCACTCGGTTTGGTATACGAACGCTCTAGTTTAAAAACTGTATTCACTCAGTTTCCTTTACGAACCTTTACGAACCTTTACAACTATGCCGTACTGTTTCGCCGTTTTGGACCGTTGGCTGTCCGCGCGGCGAGCTTGCCGGTCGCTGCGGAATATCTGTTCTCGCTAGATATTGCGCAAACCCTCGGCGCTCGCCGTGTTGCTTCTCCATGTGACGTCATTGCGGCGTCTTAGCGGTGCGGTACGGCGGGGCCTTCGGTATTTGTAGCTAATAACGACGGTTGCTAATAACGACTGGTTGCTAACGACTGGTTGCAAATAACGACGGCCCCGGGTACGGCCAGTCAGAATCCGGCTTAACTCGGCCAGTCAGAATCCGGCTTAACTCGTTTGGCGTTTACGAACGCAACCTATGAAATGAAAGTAAGAAAGATTGACCATGGCTCACTGGGATATATACAGGCTGTCCAAAAAGCTCCGTTTTTCCGTACGAGTAAATTTTCGCTTCTTCGCCGATTTGTCGCTTTTACACAACGTTATCACTGTTGTCAACTCTTCCGGAGAAAATATGCCTAAAATCAAAGCTAAAAGTATCCAGGAATGGATAATAATGGCCGCATTCGTAAACGCCAAACTCGTTGCACTCGTGCAACGAGTTTATCGTTTATGAATGCAGTCAATGTTTTCAAGCCGAGAAAAAAAAAAAAAAAAAAAAAAGCCGTTTTTTGGCGCCTTTTTTAGAACTTGAGTGCTATTTCGCTCGAGCACGGTTTTTCTGTAGACACGATTTTCCTACAGTTAGTGTGTCTTGTCACTTTTCAGGTATGTTTTTTTTTATACTTAATTTATTTTCAAATGTATAACATGGAGAGGAGGGGGGCATTAATAAAATGTTGAAAGTCGCTCAAAGTTTGTAATTTTTGATAATTGTTCGCTAAATTTGGTGCCAAAATGCGACAATTTATTATAAATATATTTCGAGTAGAGTTAGAAAACGCCTGGCGAATATTGTAAAATAGTTTTAGTAGGCGATTTTAATATAGATTTTAATTCCGAAGAAATGTTTTATAGAACAGAGAAGACAAATGCGGTACACTCATAAATAGAGATGTAACGAATAGTGATTTGGCCGAATACCAAATATTCGGCCAATAGATTAGGCCGAATACCGAATATTCGGCACATAGTTTAGGCCGAATACCGAATATTCGGCAGCCGAATATTACATTTTTTTTTCATTTTCATTTTAACTGTAAATAAAATATTGCTTTTCAATTTTGTAATTAAATACTAAATAAAGACTAATTAAAATTCATTTTATATTATTTGTAGGTACTTTAAAACACACAACAGTATATATTATTTGTAAAACTAATAAAATATTGGTCATGATAAAATATCTTTTACAAAGTTAAACAATAATAACAGCATAATGTTGCAGAATACTCTGCTAATTCCTGGGTTCGTCATTCTAAAGTCCAGTAGGTGTAGAAAGTTCTAGAAAGCAGTCCACTTGTCAGAATGGAACACAAACTTTATTGCTTCTAGAACTTCGTCGAACAATCAGCTGTACAAAATTTATAAGCACAATCAGACAGTAATGTGCTTTTAACAGTCTGCTTAGTACAGAAGCTTTCACAAATGCTGTAATTCTCACACAAAATAAAACACTTCCACTGGCAAAATTCATTAGAAATATACGAAGGATAACACTAAAAGTCCTTCAAGTCTCAACAATGAAGAATTTACACACAGCACTTAAAAATCAGCTTCATAAACAAGTGAAAACACCGTTTCTATAGCATCAATACAAAGCCTTAAACTTCACGGACATCAACTCTTGGCGGAAGCAGAAGCAAAAGCAAGACTAAGACTATCGGGGTAGTCCGCTTATACACTGCTGGCCATCGTAAATGCAACACCCTGAAGGAAGCATGCAAATAATATGAAATTTACAACATGCATTAGCTGAGGTGAGATATGCAAATGATTAGAATTTCAGCGCAGACGCACATCAAGCGCGCCTGTGGCGCCACCTCAAAGCGCTATTTAAGGCTTGGAGATTTCGACGGTTTCAAGTACAGCAATTGTGTTTTTCTTGCTTTTTTTTCAAAAAAAACGATAAATTATGCCTCGTAGGAAACAACGATCATCTTTTGATCAAGTATCCGAGTTTGACAGAGGAAGGATAGTGGCATACCGAGATTGTGGGTTATCTTTCAGGGAAATCGGTCGTCGTATTGGACGAAACCAAACAACTGTGATGCGGATATGTGATCGTTGGGTGCAGGAGGGTACGACGGACAGACGTGATCGACCGCATCGACCTCAGTGCACCACGTCACGTGATGACAGGCAGATTGTACGCATGGCAGTGACGGACCGCTCAGTCACATCACGAACCATATCACAGCAGATTCAGTCTGTAACGCATCATCCAGTGTCTGCGCGTACCATTCGACGTCGTTTACAGCAGAATGGTCTGTCCGCAAGACGTCCGTTGCTTTGTCTACCTCTGACGCGGAACCACAGACGTCTCCGCCGCCAATGGTGCGATGAAAGAAGGATGTGGACGACAGAATGGAATGAAATTCTCTTTACTGACGAGTCACGCTTCTGTATGCAACACCACGACGGTCGGATTCGAGTCTGGAGACACCGTGGAGAGAGGATGCTGAACAGCTGCATTATGCACCGTCACACTGGTCCTGCACCGGGTATTATGGTATGGGGCGGTATCGGATATTTCTCTCGCACTCCTCTAGTACGCATTGCCGGTACTTTAACCAGCCAGCGCTACATCTCCGAGGTGTTGGAGCCAGTTGTCCTTTCTTACCTTCAGGGCTTGCCAACAGCCATATTTCAGCAGGATAATGCACGGCCACACGTGGCACGCATTGTCCAAGGGTTCTTCGTCAATCACCAGATTGAATTGCTTCCCTGGCCGGCGCGCTCTCCGGATCTTTCGCCGATAGAAAACATGTGGTCCATGGTTGCTCAACGACTGACCCAGAGTTCATCCCCAGCTGTCACACCAGATCAACTTTGGCAACGTGTGGAAGCTGCTTGGTCTGCTGTACCCCAAGAACACATTCAAAGTCTCTTTGAATCAATGCCGAGGCGTGTGGCAGCTGTGATCAACAACGGCGGCTACTCTGGGTACTGATTTTGGCAGGAACCACGCTTCATAGAATGCTGTAAATTTAATCATTTGTTACTTGGTCAACATGTTATCTACACAATAAATTTTGTTGTGATATCTCTTGTTTTTCTTGGTGTTGCAATTTGGGTGGCCAGCAGTGTATTTATAGGAGAGGCAGAAGCTACAAGGAGCTTTCAGAAGAATCTATTTCTCAAAGATTCCACATAAAACAGGAATTTTGATTATGTCATAGAACAGAAATATTAAACTATTATGCATGTTAATGCAGCAAAACTAACTTTACAAGCCCCATTGGGAAAAACGCACCAAATGACCAAAATGTTGCCAAGCTTGGTGACTTTTGGCAGAATATTGCCAAATTTAGTGCCAAAAATAAGTCCAGAAAAGTGAAGTTACGGAAGGCCAAGGACCAATATTTTTCGAGATTTCTAGAAACGACATACAAATCAGTTAGAAGGTTCTAGTTGACCAATTTTGATGCAACAAAAAGCACATTTTAACTATTTGAAGCGTAGAATACGAATTTTAAACACAAGAACAGCAGGTTGCCTAAAAATTCGTACCAATAATTATATTTTGAGATATTCATAATTTAATAAATATACTATGGTGAATGTCATTAATCTGGTAACTATACATAATCACATCACGTTTTGGGTTTTACAGACCCTGAGCAAAACATATTTAGCAGCTTTTCAAAATTATGTTTGTAATTAAGGATCTGAAAAAAATCCTTCTACACCCACCCAATAAAGAAATTAGAAAATCAAGTCAAGTACTGTCACCAAGTAGAAAAGTCTGCATTTCAGTAATATTATTAATGCGTTAGATTATGTTTCAGCTTAAAATTCAATGACTTAGGATATTTTATTATATGAGATTAACTCATTGAAGTATAACTAAGCAGTATTATTTGTAAATGCACCAAACAAATATTTTTCTCTCTCTGAAATTATTCAGCCGAATATGTAGCAATATTCGGCCACAACTATTCGGCCGAATACCTCTTCAGTATTCGGCCTACCGAATATTCGGCCAACTGAATATTCGGCTCACCGAATACTCGGCAAAACAGCCGAATAGGCCGAATACCGAATAGTAGCCGAATATTCGTTACATCACTACTCATAAATTATGATACAATTTCCAAATGAGATTTATAAAGGTGAAGTATGGTTTGACTATGCCTGTCGGAAATTGTTAAACAGTTTTGGTAGGCGATTTTAAGATAGATTTCGATTCCGAAGAAGTGTTTTATGGAACAAGGAAGGGAAACACGATACACTCATGGATTATGATTCCTATTCCAAACAGTATTTAAAATGACTACGGGATATAGTTGGAATATGCCACAGGGGCGTAGCCAAGGGGGGGTTAGGGGGGTCATAACCCCCCCATGAGAAATTTTTTGACATACAAAATGTATATTCTTCACTACATTATCACACAATCGTATACATATATATGAGTTGTAGTAGTCGTAACCCCCCCCATAAAAAATTTCTGGCTACGCCCCTGCTGGAGAAGATTGTAAAACAGTTTCAGTAGGCGATTTTAAGATAGATTTCGATTCCAAATATGTGTTTATTATGGTACAAGAAAGATTTGATTCCTATTTTAACATCCCACTCTCGCCATGGGCGCCGGCAGAATATTTCCCAGGGGGGGGCAAAGACTACTCAAGGGCGGGCAAAGACTACTTCAACGTATGGTTACCATGTTGGAAAGAGGACGGGAAAACACTGTATACAAAAATCCAGGGGGGGCATTGTCCTCCCTTTGCCCTATGCTGCCGGTGCCCATGACTTTCGCCAACCTAAAAAATCCCCGCACTTTGGCGAGCTTTGCAGTCATGGGTCTCTTAGGAATTATACACAAGTTTCAATGCTCCCAAGAGAGCCAGATGAAAACTAAAGTGAACAAATTAGCGATAAACGCACTAGCTAAGGAATTTGAAGACACTTAATTTTAAAACTACATTAATTAGCAACCCTAAATAAATAACGGAACGCTGTACTTACATGTTCTTCCAAATCGCTATTTTAATTCTAAGTTACGATTGCCTCATAAATTAAAAAAAAATCTTCCTGGTAACTGCCGTCCATAGGGTATAATGTAAAAAGAACATTCATTTGTAGCCCTGTCGGAAATATATAAGTGATATACACAGCAAACTCTAAACATGTTGTGTGACGGCAACCTATAATATACGTACCCAATTTAAACTTCTTCGAATTCGGTATTTAGACACTATAGTCTGTTCGCGGAAACGCGAGAACGAAAGTAAACAAACGGCTTACCAAAGAATTAACATTTTTTGGCACCAATCCCTAGTTTGGAATTAAGAAAGATTAAATTCGCCTAAACGCGTAAATGGAAATTCATACTGTGTTTGGCGCTTTGGCAAAATGCCAGTTGCTTACTCTTCGCCAGTTTGCACGTGCAATTGTTTAGTTTCATTCTCTCGACTCGGCGAACATAGTTCCTTTTAATGATTTGAGTCCATAGGTCGTAATGTATAAGAATTGTTTTTTGCAATCCCGTGAACAAACTCCACACACACAAAAATCTATTCAGGTCATGCTATCCTGATCTATAATATACATACCCAATTTGTGCTCAATCGAATACGCACCTTTCAGACGCTAACGCACTTTCGAAATTTTCCGTCCATTGAATCTAATGTAAAAGAAATCTTTTTCTTAGCCTTGTAAAAAAGACTATGAGTCCTATACATACCAAAATCGATACCGGTCTTGCGATGATGATCTATAACATATATCCGAAATTTGAGCTCAATAGAATGTACTGTTTAAACGCTAGCGCACTTTCAAGAATTTCTCCCCATATGCCATAATGTAAAAGAAATTTTTGTCGTAGCCCTGTAAAAAAACTGTAAGTGCTATACACACCAAAATCAATAACGGTTTTGTGACGACGTTTTCCATAGGCGCACCCACGTAGGGGGCTGAAACCCTGCATAAAGGCGGGAAATTAGAAGTGAAAAGTATTGAAAATTGTCACTAATGAGTTAAATGTTTTCTTTTTAAAAATTGTAAAATTATTTCTAAAATACTTTTTACCAAAAAAAGATGTTACTTTTTAAATAAAAACTTACAGTTAGAGCATGAAACACGGTTAATCTTGGTTACAACATCACTGAAAAGATCATATAATTATTTGATTCTAAAATGAGTTACATTGCTCGTGGGGTTGTGTTCTACGGGCAAGTCGACTGGCACAGAATATTTTGACGTTATAAGAGAGTTATAACTTTAATTGAAGTCACTATAACCGAGTTCAGCAGTATTTGTAGCCCAGCCCCCCTAAACTAAAATCCTGGGTGCGCCACTGATGATTTATGAGATATATACCAAATTTGAGCTCAATCGAATGCATTTTAGGAGCTATCTTGTTCACTCATACATATATACACCTCGTAAAAATAGCAGAAATGTATTCAGAAGACCTCAAAATGTGTCAATACACCAAAATCTCACAGTCGAATTTTTTGTATGATTACAATATTTTCGGTATTTACGTATTATCCCGGCGATCCGCCAAGACGAGCGATTTTTTTGCCAAGAGAAATGCCGGGTATATGAAATAATTAATGTTTTGAATATGATTGGCAACAGTCTGGCAACTCATTTGACGGAAGAATAATTTGGCGGGAATGACCGCCCGGAAAATACGTAAGTACCATATTTTTCTTACATGGTACATGCTCGGAAAGTAAAAATGAAGAATTGTTGAAATTTCTATATTATTTATCTTAATTTGCCTTTTTAAAAGAGCCTCCCGCTCCTTTAAGAGCATTGTATAATCAGATTTCGGAAGCACATTAAGGGCAAGGTTGCCAATTCAGCTACTTTGTGGATAGATCTGTCTACTTTTGCGGCTAAATCAGCCAATTTAGACACTTTGTGGTTAGATCTTGGCAAACTGGCAATACCGAAGTATTTTGTAAGTCGGAAATGAAAGTCCAATTGACTCAAAAAGCATCAGCAGACAAGCCCTTTTCAGCAGTACAAGCTTTTAAAAGTAAACGCTAAAGAAACGCCGAGAGAGCTGAGAGAAAAAAAAAAGCGCCAAAACACGGCTTTTTTTTTTTTTTTTTTTTTTTTTTTCGCGGCTTGAAAACATTGGCTGCATTCGTAAACGATAAACTCGTTGCACGAGTGCAACTCGTTTGGCGTTTACGAATGCGGCCATTGTTATCCATTCCTGGATACTTTTAGCTTTGATTTGAGGCACATTTTCTCCGGCAGAGTTGGCAACAGTGATAACGTTGGGTAAAAGCGACAAATCGGCGAAGAAGCGAAAGTTTTTCTCGTACGCAAAATCCCATAGGAGAAACTGGTTTTCGGACAGCCTGTATTTATCCGGGGCCTTCGCTATTTGTAAATTGTTGCTATAGAGCATTTCGACGGACCCCTCCTCTCTGCGATCGGTCGTCGTCTTGCGTGACAGCTTGGGATTCTCGTAATGTATTTCGATGGGAAAAACCCGATTTTCAACATTCAAAAAAAGTACTAAATTTAATTTTTTGGATGATTGTAATGGATGGAATTTGTTAATCAGACATTCGACTTTTGTGTCCCAGGTGGCGTTTAATATTTTAAAAATCTTAACATATAATATTTTAATGATATTTCAAGCAACTTTTTCCGCTGGTACTGCGTTCGGAAAGACAACATTATGTACGGGAATGAACACAACGTTTGTTTTAAGATTCGGCAGGTTATTCGGATTACTGTTTGTTTACAAATATCATTGTTGTGCATGCGAAATTTTCTTACGTTGTGAGATTTATGCAAGAATAAAGTTTTGTTTTTGAATTATAATTCATCGGATATTCTGTATGCCCTAGAAAACATCAAATTCCATTAATATTTATAATAAAGAAGTGTTTATTTAAATTCCTATTACGATATATTCAAATTGTTTTTCTTTTATAAAAAATAAATGTACTGCTTGTTATTATTTATCATAGTGTTCTTTTAAATATGTAAATGCCTGTAAAATAAGGCCAGTTATCCCATTAATAAAAATGTGTAACATATGCATCGCATAACATATTTGTACATGTAATTAATCTAATACGTCTGAATATGAATTAAAAAAATAATCCAATAAATCAACTGAATTAAAGACGTAGACCAATTAATGTAATCTTTACTTAGTTGCATAATTATTTAAATTGACAGTAAACATGAGTGCAAAATGTAAATGTATAATTCCATAAAGCTTCTGCCTTTTTATTATAAGATGGAAAACATTTCTGTTTCGCAATGTTAGTTCATAAAACTGTACTAAACAATTCTACAATTACATTTTTGAATTTTGTTTCTAGTTAGAATCAGAACAGAAATCAAAAGCTGGAACTCTGACCCTGTATTTCTTTTTTCTGGGTGAATTTTTACATATTAGGCAAAACCCAGCAAAGCTCACGAATACTTTGCTCCGAAGCCCAACACTAGTATACATTAATTCATAAATTTTCCCCTTTTCAAGCACAAACTGATTTTAGCAGACAAGACAAATCATATTCGCTTCACCTCGACCAGATTTGAGAGTCCTAAGACCATCAGAATTTGGGTGTTTTCTGTATAATGTTTATATTTCTTCCTGCTAATTTCCGACTATTTAATTTTATATCACTGTTCTGTGAAATAATTATTATATGGGAAAATCTTTAAATTATCGTTATTTTAGTTAAATGTGCTACCAACCCCATATTGCAGGGGTTTGCAGTTCGCTACTGAGTATTAACATAAGAATATTAAGGCTCCGGCACCTTTTTTTGCTAGAAATTGCCGCTAGCCCTGGAGAATTACATGTTTTCTCATTGAAAAATTTCTTTCGTTAATTCCCAAAATGTTACACTTTTTGTATATAACCCACATACAAAAATATCCCCAATCAGTAAAATGTGCTCCATATTCTAATGAGGTGATGTACAAAATTTGAGAATTATATCCAGAAAAGTGTCAAATGTATGAAGATAATACGTACTGACTTAAACCACTTTTCAGTAGCTCTGTAAGGGAAAAAAATCACATTTTAAGGGTCATATGGATAATTTGAAAGAATATGTTACATTCAAATTCAAGTATAGACCCCAATCATCTTTGTTTATAGATATCTCTTAAGACCTTTTATGATGAAAGGCTGAAATTTTGTACATAATCTCATTTGTGCATGGGGTGCATTTTACTTATTGGGAATTTTTTTGTATGGTAGTTGTAAGCAAATTTAAAAAGTGTTAACTCTTTGAAAATTAACAAGAGGAATTTTTTCGTACCTTATTAGCACTTAGGTGCTATTTCTTTCTAGCACGGTGTGGCAAGTAGACACTTTTCAAGTTTCTTTGTTTATGGCACATTTTCAATATTCTTGGCAAAATTTTCAATGTTCTTGGGACTTGGTGTAATCACTTTTAGTGATTACATCGTGCAACCATGTTTTTCGGTTCAATCACAACTAGTGTGTCGGTAAAAGATTTTGCAATATGCACTAATCCAAAACATTTCACCACTAGGGGCTAAACTACAATATATGAAATTTTCAGTAACAGAAGTATGCGAACAGGAGTCTATAGGAGCACTTACAGTTATCATTATCCTCTCTATATCGCAGAATTGATTGAATAGATTAAGAGAAACTGAAATTTATCCAGATTTCATATACCCGAGTGCATAAATAAAATTTGGAAGAATTTCAGTTTCCATTTTTTCAATTCACATTGCCTAATTATCTTTAATAGATAAAGAATTAAAGCATGTTATCACTTTTTGGGGCACTATGCGTGTGTCTGTGTGTGTCTATACAATTTACAAACACTAATATTTTTATTTCCGTGTGTAATGTACAAAGAAGTATGTGATCGCAAAAAAATTGGGTATCCAGATTTTGACTACATCTAAATATACTTTTAAGAGTTTTTGAGAGACATCTCATTATACGCATGTATGTATGTTCCTATAAATTCATGTACAAACATTATGACTGACAGCTTCATCATTTTGATCAGTGTTTCCCTGGCATCTGTACGTATGTATGCAACTCGCATATCTCAAAAACTATGAGCCGTACAATGTTGAAATTTTCTATTTAGGATTGTAACATCTACATCCATACATTTTGCTGTATGGACAGAAATTCCTTAAAGTGTAATTTAGAGATATTAAGTTATTTCAAATGAATCAAAAGTGATATATGTTGTTAAGGATTACAAAATGAATCTTGCCATCAAAAATGGTACCTTTATCATTTACAATTCTACTGCAGCACTCAAAAAAAATTCCAACACATTACAGTCAATGGCAATTTTAGAGACATTCATCCATTTTAAGCAGAATAACATCTTACCATATGGTTAGATAATAGTCCGGTGACGATCAGCCACCTCCCTCAAAAACTGCATCAGTCTCCAAACTTGGCAACTTTTGGTGTATATATGTATATATTTCATTCGCATATCTCAAAAACTATTAGTCGTAGATTACTGAGATTTTATATACAAGATTGTTGTAACATCTTGTTGTACACCTAGATTTTTGATTCCAATCTTTTGGAGAGTTTGCAGGACAACCCAAAAGAATTTTGGTACTTGCATGTTATCCAAGCGGTCTGCTAAGACGAGCGATTTTTCGCTTAGATAAATGCAGGTTGCTTGAAATCATGATGGTTCTGAATACAACTGGCAGCAGTTTGCCAGCACATTTTCAAAAAAAAATAATAATAATTTGGCGGGAATGTCTACCGGGATAATATGCAACTACCAGAATTCCAATACATTAATGTCTGGAGTCAGTTATTGTTTAGTCCATGCACAAAATCTCACTATTTGCCATCACCTTGTCAAGTTTTGCCGAAATATTGCCAATTTAACGCCAAAAATAATTACGCATTTTGCATGACTAAAACCACCATTTTAACCATAGAATGTTAAAATTTTGTATTTAGAACTATTGTAACATGTAACTGTGCTTTTGAGTGCTGTCGACTGAGTAATTTATTTACAGGGTCACCCAAAAGATTTAAAATACATTAAGGGTCTATAGATATGTTCGTTTCATTAAAAATCTGTGATGAATAACTATTTCAGCTGTGACTGAAATCTCGCTAACTATCTCAAGCTTGTTGGCTTTTGTCAAAATATTGCCCAATTAAGTAAAACAAATCTTTAAAATTGAACTCAGCTTGGCGGTAAACTTTAGAATTGCAGTATTTTGTCTCTTTCAAACGAAATATGTTTAGATGAAGTGCACTGAAAATATTTCTGATTTAATAGAGGTACAAGAAAGTCATGTGGTGTCCGTATGAGATTTATTAGTTGAAGGATGTGAAATAAAAAAAAAAAAAGCAATCATAATAAAAGGAGTTATATATAAATTTTTGCAGTTACATTCTTCCATAATGATTGTATGCAAGAGAATTTTTTTTCAATACTATCATAAATTACAATGTTACTTGAAAATATGTATTCACATAATTTATACAGTAACCAGACTATGTGCAAGCAAGTGATAGATAGAAAAAAATTTGAGATGCCAGTCAGACGATTTAAATTACTTAAGTTATTTACAAAAAAAGTTTCATGTTTGACGATATTTGGCTGCATAAAATGATTTAGGTTCTTGAATGTAAACAGCAGATAAAAACTGTATTCTTCAAGAAAAATTGGTACTTGCGTATTATCCCGGCAGTCAAACAAGACGAGTGATTTTTCGCCAAGTTAAATGCTGAATGCATGAAATTATTAATGGTTTAGATACGATTAATAGTATAGTTTGCCAGCACATTCGATGAAAAACTAGTTTCTTGGAAATGACCAACGGGATAATATGCAAGTACCGAAAAATCTAAGAATCTTCAGAATAATTTCTAATCCTAACATTAGCTACATGCAGAACAGAGTGGAAATAGATTTAGGTGAAAGAATAAGGATTTATTTTAACGAAGTACAGTGTAACCATTTAATCATCTGTCCATGGACACAAGAAGAGTAGAACCTTGATTTCATGAAGTCGAAGAAACAACAGAAAAAATCAAGACAGCAAGGTGAAATAAAAGAGGAAGTTCCACTGCATACCTAATTTAGAATACCGCAAAAGAATAAAAAGGCTGGTAGCCAAGTTTAGTGATTATAAACGAGTAGATTCTAGAAGTTTTTTTTTTTTTTTTTTTTAGGGTAAGCAACAATAAGCAATTGTACATAAACACATCATATGGCAGTTTCAACATAAGAAACTACCTGTTTTATTTTTTTAATAAACCAACCACTGGTACAATACTAGTTCTATAAACAATGTATAAGTTGATTTTTAATCAAAATATGTTTTTAAAAAAATAATTAACAAACCAATTTTTTAATATTTTTTATTCATTTATTCTAATAAATTTTATATGCCCATTTAACAACAGAAACCACACCAGAAAGTGTTATCCATAGAAAGCATGCACTAAAATTCATGTCAATCTAAGGATAAACCTATCTAGTCAAAGCATCAAACTATAATGAAAAAAAATATCACAATCCTAAACTAGAAAGAATATCTAATTTTGCAATGAGAGTTTAATTGTTTGCGTACAGCTTAAAAAATTTTACGACAATTCTAAATAAATAATGTACATTCTTTCATGCACACTGAAAAAAATATTTTCAATAAAATGGGGAGGGTGAATTTTTTTGGGGGAGGCGAGGGATAAAGATACATGTTAAATTGCATGGATTGCTATCTGAACTCCAACGCCTGTTGCTTGCTACAGTTTGTTTACATACTTCACAGAGGGGAGGGTTCGCAATCCGAAAACCCAGTGAACCTCGTCAGATTACACGTAGTTTTTACGGATTAGCAAGATTGCTAAATAATACGTTTAGGTAAAGAAATAGCATGCGCAGAACGATGCGCGAAGCTGTCACTCAGCTGACGTCACAGATACGTCACGTCGAAATGCTCTATTAGCAAAGTTATTTTTAGTTGACAACATATCAAAAAATATTGTCAGTTGGCAACATCAAAGTTATTTTTTGTTGGCAACATTTGTCAGAACGTTAGTTGTTTACATGGTTGTTTATACGTGTTTATTACTATTACTGTCTTAGCTCCTGCTCTTAAGTTATTTCTTTTAAATCAGTATTTGATAGGCTTGTATTCGATTTTTGGGATACAATCAGCTTTTATAAAATGTCTCACGAGAACGAAGATGTCAATGTTGGTGATGAAGATGAAAATAATGATAGGGAATTCGAAAATAATGGTCAGAAACCCGAAAAGATGTTCACGTTGAAAAAGTGGAATGCTGTTGCTATGTGGAGCTGGGACGTGGAATGTGACACTTGTGCGATTTGCCGAGTTCAAGTGATGGGTGAGTATTATTTTATTTTAAAAGAAGAAGGGCTGTAGACTGCGTTTTGGTTATGATTTTTAAGTATTTTAAGGCGGCTGCTAAGGCTGCATCTTGTAATTACCCCTCCGCCGCTAATGCAGTTAAAAAAATCAGGGTATTTTTGAACAAAATTTAATGATAAGTTGTCGGGTAAAAAAAAACACGTACAGGAATAAAGGGGTAGCTAATATATAATTTTTTTTATGAGCTATTTGTTAGTGGACCAGGAGAAGTTACTGGATTTTTTGTGGGAGACATCCTTTCGGAGATATTTTTGATAACGTATAATATTGTTCCGCGTTACATCGTGTGGGATGACACGTGAAGCAGGCCCCTAGTGCCTCACTCTGGTAACTGTGCGCTATTTGTACAGGCGAATGGCTTCACAATTTTTGGCTTTTTTTCTTAAAACGCTCGACTCGTTTTCTTATGTTTTCCAGTTTTTCGACTACATTTTTTGTCAAAAATAAACGGGGGGGGGGGGGTTGAGGGGGGCAGAGTCCCCCCTCACTTAAAATTACCATTATTTGTGAAATTTACGCTTTTTCAAATTTTTAACCCTAAATTCTTGTGAGAAAACGCAAATCCTATGTCCATCAATTCTTAAATTTCCTTGAATTTTTTCGTGTTTAGATCCCTAACCCAAAATTATTTCTAGAATTTTTCTGCTTCTAATAGTTTTTGCGTTTTCGGAAACGCATTTTTATGGCCCTAAATTCTTGTTCGAAAACGTGAACTCTATGTTCGTCAAATCTTAAATTTTCTTGATTTTTTTGTTGTTTACATTCTTAACCCTAAATTTTTTCGAATGCTTGTAGTTCTTATAGTTTTCCCAGTTTTGGAAACGTTGTTTCACGGCCATTTTTACATTTCTAACCCTAAATTTTTTGTGGAATTCTTCTAATTGTCATAGTTTTTCCGCTTTCGGAAACATGGTTTCACGGCCATTGTTTTATTTTCCGCGCCATCGCAAACGGCATTTTTGTCCACTTCTCTTTTTTTGGCGCTGTCGAAAACGGCCTTGGCGCCAAAAAAAAATCGAGGCAGGATGTATTCCAAAGCTGCGGCGGCACGACTTCAAAAAACGCCATTTTTGCACATTTCCCCTGTCTCCCCCGCTATGGTCGCATTTTTAGCAAATTGCGAAAAGGCTATACAAAAATGAGAAAATGAAACAAAACATTTTTGCTATTTTGCTAAAGCCTATGTTTTGAATAATAATAAAAACATTTTATTTGTTATTTTCTTTATTCTTGAAATTTTTCTATTGGAAAACCGATAAAGTATGGTATAAGCTTGTTATAATGCAGTTTTATGTAGTAAATAATATTTCTTGTAAAAGAATATAAATCACAAAAGACATTTAATTTACTATAAATTTCAACAATATTCAGCATTAATTCAGTATGTGTTATGTTGGACTTGTACTGTCTTAAAATTAAACTTGTTTTCTTTTAATGATAAGTACAATTATTAATTTTCATTTCAATTTTTAAAAAAATGTTTTTTTATTGCTGTGTATTACTTCTTTAAAGATATCATTCCTACATTTTGATATTTAATTTACAAATGTAAATGAAACACTATTAAGTCATCGGAAATGCTATGTGAGCTTGTATTTACAGACCTATTGGTATTTTAGCATGAAAATGTCGGCATGATATCTTAATTCTTTAAAGGTGTCACGCCTACATTTAATATACAAGTGTAAATGAAACACTATTAAGCCATCGAAAATGCTATGTGAACTTACAGGTATTTTAGCATTTTGCTAAAGCTTTTATGCTAAAGAACTTTTGAACTCAGCTCAAACCCTGATTCCTGCCAAACTATTTTTCCGTCAAATGAGTTGCCAAACTGTTGTCAATCGTATTCAAAACCATTAATAATTTCATTTGCCCGGCATTTCTCTTGGCAAAAAAATCGCTCGTCTTGGCGGACCGCCGCAATAATATGTAAGTACCTACCATTAAATTTTTAGATGACTTCAAAAAATTTTGAATTTCCCAACAATGTTTTCTTCACTCTTCCCTCAACTTCTAAATGAAATGTGCAGGTAGTTCTGCTGATCTCTCTCTCTCTTTGAAGATTCTTTCTCACTTGAGTCAGCAAAAAAACAGAACATGCCAGAGGAGATACTTTTCAGGTTACTCAGCTTATGCAAATAAAAACAATGAAAAGTGCAATAACGCTATTTCAATCAGGGTTGGCAAAAACCCGGGTTTTTGTGGGCTTTTCTGGATTTTTGTTTGATGCCACAAATACCTAACAATAAACGTTGGAATTAACACAAAATGTGCATTTCGAGCTTCTTGGACAGTTATCATAAATATGTAACAATCGCATCTCAGCACCCCAGGAGCAGAATTATATCCAGTGTTCTGCAACATAACTTAAAAAAGTTGCAATTGTTCTGCAGGCATTTTGTCCAAGTCTGACAGACCATGATAAAATGCAAAATAGGTATAAAAGTTGTGCAAAAAGTGAAGAGAGAAGGCATGGCACAAAGGGCACATAGCTTTAATTACTCTGCAGAACATATCATTTTATATCTTCTTTCTTTTAAAAGATTAAATGTTCTGCAAAGATTGTGATTGTTCTGCGACGTACGTCGCACTTTTACTCACTTTCTGCTTTCGGGCTCAGCACCAAAATGAATTTGAGACACGAATTGCAAAAATATCCCCCCCCCCACAAAAATCCAAAAATATTGGATAATGTGTCAATTTACAAGGAGTGTTTGAATTTAAACAAGCAGCTCATAATTTTTTTTTCAGCTCTTGATGAGCTGCAAAAGGATACAACCACACTGTCAGGTTCTGTAGAAATATGGAAAAATTTAATGGAATCAGAAGAATTGAAACAGCACAAGGAAGTTATAGTGAAACGGTATAAACAGATTATGAGACCTGAGCATTTTTTAGCTAATATAATGGATGCAAAGTATGGAGGGGAAAAGCTTAATTCAGAGGAAGAGGAAGAAGTTGAAGCATGGATAATACACTATCATCCAGAGCGGTTACCTGCAATAATGGCTTTTAAAATTAAAGACATAGACTATTTTCCTAAATCACTTTTCTCAGAAAATATTGTGTCACAATTTACAGCTTCAAGATGGTGGGAAATTCTTAAAGAAAAGGTACAGAAGAACAACAAGTTAGATTCTGATTTTTGTAGTTTTTTTCAGTCTCTGCATTCTGTTCCATCTAACTCTGCTTCCATTGAGAGAATTTTCCCTACATTTGAATTCATATGGTCTAAGTTGCGGAACAGACTAGGCTCAGAGCAGTGCGAAAAATTAGTAAAGATTTATAAATATTACCACAAAAATCAAAGTGAATGTGATTTTGATTGGTAAACTGTAAAATAAATCAATTATAATTAATTTGAAATATATTTTTCATTCTACATTTTTAGTTTGTTGTCATTCAACTTTAATTGGGATTATCATTAGACATTAATCACACATGTCATATTTTGCATAGTTTTTTACTAGAAGATTATCAACAGTTTATTTTCATTATTTCTTTGACAGTTTGTAAAAGTTGATACGTGAAAATGTTCATTATAATGTGGTATCAAAACTTATTTATAATAATCACTGCATATTTTCTATTAAAAAAAAATTAAATAAGAATAATAAAAATAGTATAATAGCAAAAAGTAGTCTGTGTGATGTTTTCAAACTGAAAATTTCAGGGTTTTTTTCTTTATATTTCTTAAAGTGAAAATATTACTAGTTATATATAATTACATATTTCTTAATGAATACAAGTAATTGAAATACGATTAATAATATTTTTTAATTCTTTCAAAATAGAAAGAAAGCTTGTTTTCTGTGAAGGATCATGGCTCTACCTCTGTCAAAAACACTGTTGGTTATACTGTCTAGTAGTTCCAAAATTTTCAGTTAATGAAATTAATTTTAGAAAATAAATATTTTGAGGTAAACTTCATCTGATTACCATAGATATGACTTATTTTTATGTAATTTTGATAAAAGAAACGCATCTAGGTTTTGGGCTTAAAAGGTAAAGTGTATTTCTAAATACTATAGGTGGGATTGCAGGATTTTAAGCAAAAACCCAGGCGGGTTTTTGTTGGTGGACCCACCCAGAAAAACCCGTGTGGGTTTTTCTGGGCTGGGTCCACTTTGCCAACCCTGATTTCAATCCAAAAAAATAGAACATTTGAAAAAAGCATTTTAATGAGTAATATCTGTGAGAAAGGTCCAATTTCATAGATTGCAATATTGTAGATGTAGAAGGGCCGTTTCCAATCAATCCTATTTTTATGCTGAGGTTGTTGTAATCAATTGTATTTCTGCAAAGAGGACGTTTTAATAAATGCATTTTTGTGATGGGCAGTTGCAAAAGGAATCCAAAAGGGTGTAGGAAATAAAAAATGGTAATCATTGGCAAATAATAATAAAAATGTGGAACCAGGAGGGTGCAGAGATATATAAAAGCTGGATTCGGCCATTCCTTTTTGCTATACAAGGGTTGATGATATGTTTTTGGCAGATCTCTGCTGTGCTGCTTTTAGGGACATCATTCTGGAGTGAAGACAGTGTAACGCGCTGTGGTAAATGTTGCTAAAAGTTGTGGGGGGGGGGGAACTGTGGGAAGCTGGTCCTTTGTGAGACCCAAAAAACTCTGTGTTATCATTTTTGTTTTTAATACAACTGTTTCTTATTTCAACCAACAACAAACTACAAAACAATAATAGTATGCCGTCATATGAAACCCTTCATCTACTTGCTTAAAAATACTGCATTGAATGCTTTAATTCCAAACCTTTACAATTCTACATCATTTGTAACATGAAATCGTTCGAAATTACTAGAATATTATATCTTGCCATGCAACTGCCTTTGCAAATCCCATCCTTGAACAGCTCTGACATTTTTCGCCAGTAATGATTCTAGAAATAATGTTATCGCCTTCCTTTGGCTTGGTCACCACTTCTGCATTCCACTCACTTAAATTGATATGCAGTAGGTGAAAATATAGGCTATTTTTTTTCTTTTTATTTTAAAGTTTCATGAGTTTGTAGCTGAAGGCTACATACTCATGAAACTATGTATCATTAATATAACTGTCACTTATGAGATGGAAAATATTGTTCTACATGTGATGCTTATATAAAATATGTCTATTAGAACTCATAAACCTTTAAAATTAAAATGTAAACTACATATTAAAAATGTAGAAGACCCCTGTGTTTTCAGTTCAGCATGTGTTTTAACCAATTTTGGTTTAATTTAATATACAGGGTGTCCAGCCTTAATGTGACTCAATAGCTAATTCCCGAACCATTCGGTTTAGATATGCACTTCCAATTTGAAAAATGTTTTAAAAAAGGTAAAGAATGTTTTTACGTGCTTTTCGAACCAAAAAACCCATTTAGAAAAAAATTACAAAAATTAAATTTTTATACGGTCCCCAGGTCCTATCACTTATATTTAGGAAAAGATGCAGTTCACAAAAACAAAGTAAACACAAAAAGTTTCATTTTATTACAATAAAAACTGACCAAGTAATGGAACTTTGAAAATCATACATTTCATCCATTTTCTCGGCCAATTTCAAGAAGCTAGTAAGGGACCGTCTCCAAAGTGAAATTAATTGGAACTCTGCCAGGAAACATTCGCTCTTGCACGCCACTCTTATGTGAATCGTTTTTAAATTTAAAAGTACACACATTACGTTAATATTACAATAACTGAGTACTTAAGAAACAAAATTTATTCTGTGTACGTGTAAAACATAGATAAAATAAAATATTTTGGACGAAGAAAACTTTTTGTTGAGTTCCGAGAACTTTAATTAAAAGACAATTCATTCACTAGATGGCAGGACTGCCTCGTCCAAGACATTAATTTATATCGATATTTTTTATATCGTATTGTAGTAAATTTTAATCGAGAGTTTGTTTTGTTGATAGTTTTTGTTCTTCAGTGTCGCAATTCTTATATGATTCGTAGCGCGGCTTCTAAATCGACTAAAATCTAAATTGTAAATTATATTGATACTTTCTGTTTTATCTTAGTCCAAATATAGTGCAAATTAGTAATAAAACAAGAATTAAAGTGAGAAATCTGGAAGTTGATTATTCGAGTCAGAGTTTTTCTGTAGTTCACTCAAGAACAGAAGTATTCAAAGTTGGTATTGTTCCAAATCTTATTCTTATGTTTCCTGTCCATGCAAGTAAAGGTGAGTGAATTTTGTTATTACTACAAAAACTTACCGTCCTATCATATGGAGGCACCGGCGAGATAGATTTTTTGAATATTTGAAATGAATACTTGCATGGACTATTCGATTTATATGCGTATATATGAAATCAAAAGTGCATTCTGAATTCTCTTTTGTGCTATAAAAATCAGAAACTGCTATTTTAAGTTTTAATACTGTTTGAATTCTTGAAAAATTTACTGGATTGATTCGATAAAATTAAAATGGGTCCAAAAACGAAATCGCCATTTCCGCTCATGTACCAGACGCAAGTGAAGGAAATCAAACGGTACGGTGATAGTGTAGAAAACGTAATCAATTCAGAAAATGTTCAGAAAATTCTAGCACTTAAGGGAAATATTTTGAAATGTCGTGAGAAACTAGAAGAATGTTATTATGAATTTTCTACTTTCGAAGAGTTTAATGAAGATACAGAGTATCAAATTTTTGCTGATTCTAAAGATTTTGCCGATTCGGCATTAGAAAAAATCGAGTCAAAATTAAGTATAATTAATGATAAATCACAGTCACCAGATAACGAGAAACCGAAAACTACTGTCGCTCCTTATACAAGTATAAATCTCCCTAAATATGATCTACCTTCATTCTCAGGAAACTTTGATGAATGGTTGAGTTTTAAATCGATATTTTTAAGTTCAATAGATTCAAATGAAGCCTTAACAGACATTCAAAAATTGCAGTATTTGCAAAACTCAGTAAGTTTGGATGCTTCAAGATTAATTAGAGGATTCGCTATAACGAACGAAAATTACAAACATGCATGGGATACGCTTTTGAATCGATTCGATAACAATAGGGAATTGGCATTTTCTCAGTGTAAAAAGATTTTCAGTTTAAGGAGTGTGAAATCGACCTCTGAATCCATCAGAGTTATGATAGATGTTTGTAATGAAGTTCTTAGAAATTTTGAAACCTTAGGATTAGAACAAAATCAACTACAGTAAAAGCTCGATTATCCGGCATCCAAGTAACCGGAAAGCTCAAGTAACCGGAAAATTTTTAGCTTCCCTCTATTTCTTTTTTGTGTCTTCTCAAAAGATTGATTAGTACGGTGGCCCCTCCTCTCCAGCTGTCCAAACAGTACGGTGGCAACAGGTGCAAATTTCCAATTACCAGAGAATACTAATATTTCTATAAATTACAATGGTGTGTTTAAAAATACGAAAGAAAAACAGCCTAAATGATTACAAAATACAAAAACACAGCATTTCACTGTTGCGTCTGCAAGCACAGAAGGGACAACAAGGAGATAAAACAGTGATCATACTGTTCATTACTATAGCAATATGTTTACAATATTTTCAAAAAGTTCTTTTATATATTTTTTAATGATTAACTCAGAACTATGATATGTTTCATCTTTCGCGCTAAAATAAACACATAGCAGAAATGCTGATTGTAGATTGTTTAAATGTAGTGATTCGTGACCTACTTTCCGGCTTAAGCATTCCAATGATTTGACTATGTTATCTCTGAACAGAAACTGAAGAGGAAGGAGGGGGGGGGGCAGGAAATAACACTCTATTTATTATTATTATTTTATCACTCTCTTAGTGTAAAGCTTTTAAGCATTGAAAATCGGCAGGTGTTATTACTTTAATTTATTATTAATCTTCCCAAGGATGCAAAGACATATTATAATAAAAGTCTTGTAACGTCTTTAAACTCTGCAATATAACATGCATTAGCATAAATTCAATTAAAATCTTGTTACAAAACTTCATAAATAAAAATTGAGCAGTATGCACACGCATAATGCCCCTCTCCCCTCCCCCTCTGGTTTTGCCGGCGAATGTTTCTATCTTTTTTTTTTACAAGCTCAACTATCCGGAATTTTCACTTATCCGGCATTCGACGCTTCCCGTGCTTTCCGGATAGTCGAGCTTTTACTGTAGTTGAAATACTGATAGTATATACGTTACAAAACAAATTAGAAGATTCTATTAAAGTTAAATGGGAGTTAACTCTAGAAGATAAGAACTTTCCTTCGTTAGATAATTTTCTTTCATTTTTGGAAAAACAAGCCCGAAGTCTACAGGGTGTCAGGAATGTTCAACCTAATGAGAAATTAGTTAAATTACCACATAAACCATACGTTCTAAAGACTGTTGTGAACCCAGTTAAAGATTCTTGTAAACTTTGCCTTGCTTCTCATTCATTACACAATTGTGAAAAATTCCTTAAAATGAGCGTAGACGATCGACGATGTTTTGTGAAGGACAATAAACTCTGTTATAACTGTCTACGTGGTAATCATAATGTATCTTCCTGCAAATTCAGTACAGTATGTCGCGTATGCAAAAAGAAACATCACACCTCCTTGCACACTGTTAGACCAACTTCGAGAGACACCCCTCCTGATGAATCCACTCAAAGTCGGCCCACTGGCCAAAGTACAGCTCAGCCGCCTTCCATGTCTCAAGAACAACAGTTTTGTTTGACTGGCCACATGCACAATTCAAATTCAATTTTGCTTTCTACAGCAATTGTCAACGTTAAAAACTATCAGGGACAATTCGTTGAATGTCGAGTCTTAATTGACGGGGGTTCCCAGGCATCTTTAATCACTGAGTCTTGCTGTAAAAATCTTGGTCTACCTCTTTATGAATCAGAGAGTACAATTTTAGGGCTAGAGAACAAGGTTGCTGCTTTAGCTACTAAAAGAGTCGAACTTAATTTTACTCCCCACTTCAGTCAAGAAACATTCTCAATAAATGCACTCGTTGTAAATAAACTCACCTGCGATTTGCCGAACTTTCAAATCTCAAGTTTTGATTGGCCTCACCTTTCAGGACTTCAGTTAGCTGATCCTTTCTTTTATATCAGTCGTCCGGTGGACATTATTCTGGGAGCTGATATATTTTTTGAGTTAATTCAATATGGTAAAATTTCTGGTAATAGGAATCAACCTTCAGCTCTAAATTCCAAATTGGGTTGGCTGCTTTCAGGGCAGATTTATGAATCTGCTCCGAGTGCAAAGAATGTCATGAATCTAGTTAGTTTTCATACTCTTGTAGACTTGGATAACAGAATAACAAAGTTTTGGGAAGTCGAATCAGTTCCAGAAGTTAATTGTCTTTCAGTTGAAGACCAGGAATGTGAAAAATTCTACCAAGAGCACACGACAAGAAATTGTGATGGTAGGTATGTTGTCAAGCTACCCTTCAAGAAGGAAGGTGTTTTAGGAGACTCAAAAATTCAAGCTAAGAGAAGATTCTTTTCCTTAGAAAAACGCCTTCAGGATAATCAAGGGCTCAAAAATCAATATGCAAAATTTATGCAAGAGTATGAAGAGTTGGGTCATATGAGAATTGTTTCAAATCCAGTAGCACAACTTCCATCCCAATGTTATTATATGCCACATTTTGGAGTTATTAGAGAGCAGTCTGAGACTACAAAGTTGAGAGTAGTATTCGATGCATCCGCGAAGACTACATCAGGGATTTCGTTAAATAATATTCTTCACACAGGCCCTAAGCTTCAAAAGGAGCTTTTTAACATTCTTCTAAAATTCAGATCTCACAGTATTGCCCTGACAAGTGATATAGAAAAGATGTTTAGGCAGATTCTGGTTGATGAAAAAGACGTGGATTACCAACGAATATTTTGGAGAGACAGCCCCGAGCAACCACTGCAAGAATTCCAACTTCTTACCGTGTCTTATGGAACTGCTTGTGCTCCATACTTATCGATTCGCACAATCCAGCAACTTGCTAGAGATGAATTCGAAAATTTTCCTGAAGCATCCAAAGTTGTTCTAGAAGATTTCTACGTCGACGACCTTTTAACTGGAACAAATTCAAGGGAAGAAGCCGAAAAATTAGTTACTCAAGTGATTGAACTCATGAAGAAAGGAGGTTTTCCAATTCGAAAATGGGCTTCAAACAGATCATCAGTATTAGAATCATTACCACCAGAAATGAGAAGTCCGTCAGGATCTCTACAAATCGAAGAAGATCAAGCAATTAAAATCTTAGGAATCATCTGGGATGCTAAAGAAGATACATTCCGAATCAAGATCAATTCACCTCCTGAAGTTAGACTCACGAAGAGACAACTTCTTTCCAATATTGCCAAGATTTACGATCCTCTTGGATTTTTGTCACCTACTACTATTCAGCTTAAAATCTTAATGCAGGACCTGTGGAAGGAAAGTATCTCGTGGGATGATCCAGTGACAGACATCATTGCTGAAAAATGGGCTCAATTCAGAAATCAGATGCACCATTTAGCTGAAATCGAGATTCCAAGATATCTGTCCGAAGAAGGTACCATCAAAACTATTCAACTAGTAGGATTTGCCGATTCATCTCAGCGCGCTTATGCAGCAGTCTTTTACTTAAGAACCCAGTTTGATTCAGGAAAAGTACATGTTGCAATTATCACGTCTAAGACAAGAGTAGCTCCAGTGAAAGTATTAACATTGCCAAGATTAGAGCTCATGGCAGCTCTTCTTCTTTCTCAACTCTACATCGTGGTTGTCGAATCACTAAGAAAGATTATACAAGTCAATGAGGTTTTTCTCTTTTCCGATTCACAAATCGTCTTAGATTGGTTGAAGTCATCACCAATTAGATGGAAAACGTTCGTGGCTAATCGAATCTCAAAAATTCAAGAACTGACCTCTGAAGCATCTTGGCATCATGTAAGGAGTCAAGAGAATCCAGCCGACTGTGCTTCACGCGGTATATCTGCCTTCAAGCTTAAAGTTCACAATCTGTGGTGGTTTGGACCGCATTGGTTAAGTCAGGACTGTTTGCAATTTCCCTCTACTAGTCTATTGCCTTCTCATGAAGAAGACGTAAAATTAGAAGAAAAGTCAGTAACAGTAGTTTCCAATATTGGAATCAAAAGCCAAAACGAATATCTATTAGACATCATCGAGAAATATTCGTCGTTCTTACGCCTCACTCGGGTGATTGCTTGGTGCACGCGATTCATAAAGAATTCCAAAACCCCAAAACTTAATGGTGTACTTTCATCAGAAGAGATAGAAAATGCAACCAAGATTATAATTCGAGCAGTACAAAAGTCAGATTTTCATGAAGAAATCAAACATTTGAAAAAGAGACTTCCTCTTCCTAAAAACAGCAAGCTCTTGCCTCTTAACATCTTTCTCGACACAGATGGAATCATTAGAGTAGGAGGGCGACTATCTCAGCATCAAACTTTAGAGGAAGATCAAAAGCATCCAATGCTCCTCCCAAAGAATAATTATTTGACTGACTCGATCATACGTCATTACCATCATAAATCATTTCACGGTGGCCCACAACTTGTACTTTCACTACTTCGACAATACTAAAACAAGAATCAAAGTGAGAAATCTGGAAGTTGATTATTCGAGTCAGAGTTTTTCTGTAGTTCACTCAAGAACAGAAGTATTCAAAGTTGGTATTGTTCCAAATCTTATTCTTATGTTTCCTGTCCATGCAAGTAAAGGTGAGTGAATTTTGTTATTACTACAAAAACTTACCGTCCTATCACTTTTCAAAAGCAGTTCCAAAAACTTAGACTTATTTGCTTGCGGCTTCAGACTGATTTGCTACGGTACTGATCATTACAAATGTTAAAAATCTGTTGTGTAGTCGCTTGCAATTGCATACAGTCGTATTCTAATATTACGAATTCTAGTACAGGAGAACGAGATGTATACAAATGAAGAATACTGCGAAATGGTACTGTTGTATGGACAGTGTAATCGAAATAAGAGAGAGGCGGCAAGACTTTATGCCATTAAATTTCCCAGTCGAAGACATCTATCTTATTGTACAATTGCCCATGCTGTTCAACGCTTGTATAGAACTGGGAGTTGTCATAGACGTATTCCCTTGTCTCGTGCCACACCTTCAAGCTTGCGGATACCCGCTGAGGATGTTCTAGGATATGCCCTGGCTCATCCTGAAAGTAGTGTCCAGGATATTAGCAAGGCTTGTTCCTACTCAAAATCGACGGTGTGGAACATATTACATACGTACGGTGCATTTCCTTATCGTCCAGTCCTGGCGCAGCAGCTAATGCCTGGAGACCAGTTGTATACATCTCGTTCTCCCATACTAGAATTCGTAATATTAGAATACGGCTGTATGCAATTGCAAGCGACTACACAACAGATTTTTAACGTTCGCCATGATCAGTATCGCAGCAAATCAGTCTGAAGCCGCAGGCAAATAAGTCTATTTTTTTGGAACTGCTTTTGAAAAGTTTTCTTCGTCCAAAATATTTTATTTTATCTATGTTTTACACGTACACAGAATAAATTTTGTTTCTTAAGTACTCAATTATTGTAATATTAACGTAATGTATGTACTTTTAAATTTAAAAACGATTTACATAAGAGTGACGTGCAAGAGCGAAAGTTTCCTGGCAGAGTTCCAATTAATTTCACTTTGGAGACGGTCCCTTACTAGCTTCTTGAAATTGGCCGAGAAAATGGATGAAATGTATGATTTTCAAAGTTCCATAACTTGGTCAGTTTTTATCGTAATAAAATGAAACTTTTTGTGTTTACTTTGTTTTTGTGTACTGCATCTTTTCCTAAATATAAGTGATAGGACCTGGGGACCGTATAAAAATTTAATTTTTGTAATTTTTTTCTAAATGGGTTTTTTAGTTTGAAAAGCACGTAAAAACATTCTTTACCCTTTTTAAAACATTTTTTAAATTGGAAGTGCATATCTAAACCGAACGGTTCGGGAATTAGCTATTGGGTCACATTAAGGCTGGACACCCTGTATAAGTATTATAAGTACTTAGTTAACTTAGTTAAAAATTGAACACGGAAATACCTTAGTAATTAGTTAAAAACATTAAAAGCCTAAAATTTCCGTAAAAAGGTTAAAACACGCACCATTAGCGCTTTCGACAGCTTAGCCCGCTGTCATCATCAGAACTGAGTTGCTTGGCTCGTTCACCGCCTCTTCTTCACCATGGCTTGCCACGATTGCTCGATCTGCGCATGCGCCATGTCGTTGACAGCTCCCTCTTGTGTCATTATTTCCAACGCTTCCCGTCTTAAGCCATAATTGTGATTATTGTAATTAGCTATTTTCTTGACATTTACGAAATCTATATTTATATTTTCTTTTAAGGCTAGGCGGGATAGAGCGGTACTTTGTCTATTGTATTTTATGTCGTTTATGTGTTCTTTAATTCTATCTTTAATTTTTCTTTTTGTAACCCCAATGTAGTATCCGGGAAGGTTGGAATCTCTATATGTGAAATTTATTTTATAAATACCTGCAGTTTCTAGAGGGTTAATCTTGTCTTTATCTGACCGGATTCTTTTAAATATATTGCTATTGGGTTTAACTGGGATACGGAGGTTCATTTTACGTGCTCTGTTGGATATTTTTACAGCGAGACCGCAACAGTAGGGAATCGGATGAGTAAATGTGGATTTTTCTTTTTGTGCCTAAAATTTCCGTAAAAAGGTTAAAACACGCACCATTAGCGCTTTCGACAGCTTAGCCCGCTGTCATCATCAGAACTGAGTTGCTTGGCTCGTCTATTAATTAAGTATTATAAGTATTTCACTAGAAAAATGACAGGCTGAAAAAGTTGCCTGTAGCTTGAAGAGCATGACACAGTGCTTGGAGAGAAAGCAGGTTTGCATTAGCTGACTCTCGATGCATATAATATGGCTGTATTGTTGACATCAAGAAGGAAACAACTTTGGATTTAATAATCATAATTTTAAAATATTATTAAAGTGATTGTTCATTATAGTGAAACAATAGATCAGGAAATGGACTAATTAGTACAAATTATTTATTACATTAATTAACAACTAGTAATTATTCTTTGTTCATTAATTATGACTCTTAAACTTTTTTTTTTCCTGGCAATTTTTTCTTTTTAATCCCAATTTTAACTATATTGTTTCAGATGCTTGTTTGAGATGCCAGGCCGAAAACAAGCAAGATGATTGTGTGGGTAAGTAACTGTAAAATTTGAAAATAATTATGTATTTGCTAAAATGACTAACTGAGTCACATTACATGGGATAGTCTCATATTTTAGTCCCAGTGGACACTGCCAGATAATAGCCTTTCTTTATTAACACCTAGCTGTGCCCCGCAGTTTTAACCACAATCCCATGTGGTTCTTAACCTTTTTGTCTGTCAATTGCTGCAAATGTTCGAAGCTACATTCTGTTGAGAACTCATTGATGTGTACTGTCTCACACTTGCACGATTATTTGTAAGCTCAAAAGAAGACTCTCCGATTTGGCATATTTTTGTTGCTCGCTAACTTGATGTTTTTAAGAAAGTTTTGATTTTCTTTTAGGTGTATCTAACTAGGATTACATCAATTATGATCATATATAATTATAATATGTCTCTAAAGATTATATGTGATTTTGTCATAACTATATAACGTAATTCAAAATTAAAATATTAAATCCCAAAAGCTTTATTTTTCATCCAGACACCATAACAAAAATGCATATTCATAAAACTTATCAGGTGCACTTCAAAGGGTTAATGTTGCATCTTTGCTATTTAGAATCACATTTTTTCCAATTTTTTCATGAGATGAATTAGTTGAGTATTAACTACCAACATCGAATCCTTGGCATGAGACTTAAAATTTTTATTGATTTAATCACTGACATGCAGTTAATACTAAAGTGCCCTTTTAAAAAAAGTAGATGTTTATTCAACTCATTGTGAAGACTAATAGGAAAGATCAAGTTGTATCAGGGCTTGATTGTGATCATGGGCACCGGCAGCATAGGGCAAGGGGGGGGCAATGCTCCCCCCTGGATATTTGAATGCAGTGTTTCCCCTTGCTTTTTTGCTCTTTCCAACATGGTAACCATACGTTGAAGTAGTCTTCCCCCCCGGGAAATATTCTGCCGGTGCCCATAATTGTAATAAACAGGAGATCTGGACATTGGCCTATTCAGACGAGGTGCAAGGACTCCCACTACTATAAATTACCCTAATTTATGGAAGAAATGCCGCACCCACGAAAATGAGTGTTATTAACTAGAAAATCATGAGAAATGCCGCACCCGCAATCTCCCGAATAAATAACCGAACTACTTTGCTGCATTATTCTGAGATGTATATCAAATTACTTTAATTATAAAGTAGTATATCCATTTTCGGGAGGCCTAGCTGGGGCCCCTCCCTTATGCCAGGGGTCCTCGGCGATCGCCGACCTGGCCTGAGAGCAATGGAAATAGACGTTCATTGGAACACAGGGGTGCGGTTAATCAAGGGCAGTGTGATTTTACAGTATTTTAAGGAACTTTAACCCATCAAAACAAATATATTAAAACCTTCATTAAATTTTAATTATAGTTCTAAAATGTAAAAATAAAAAAGCTTCTTTTTTGGACTTAATTGAGGAGACATTGGTTGATTTATGTACCCATCCAGAGCATTAGATCAAACCACTTTTCAATGGGGTAGGCTCACATTCTGATTCGTTATGCTGTGCTCCATGCGCCGCTAAAAAGTAAGTGATGGGTGGTGGCACCATCTGTTGAGACAATATTACTTTTATGATTTTTCATTGAATATCGGCTAAAAAAATTAAAATATCATAAACGCTGCACTTACTTTTTTAAAACTTTTATACTCGTAAATGCCGCAACGTTTCTTCCATAAAGTATGGTAAGTTTAGACTGTAAGAGATTGATTATTTTGTAAATTCAAATGCATTTACCAGAGAAGGTTGGGAGAAATTATAGCTTTGCCCCTGGAACATTTTTTTATACCTGCTCTTGATGTTGGACTGTAATAAATTTTGACGGTTTATCTATAAAATTATTATTTTATATAAAGAATTCCTTCATAAAAGTTTAATAGAAGTGAACAGAGAATATTACTAAATACCATGGATTCAAGTCGAAGTCATGGAGCCAATATCAAAATATGTATAAGTTAGGGGTGGGGTGGGGGATTATGGCACAACACTCAAAGCCTAAAACAAACAATTATTGGATGCAATCTCTGCTGAATTTGTAATCAGCTTCGGTTGAAAAGGAAAAGTGTTTAGTCTGGACTTCTGTAGCCTCTCTTCTTTCTCATGCTTTCTCTCTCTTCTGTTTTCATTTTCAGACCCCACTAACCTGCTAACTGTGAAGGTTCGGTGATAGATTCCATTCTAACGGAACAATGAAGTGTTTCTGTGTCTAAGCATATTTTAAATTCTAAAGGAACTTCACAGTGTTTCTGTCTGAGCTTATTTTTATGTTCTGGATAGATTGGTATTGCATGCTTTTGAGAAAAATTTGGGAGTGAATTTTCATTGCTGTATAATCTTATCCAGTTATTTATTATTACTTTTTATATATACAATTATTTATTTATGTTTACATACAATTTTAAGAATTATCCATTTTGTCATGAGTTGCTATTTGTTTTCCCCAAAATGTAGGTATAATTAAGTTAAATTTTTATTTATTTTTAATTGAGCTCAACTTTTAATAGGGTAAACTTTTTTTTCTGAGCTATTTTTAAAAATGCCAATTCGACTGACTACGGACAAATTTTACGATTTTTTTTTTTTTTTTTTGCTGGGCCTTGTTTACACTTAGCTCACTTCCATGACAATGAGCAGGAAAAATGGAAGTAAACAGAATGTAAAAACCTCACTCATCCTGCTCATGCCATAACTTTTTTTCTTTCTGCCATTCCTGTGGCACATGCTCCCTCCTGAAGGGATTTTGAATACAGCGAGAAGGGAAGTACAGCAGAAAAGTAGAGCATAATGTAAAATCCTCATTGCTTTTAGAGCTACCACAAAAGTATTTCCTGGAAGTCCTGCTGGGAAAAAAAGCAGCAGCAAGAAGAGAAATTGGAATGGCTGAATGTAAATGGGGTATAAAAGGCAGGGGAGAAACCTACTACTAGTCCGGGAGCCAGCGACAGATTTTGGTCAGTTATTTCTTCCCGGCCGATAATTCGCGAGAAGATTAAGATAGTTGTGTGTTAAAGCCTGGTGATCGTCAGCTGCCGCACCATGGGTGGGTTCGGCGGCGGCCGCCCTCCAGACACGTAAAAAAAATAAAAAAATTCAGTCATTTCCTCCCGGCTGAAAATTTCTGAAATAATAGTTGGCATAGCACTTGTTTGAAAAAAAAACCGTCAGCTGGCCAAGCGGCGGTGGATTATACGTCAGCTGCTCATACGAACATGTAAAAAAAAATTTTTTTTTTCAATGATTTCCTCCCGGTTGAAAATTTGACAGATGTTTGTTTACATTCTACTTTAAATAAAAAAACAAGTCAGCTGGCTGTATGCCAGTGGAAAACCCGTCAGCTGGCACAGTGAAAGTGTGGCGCGGAAAGGTAGTGTGGCCGCCGCTAGCTTATTTCAATGCACCAGCTGACGGGTTTTCCCCCGGCATACGGCCAGCTGAATTTTTTTATTATGGCAAGAATTATGTCAACTATTATTTGACAAATTTTCAACCGGGAGGAAATAACGCACTTTATTTTATTGGACACAACGCGCCCTGCAGGTGAGTTGCAAACATAATCAGGAAATAATCAAGCGACCGAATAACAAAAATTAAGTTTGAATATAAATATATCAATATATTTTTTATTTACAGTAAATAATTATTATAATTCTTAAATACTATAATGTTTCATCTTCACTTGTGGCACTCTCATAGTCCTCCGACTTCAATTTTGAAGTAGCCTTTTTGCAAAAAACGCAAACGGATTTACAATCGACATTTTATTAAGTAATTTAAAGCAGTTCGACAGTCTTTTTAAGATCCATCCTTCCGAAACGTTTGGACGATCTGTTTCCACTGACTATTTCAAAATATCTCCAATTCCAAAATATTAATTTTTATATTCTCAAAACGATCAAATTATGCTATTCTGAAAACATGAAAAATTTTCGCATTCGAAAGATTTCATTTTGTATACATAGCCATTCTTATATACAGGCAGACGATTTCTTTGCTTGGCTCGAAGTCGGCTTATAAATCCTCGATTTATTTTTGAGAAGAAAAATTAAACTGTGTAATCTAGAAAAGCAATTTAAAAGGAAAGAATCACAATTTTTCCTTCAAAGCCGGATATAACGTCAATATAACATCCTTTTCCGCTTGCAGAGCCGAATTTTGTCACACAAATGATAAACTTTTTTGACTCGGAGAAATAAAATGGAGCTGAAAATGCCAAAAAATCACTTAAAAATGAGGAAACCGGTGGTTTTCATGTTTTTAAAGTAGCACAGATTGTTTTTTTTTTTATATTTCTATACATAATTATGAAAAATAGTAGGATTATTGAGGATATCAGCGTGTTGTGTCCAATAAAATAAAGTGTGTTATTTCCTCCCGGTTGAAAATTTGTCAAATAATAGTTGACATAATTCTTGCCATAATAAAAAAATTCAGCTGGCCGTATGCTGGGGAAAAACCCGTCAGCTGGTGCATTGAAATAGGCTAGCTGCGGCCACACTACCTTTCCGCGCCACACTTTCACTGTGCCAGCTGACGGGTTTTCCACCGGGCATACAGCCAGCTGACTTGTTTTTTTATTTAAAGTAGAATGTAAACTAACATCTGTCAAATTTTCAACCGGAAGGAAATCATTGAAAAAAATTTTTTTTTTTTACATGTTCGTATGAGCAGCTGACGTATAATCCACCGCCGCTTGGCTAGCTGACGTTTTTTTTTCAAACAAGTACTATGCCAACTATTATTTCAGAAATTTTCAACCAGGAGGAAATGACTGAATTTTTTTATTTTTTTTACGTGTCTGGAAGGCGGCTGCCGCCCAACCCACCCATGGTGCGGCAGCTGACGATCACCATGCTTCAACACACAACCGTTTTAATCATCTGAGAAATTATGGGCTGAGAGGATTTTGGTCGCAAAAATCTGTCGCTGGCTCCCGGACTAACACTATATCAGACAATATTGTTATGACATAGAAAATTTTTTCATGTAGTGCAAAATATTAAACCTTTTCAGACTTGATTAAATGTTTTGTTTATTTATTTATTTTTTGGGACGATAGAAATTATATTTATTTATATTATATTTATATTACCAGTATCTTTTAAGATACTGGTTATTAAATTTTCTAGAAAAATTGGTTTTTCTTTATGTGCACTAAGTAGGACATCCATTGTATGATAGTATAGATAATTTTTGTGCCCTCAATTGTAGACGCAGGGTCTGAAAGGGTTAAATGAAAGGACATCAGAAAAATTTGTAATACAAATGAAAGAATTGCAATTTTCAAAACTATTATTTTATGTGTAATGTACAAGTAAAAATGTCTATCTAATAACACAGAATTTTTCATTTCTTTCAGTGGTTTGGGGTGAATGCAACCACTCGTTTCACAATTGCTGCATGTCTTTGTGGGTAAAACAAAATAATCGGTGCCCCCTTTGTCAACAGGACTGGCTTGTGCAAAGAATAGGAAAATAATTCAAGCGACAGATATTGTAATATTTATAAATTGTTAGTTTTTTAATTAATAAATGTGTTTTATTAAAAATGTTATCAACAATTATTTTTTTGATCTTTTTTTTTTTTTGATGTTTTGGTGATTTATGAGTTGAATTAATTTCATATTCATCTGAAGATACCTTGAGGGGAGTGATAGATCCAGGGGAAAAGTAAGGGTGCTTTATGCTCCTTCCTCTCTCTCAAAAAGAACATCTTCTCCTAAAAATGACCCATTTCTCATCTAATGCCCTTTTAAAAGAATTCCTCTCTCATAAAGTAGCTTTTATCACAATGCTGCAAGGTGTCAATGATTTAAATCTATTTTTTTTTTTTAAATCAAGCATGCACAATCTCTGGCCCAAGGGCCATTGGGTCATGACACTTGTTCATTTACTCACCAAGCTAATCACATGTTGATAAACACAAATCATAATCCACAAATTCATTTTTTAAGAAAAGAAATTCAGGGGTCAATCAAGGATTTTTTTTTTTTTCAGGGTCCAATTTTTGTGCAATTCAATAATTGTTTTTGTAAATTTAAACATTCACAAAAATTATTCTATTTTTGTGAAGTTTGACACTAATTTTTGTAAAAGTCACTTTTTTGTTAAAATAATTTAAAAACAAATTTAAATGCAAGGTAAAATGCTAATAAAAAGTTGTTTTATTGAATTTATTTTTGTGAAGGGGCTATTTTGATCAATTGTATTTTTGTGAAGGGGCAGCAAATCTGACACAAATTTTGCCTGCATCAATCTTTTATTGATGCAGGCAAAATTTAATATTTTTTTATATTTATTATAGACAAGTATAAATTTATTATAGACGAATTTTCAAAGATTAGTGAATTTATACATATTTAAAAGTTATACCCAAAAATTGAAATCAAATTAATTGAAATTTTTCACATACTTGAAGTGGAGATGTAAAGTGTTATTTTTCTTTATACAAACATTTCATACTTTTATTTGATAATTGGGCAATTCCACAGTATTGTGATTGTGTGTCCTCAATAAGTTCGACTGGTCATAACAGCTCAAAAAATTGAATTAGGTGAAAAAATTTTCTTTTTTTCACGTACAAAAAAATGCAACACACTATTTATATATATATAAAAAAAAAAAAAAAAACAACTTGAGGGGAGTGATACAACTTTTTGTTTAGTCATGATCTAACTTGTTGCTGACATGGCTTAAATGTTCACAATACTGCGGAATTACCCAGTTGCCTTTCCTATGCTTACCATCATATTTTCAAGAACTTTTAACCTATGAACTTAAAAAAAAAAAAAAAAACACTATAAACACATGTTTAGAATTGTGTCATTACATCCATCAATTAGTGTTGACTATCATTATATTACTTAAAAGAATACACTACTTGATTAGCCCTTTATAAATTCTGTGGTATACAAGTGAAAGAGGTTTTGTATAATACTACTATTGTTATTGTGAGTGATTACCATTTAAGTAATTTTTTTTTAAATCCTTGCTTTTAAATTTGCAAATTAAATCAGAATATAATTGGTCAATTTTTCCCATGTCAGGTTTATTTTATTTACAGATTTATGCTATCAATAACTAGATGTTTAACAGTTGTCTATATTCTTTATAAAAAGTAGTTAAACTTATTTAATCATTAATCTGATCATTTATTGAAAATCCGATTTTAATTTTTTAAAAATCCCTTTTTTTAAACAAATTATCATTTTTTTGTACACCCTGCAGAGCTATCACAATGCCATTTCAAAAATATTTCTATTAAAGAGCTTTCACTGTTCAATTAAAGAACTGAAATTGATGGAATGGTCAGAGTTGTAATAAACATTCTATAACCACTTAATTGTTTGCATTATATAACATGCAATAGATAAATATTAAAAAATGTCTTTCTTTTTTTATTGCACATTCTATTTTAGTTCCATTCATGATTTTTATTTTTTCGTTCTCATTTAAAGTCTAGCGAGAAAATTTATTTTGTTCATCAAGGTATAGTAAAAAAAAAGATTGCATTGTATAGCCAGTCTAGTATGGGGATTACTGGCACCTAATACACTCTTCATGTTTATGATAATGTTATGGTTTGATTTATATTAATATTCAAGAAATATATCTCGCATCTACTTTTTCCCCCTTACATCTTGTTTGCTGGATTAAAAAATCTTTCCTATATAAATACTATACATTAACAGGATCAGGCAAAATTTTAAACTAAATTTCTTTATTTTAACAAATAGATTATTATAATTTATCTGTTTTAAAACAAAGACACTTGTATTTTTTCACATACCATTTTAATAATAGTAAAAACTATAATTTTTTTAAATATGTTTTATGTGATGGGTATAAAATGCGTGTAATGCATTGCAATCAATCAATACATTTATTGATTACAATAACTTCACTCTAAAAATGTAAGGTGCTCTTTTGTACATCGGCAACCAAAATATGTCCTACATTGCCAATAACACTTGACAATAAAAGTTTAAAAAGATGAATAAGAAAAGAAAAATGATTTTTCTTTCTAGATTTCTATAAAAACACACTTTTGCAAATTAAAAATGACCATCTGTATATGCATTTTATGTACAAGTAACATCTATTTCAAAGTATTGAAGCTAGTATTTACAGTTGAATTAAAATGGTAATACTACTAAAAAACAGTTCTACTTTTCTAAATTGACGGTGTAGTTCGAAAAAAAATCATGATTTTTTTTTTTTTTTTTTTTTGTACAAATAAACTAATTATGTCAGGCACTTCAAAGTTTTTAAACTGTCTCTTTACAAGCTGTATTATATACTGGAATAAACAATAAACCTGTATCAATTTCAAGACTTAGAAAAAATTCTTAAAAATTGGAAAATTTCCCAAAAAGGGCGGGCACTCTTTGAAAAATCTTGCAGCTCAGATCCATGTTTAAGAATTTTTTCTGAAAATTTCACAAAAGGCACAGCTTTTTTGCTTATCACAGTGTGTGAAGCAGTTTATGAAGAACCATCTGGAATTTTTTTGGAGACCATGGTGCTATTAGTTTATTTCAATTTGTGTACCAAGACTAAAAACAGAGGTTTTTTTTCCTTTTTTTTTTTTTTTTTGGACATACACCCTTAAATAGGGGAAAGAATTTTGAGCAGTTTTTTTTACAAATTTGATTTTTGTAACAAAACAGAAACAGAGGTGGGATTGTATGATAAAATAATTAACCCTAAAAATATGTTTTAAGAAAAAGAAATACATAACATATTTTTAGTATTGATCGAATACAGTAAAAAAAAAAAAATTGAGAATATTATGAAATTGAAGGGCTTGCTGCAAAACTATCTCCAACTACTCAAGTTTGTAAAAAATGTTTGGGGGATTAAACTTAAAAGTATTGATACAGACTGCCTCATGTCTTGAGTAGGATGAGAGCTAACAATTAGAGCTATTTTTTTTTTTTTAAAAACTACAAGATAGTACTCCTGTAGGATAGAGCTACCTCCATTTTGCAGCAAATCCTTCAATTGGGAACTTCGTAGTGGTGACAACTATAGGTATTGGCATATACATAGCTTTAAAAATTGTTCATCGTGGCACACAATTTTCCCATGCAAAAATTTTACATAACTAAAAAAAGAGAACAAACTTAATAATTAAAATTCTATTTTTTTTTTGGGGGGGGGGGAAAGTAAAGAAATAAACAAAATCTATTTTAAAGAAACTGAAAGCAACCTATTACATTAAACCTATCTGAGTTGGTATATCACTGATACATCTACAGTAAACAAAAGGTAGGTAATAAATGATGTTAATATACAAAATAATTCATGTTATCTGGATCAAATTTACTTTATTATAAGTGGTAATACATTATTGAAATTAAAATTTCTAATCCAATTTTACATTATGAAAACAGTTTCAAATAAGGATTTAAAATATATATAATTACCTAAAGATAACTAAAAATAATCAGTGATATTTACATTTTATATGAATATTTGTCAAAGTTAAGTGTCATGAAGTGCTTATCCCCAGTATTCCATATTCTTGGCAGTGCTCTATTCTTCAGGTGCATCTAACTTAATAAAATTATCTTGTAACTGATTAAATGGTTTAATTATATATCAGATATCAAAGATTGTTGATTACAAGAGTTTTTGCATTACCGTGATTTTTGTAATCAATCTTGACAGAAAAGAAAATACAATGTAATATATTTCAAAAGGTTTTAAATTGGAAAAAAAAAAATCCAAGCAGCATGAAGCTTTTGAATATCACAGTGCTTCATAATTTGTAATGCAAGGTTTTTCTATTAAACTTAAAATTTAGTATATTTTGAGGAAAATAAGTCCGTTTTTGAAAACCTTTCATTGAGGTTACAGCAAAGCAGTACTATAAATGTTATAGACATACCTGCCATGTCAAAAAAAAAAAAAAAAAAAAAAAAAAAAAAAAAAAATCTAAATTAATGCATGAACAATATTTCACATGAATGAATTTCTGGGGCATGGAGAGCATACTTCATAATTTTTGTTTTACTTAACAAAACAATACTTTTAACAAAAAGCAGAAACAACATTTTTAACTACCCAATTTTATCAAATAATATTTTCTTGAAGGATAGCAAAGTTGACAACAAATTTGGACTGGATCAATAGCTTAACCTGTATGCTTTCATCCATCTTATGATGAAGCAGCATTCAAAGAGTGATGGAGGGAAGCAATGCTGATCACAGACAGTGGTAGATCCAAGGGGGTGGGGTCACTCCTCCCTTGAGCACATTTGAGCCAAAAGTTCTGCTGAGTTGTTAAGGAGTTTAACCTATCATAGAACCCAAGTTTAACCTGTTTGTTTTCACCCTTGAAATGATGCAGCTAAGAAGTGGCCAGTGTTGCTTCCAAGCTTGGATCCTGGAATGCTCTGCTGGAGTCTAGTGTTGTCTTTGAACAACTGTTTTTTAAGGATAAGAATGAATATATTAAACTTGGGTTCAAGATTAAGTAGAATGGCCTATCTCTGATAAGAGCTTTGCCATACCTCCCTGGGAGCTTTTCTAAATGCATCACTGGTCGCAGAAAGTATCTTTGCCACTGAACAGATTAATGTTTTTTAAAAATACATAACATTGATAAATATGTACAAACATGCAAAAGAGTCATAAATTTCATGCATAATACACAAAAACTGGTTGGTATGTATATGCATAAATACATAGTAATAGTACACAGACTTACAAAAGATAAATAGTACAGTCAAACCTCATTAATGTAAAACCGCTTAAAAGAAACATATACTTGGTATCATGCAGGCATGAAAGTGCAAACTGGCAAAAAAGACTTTTGTATCGCATGCAAAGTTCAATCAAATTAACATACAATTAAGGCTGTTCTACCTGAAAACGGAGGATTTCAGTTGATTTTCGACCAAGATAGAGAGTAAACTTATAATCACATAACTTTGAGAATTTTCAGAATGTTTCCTCTAAAACTAGAATAAGAACTGACATTGCGATAAAATTTGAAAAGTTATTTAATTTTTTAAAAAATTATTAAACTTGACACTTTTTCAGAGAAAACACTATTTTCTCGAATTTTCAGAATGTTTCCTCAGAAACTAGATTGAGAACTGACATTGAGATAAATTTTGAAAAACAATTTAATTTTTTTTTTAAAATAGTGAAACTTGGCACTTTTTCAGAGGAAAACTTTTTTGATAGACTTTCACTTAAGATCAGAAATGAACTTAGGATGCTAGAACTATGAAAATTTTTAGACTGTTTCTTCAGAAACCATACTGTGAACTGAAACAAATTTCAAATTTGAAAAGTTACTTCATTTTTTGAAAAAAATTATTAAACATGCCACTTTTTCGGAGAAGTCTGCTTTTTGGTTAAATTTCACTACAGATATAAAATAAACTATTCCTAGAACAATGAAATTTTCAGAATATTTCTTCGAAAACTGTACTGTGGACTACTGCAAATTTAAAATCTGAATAACCAGTCAGTTTTCATAAAAAGAAAGAAGGAAAAACATTGTTTTTTAAACTCAAATTCAAAATTGGCTGACTGAAAAATTTTCTTTCAAAAGTAACTTTGAAGTATAAATTTATAGATGTATTTAAGAATGTTTTGGGGTCAAAAATGCCCTGCATTTTGCTTTTACAAATTTTATAATTGAAACTCGTAATGGTTTATAAAACCTAATGAACATGACTTCTGATCAAGATTTAAAATAAAATTACAGTAGAAAAGCTACTGAAAAATTTATAATGGTTCTGAAACTACTTTATGGTGCTTTATGAACATTAAGTTTATAGGAGCAATTTAATTTAAAAAATAAGTAAATAAATGAAGATGATATTTCAGACGGAAATTCAAAGAATTTCAGCAGTTTTATCGCGTTTCAATCGAATTTCATTTGAAAAAATCAACTCGTGCTGATCTCTAATACTTGCTACAATATTTTACATCAAGAAAAGTCCATTTTATCGTTTCAATTTTAGAGTTATAATTATATTTCTAAAATTTTTCAGAGAAATTCTAAAAAATACAGCTATTAATTGTTTCTGTTACATGAATAAAGATGGCGTGACATGTATCCTTAAATCCCCAAACCACCCATATTTCACGGTTTTCCCTTAGTCTTCGATTCGACTTTCGCTTTTCAGGTTAAACAGCCTTAATACATTTGATAAACAACAAATACAATACAATTATTATTAATTGTAATACAATTAATACACCGGTTGTTAATACCTTATATATTCATTATTTATCCATATATATTCATTATAATATCAGCCTGGATGGAGCTGAAAAAGTCTGAATTCCGTAAAACGACGGAAAACTTTCATGCCTGATCATGAAAACACAATTATTTGAATTTACAAGCTCAATTTATTGGAAAACATGAAATTTGGTTGATGTATAACAATCTATGAGGCTCTTTTGGTTTTGCCCTAACGAGGTTCGGCTGCATCAGTTTATACTCTACAATTTTTGTTGTTTACAAAATATTTGACAATGAATTGCCAGGGTGTTTTGTAAGAACTGACCCAACATTATAAATAAGTAGAGTTTTGTGGATTCAAACGGTTACATTATTTCAGTTATTGTCATAATCATCATCTTCTTCATGGGGTCTTTTATTGGAGTTAACATCATTGGAGAGTGTTACTTCATTTTTTATAACTCCAACCGTAGGCATTAAAATTTGCGAAGATCCGGAACTGTTTGCGGCAGTTACGTTTGTCGCAGATGGTAACGTCAAATTGGAAACTGTGGTAGTTGCTTTATTTCCTAGATACCAAATGAGATTGAGGAATGTGATAATCAGTTTCATGCAGTTATACACAATAAATAATTATTTTTCAGTCTATACATGTGAAATCAAGTTGCTGTTGAATAGTTTTAAAAATAAACACTTTTGTTCTTTCTTTAGCTGTGTCATCATATTTACAACTGATAGATTTTTATAATTTGTAAATACTTCAGGAAAAATTTTCTACTATAGTATCACACAACATTGTAAAATTAGCTTAATTACAGAAATATATATATATATATGTATATAATATGCTTAGGTTTAAAGTACAGCCTAAAATGAATCAGCAGTGATGTATTTCCACACGCATATATACTTTTCACACATTATATAGTTAATACATAATGTGTGAAAATTATTATATTTTTCTTCAATTGGGATGTATCTAAAAAACTTTAAGAATACATACTGTTAAAATATTTATCTTATAGTCCTTCCCACTCCATTTTGCATTATAGATTAGTGAAAGAGTCATAAAATTTTTCATCAATCAGCATACAGTACATTTCTTTTACTTTGAAAATGGCTTATTTTCATTACTCAAACGCTTTTAAAATCGAAAAGTAATTTAAGAAATTCCTAAAATTTTAAATTTTCAATGTTATATTTATAATAAAATAAGTAAATAAAAAATAGGCAGGCAATTGTCTATTACATATTATTTGATTTGAGATGAATTCTAAAAAAATGTGCTATCAAGAGGTGTGTCAGATCGTAAAAAATCTAGATCTGCAGATACGGATAATTTTGTTTAGAAATCATCTTGAAGTGATGCCTTCAAGCAAAATACATAAAATGTTCTACCACAGTGATAAATTTCAAATCTTGTGAATGCATGAGTGAAAAAAATTATTTTAGTGGTTAGAATAAAGTCACATTTTTAAATTTTTAACAAGATACTTTCTGTATTATATTATCGAATCACTACTACTAAACCAAATAGCTTTTCAAACCTACAGAAACTCTAGTTTGTCTTATCAAAATAAATAACAAGAGTCCTAGTAGTTTAATTTTATCCAGTCTTAGCGTGTTGTTGTGAAAGAAGAAAGTAGCTAGTAGCGTAATTAGTAAAGAGTTAAACCCTCTCTATAAAAATTTTGACTTTCCATTGCGAGAATAAAAGATGGGGCGTTAAAAGTTTAGGGGTGGGGGGGGAGAGAATTGTATTAAGCCTTTTCCATAGAAATATTGAAAAGTCTAGCAAATTGTAAGTACATAATAGCTCTCAATTTTGAATACTAATTTTAACAGAATTATATGCTAAACAAGATTCACTTTAAAATAATAAAAAACACTTATTATTTTTAAATTAGAAAAAATATATACCATGTTTACTTGCATAATAGTTGCACTTTTTATGCCATTGTTTCATGGTGAAAGTCTAGGTGTGATTACTATGTGGGGAAAGTCTACTATATGTAACATTGAGCATTTTAGCACTAATGCTAAAATGCTATTGGTATTATAGTAAAATGACTAATTTACCAAATGTTTTCAGTTTATCTGCTGTATATTAAATAATCTTTTCTTCAATTATACGCAAAAAGAGGCATTTTTCTTTTTAGGAATATTTTTATAGACATAAATGTCGAATACGTGACTGCTGCTTTTCTACAGAAAAAATATTTTAACAATTTTGTCTGCTTCAAAACAGGGGTGAGACTAATATGCGAGGGAGACTATTATGCAAGTTAACATGGTATGTTTAATTATACAAAATAAATAAATAAATAATAACGAAACTATCTGATTTTCTTTCATTTATTCTGAAATATCATTAAAAGATCCGTGGAAGATCCACTAAAAAAATGCCGATCTGGATCATTTTATTTCCCTTTGACAGATCCGGATAATTGTTTTTTGCTCTGATGGGTCTGGAATTTTTTTTTCTTCAAATATCCGCGGATAAGGATATCCGGAACACCTCTACTGCTAACCCTTTAATTTAATTTAATTTATATTAGAATAAATGATAATTTAAATTTTTAACTCTAGGCTCATTTTTGTCAGGTTATTTATTGCATCACAAATAACATATTTAGGCAAAGCTGCTGCCTAAATATTTTGAGGTCACATGCAAAGCCGGCCTATGGTGAAGCAACCACAACAGGCACTAAAATACCTTACTATATAATACAAATATATATTTATGAGTCTCAAAATATTGTTGAAATCCTGGTTTTACCACTCTTGAACCCTCGGGTGAGCCTGTAACCCCTAGAGGGTGCGTCTCCGGTTGGTGGATAGGGGAATGTCTCCATTGGACTTTCCTCTGGGTGGTAGAAGGGAAATAAAATACCTTCTGCGGATCAACAGGCAAGAAGACCAACTTCCTTGGAGGCAATGGCAACCACTTTTCCATGGGAAAGGTCTTTGCAATAATTGTGATAATATTCGACTGACTGCAAAACACATTTTTGACTGCCCTGCCATTTTAAGATCTCTGGCTCAGCTGGGGGGATTCTCCCCCTTTGACATCGAAAAGAGTCTATACTCCGATAACATCAAGGAGATAGCCAGCTGTGTTCTGCACACTCATGGTCATCAATAGATCTCCTCATGGACACAACACCAACCAACCACTCTTGAAAACTTTTCTAGCTACATGTGTGGAGTGAAGGGGGTGCATTTGTATACTTCTCACCACTTAGAAAAATACCTAGGACTGGCACTGGTCACATGACCTCACGTGGTACAATGGCCATCTTCAAAGACAATAATTGGAAAGAAAGATGACATTTGAACATTCTCATTGGGTGTGATCTTTTCTGAGGTTTGCATCAAAGATTAGGCTTAGGTGGGCATCTTAGCCTCCACAATGATGGGAAAAAGTATGTTGTCTGAGCATTTGTGAAAAGGAAAAACTAACTTTACAGGAAGAAGAACAATTGAGAAACACAAAATTAAATTTGTTTCAGAATATTAACTATCTATCACAGTATTTACACATATGTGCAGAGTAACATTTAACATAATCTGACAAAAAGGGCTCATACAAGGAATCCACACAGAGCATAAAGCACCATAGTAATCCTGTTCTATCTCTTAATCATTTTGGAGTTTTGCACCCATCAAGGAAAATGCATTAAATCTGATTATACCTGAATTTAGAAGGTTTCACCCAGTGGGTGCCTAACATGACCCCCTATGAAAGGATTAATGTGTTAACACCCAAGCATAGTTGGGGAATTGAACCACAACCCAAACTGTAGTAGAATGGTTCATTAGCCACTACAGCATCTAGGCAGCTGCTAAATGCAACACTGCAACATATTCAGAAAGATCAGCAAAAAATGAAAGATATGATTTTCATCAGGATATCGCAATGTAACAGCAAGCTAAAAGCATTGATGAAAAGTTAAAAAATATTAGAGGTGCCATTTTGTTGAATGTTAACACCATTTGAATAAGTGGTTTCACACTGATAACTGATTTAATTTTATCACTGTATCTATAAGACTAATTAATCGTGTTCACTTACAAATTTTGTGTCCTTATTATTAAAATGGTATCCACACTACATCTTTTCCTAGCTGGTGCACTTTCAACATCGTTTGGGGGTCACTCACTGGTTTGGAGTTTTTTCTTTTACTGCATTCACAATGCATGCTGGGTTTTTTTTAGCAGTTTTATACATTCAAATTCAACTACAAAACAGGATCTGGAATTTTTGTGTTTTGCGCTCTGTTTGGGCCTCTTCGTCGGCAGGTTATGCCAAATTCAGTGTGTGTTTTGATAAAACAAAAATAAATTATCTTTACCTTCTGAAAATTTTATTATTGGGCACTGAGGCGGCTTTTGCACATTAAAGGTTGGTCTTGGAATCACTGAAAAAAAGTAATAAAACACAATATTTCATATACAAGACTTATATACAAATACAAACTTGAAGCAAAATGTTTCAATGAAAATTGAAATCAGAACAAAAAGTCATGCACAGTTCTTTTTTGTTCACAAAATTAATTTTAATAATAAGCTCAGAAAATTTAGAGATATGTTGAAAAGAGAAAAATTAGAATTAATTCAAAGACAATTATTCAAACTTATACAAAACTGGTACTTGGTTGAATAGCTAATCAAAATAAGTTAAACTGGCAGGCCATAAACTTTCAGCTGAATGCACATTTAAAGCAGAAAATTCAACATGAAGCACTAAAAGTCATACCAGAACTATAAAAGCTAATTACATAAAAGTTCACAATAACCTGAGTTTAGGAAACAATAAAATAGTATAAACTTAATTTTTTTATTGCATAAGTAACAGCTTACCAAATGGGTGATTCTACAAATTTGGCTGTAGAAATTTTTAAAAATCAAATTTATTTTAAAAATCCAGAAAAAAAACAGAAAAAATACTATATTTATTTCTTAATTAGAATAAAATATCAGCAGAGCTTGATTGCTTGAATTTTTTGGTACATATGCATTTGTATTATTTTAAAAGAATGTCAATGGCCAAATGAACATGTTAATGACAAAATGGTTCTTTTCAATGATATACACTAAGAAACATATCAATATTAAAACACCAGTGGGTGTATCCCGCTAGCATTATCAGGAAACATTAAACTTGTAGCGAAGTTTACTCGATAATGGGGACCTTGAAGAATTTAATGAAGAAGCGGGGAGCGAGCCAGACGGGCTCAGTTCTGAAGACGGCAGTGGATTGACTGCCGAAAGCGCTCAAATGGTGCGTGTTTTTTAAATTTTACGGAAATTTTAATGGCTTTTAATGTTTTTAATTATGTGAATGGGGACCTTGTTTGTGTATGACATAAACTGAAATTTGTATAAATCACACAATTGTAGTGGCTGTGGTGGTTGATGTGTTCGGCTGTGGGATTCTCTCACACCTGTAAGAAATACTAGCACACTCTCTTTGTGCAGCTTCAAAAGAGAGGTTTGTTTATGCCATGTAAATGTAGTTTTGATTCAGCAATGAGGCAGTTCTAACTCACTTACAATTTAAAAAGGAGCTTCAGAAAACTACGATCCTCCTCCTCATAGTCCATGGTTCATAATAAACCATTGAAATAAAAATTTAATGTTTATTTCAAGCATTTATCCATGGTTTATTTATTAGTCGTGTGAAAAAGGTCAATCTTCAATCTCGATAATCTCAAATAGCTTTTTCAAATAACTGAAATCATAAAACTAACAAAATTATTTTGCTTGAGACATAGTTTTCACTTTGAAGCCTGATTAACTTAATTGAGTTTCAAATGCATTTTTAAACTCGACATCAAAATGACAGATCTCACTTACGATATCTTACTTTTATTGTTATTGTTACACCATTAAATATTGAGAGATGTGAGAATTATGAAAAACCCTTAAAATCAAGGAATGGGTAGATTTTTAAAGTTGTGCAGATGTTTTCTGTAATTATGAATTTTTCAAGTATTTTATTGAACCATGTGATGCAAATTTCAAAAACACATGAAAGTTTCACCTCAACTGAATAATTTAAATGAAAATGACACCCTTTGCAGTGATAGGCAGAAAGAAAAAAGATCCTCTGACGCAACATGAAAATTCCAAGTTTTTTATTAGGGCACTAGATTAAATTCTACTTTAACTGCCTTATTCTGCCATTCTGACAATAAATATTTAAATGTAATTGTCTGGATGATATTTTTTTTTTTTATGTGACAACCTTTTATAGTGAAACGGTCTTTGAAAATCCGAAGAAAAAAATTATAATGATATAATTGATTCCTAAATTGGGATCACAACCGAAATTAAAATTAATTTTGCAGGTGATAAGCCATCAGTTTTGTTTCCCATAGTTTTGATTCATTGTAGCTTATGATTTCAACTCATTTATTTTATCACTGTATGGACAACCTTTGAAAAGTTGCGGGCAGAACTTTACGATGTTAGCGAACTCATGGGTCTAACTTCAGAATGTTAGTGAAATCAGCAGCCATATAATTGGGATTTATATGGGAATTGTAATTTTCTTCAAAGCCTGATAACCGTGACTTCAATTTGACGTCAATGTCACTTGTAATATATATTTTGACATGCAAATGATAAGCTTTTTTTATTCTCAGAAATGAAATGGAGCTGAAAATAGCAAAAAAATCACTTAAAAATCAGGGAACAGGTGGATTTTCAGATTTTTTTCTATACTTTTGTTTATTATTACATAATTATGAAAACTTTCAGGCCGATCCCACCAACGTTAAACGGTGTAAATTTTACGTTATTAAAAAACTTTTTAATCTGTTTGGATTAATGATGGTAAAAGTTTTGTTTTTGAGTGGTTAAAGTGGAATTGTGACAGACTCAGGGATCAGCATAACTTTATAGTAGGATACGATGTATTTTTGATTTATTTGAGGTTAGAAGTTCATTTTTTTTTCAGTCCATTAGTTTGTTCTATTATTGTCAACGTTTAAGTAGTTGTTGAAGTTATTATAAAGTTATTGTAAAAGAATTTTTTTGATCTATTCTGAGTTTGATTTCATGATTTCGAAGTGTGCTTTTGAACTAATAATTTAAATTGCATTACACTTTTTCTTTTCTTAAGTGTGAGTTTATAAAACAAAATTATGTTTAAAGCATGTTTATGTAAGATTATACTTTTATCTCATCTATATTTATGTAAGAATATTGAATTTATGTTTATAGAATTTATTTATGTAAGAGGTATTTTCTTTGAATTAGAAAAAATAAGTATATGTTTAAATTGAAGCACTAAAGAGAAATTTACAATTTCAACCGTAAAGAATTATCACAGATGTATCACACAACAAAGACTTAAATGCATGAAAGTGTAACTCAAAAATGAGCTACAGAAACATATGATCACCAGCAGCACTTGGCTCAAATGCGTGAACGTGCAACTCAAACACGAGCAGCTGAAACAGAGCATTTGGAAGGAGAACGACATAGAATAGCCAGACGTCGACAAGTAATTTGGATAAACAGTCTATCTACAAAGCTGCTACAAATGCAGATACTTACTATCATAGTTTATATTGTTACATGGCTTGCATTCACCATGGAGCTTTGCATTTTCTTGAAGAAAGTGTAAAAACACAAATTAACAGAAATTATTTTGGGGGCTATTGTTTACAAGGTAAGATTGGCATAGGATATCCCGAATTTTCTAATGAATTGGTGCGGTTGATCCTTCAATGCCATCTTCCAAAGAATTTCATACAAGAATTTGAAATTTGAATGCAAACTTTGCAAGTGCTTTGTTCACAGCATTTGACGAGTGAAACTATTAACGATTGCAGTGTGTACAGCTACGTTGTAAACAGTCTATAAGAGACTTGATGAATTTTTCAATGAACTCATCCATTTAACAGTTCGGCCAACACAAAATCCTGATGCTGAATTTGTTTGTTTGTGTGATTATGGCAACGCTACACTAGGGCAATCTACCAAGGATGAGGGGTGCCTTTGTAGGAGGACTTTTTAAGGGGTTCCAACGCGTATTCACATTACATCTGGAGAAAACCTACCAAAATTCCAGACCATTAGATTGACAGCCGCACAATGGGACCTGAACACGGGCCTTTCACACTTCGGCCGTCTACCATTTTCAGTACCATAATCCCTGTGCCATGGTGAGGTCAGATGCTGAATTTGAACGTCCTCAATATGGACAGATATTTCTGAGATAATCAAGACTCTGTAAGTGAATGCATAAATAATCCCCATTGTATCAACCAAGATCTTCGCTGACATCCTCGCTGATGCACTCTCTGCAACAGAAGGAAAGGAGGCACCTTACGTTAAACTCCTTTTCGCTAAACCCTGATGCCACTGACCATCGAATAGTTAGCATCCCTCTTCAAAACAAAGTATATGCCATTGTAACATTGAATGCCGACCAAAGCTTCCCTGACAATGAATAAGTGATCCGACAACAATGTAAATCTTTGGTAATTACGAAGATTATTGACACATGTCAAGGCATTTATGTACCCATTATTTTACATGCAAGGAATTTTTAGATTCTGAGCACGGCTCGGTACTTATTTTTAAATCAGACTTATTAGAATGTGAAAACTTGATGCATGGGACAGGGCATGTGGATGACATTTCACTGCAGTGATTAATTTGTAATGGATAAAAAATTAGTTTTCAAATTAGTTGAGAGCAAGAATTATAGAACTAAAGAAGTGCAATAATTTTTTTTTTAAACATTCAAAACAAAAAAAATTATCAGCATGGAACTCAAATATTTCCATTTTTGTAGAATCACTTAAATGCACTCTAAATCACAAGTGAACAAGGTCTGCGATGCAGGTTTCTAGAAATTTTTATTTAAACCTTTTCTTTGTTGCTTGTCCTTTATTGCTCTCAGATAAGCAATGACATGGCAAAGAAAAAGAAAAAAAAAATTCCTGAATTTTATTGTTTAACTCTTTAAAAAATATTTATATAATGCTGCAATGATATTAGGATAACTAATAAATATATGTGGGGGTTGCAGGTTTATCGCAACTCCTGTTCAGTAAGACATCATGACATACTGTCCTTTTAAAGTTGCCTACCAATGTCAGACGAGGAGATCCAAAGGCCAATGCAAACAGGAAAAACCTGAACAAAAGATGTTGACTGTGAAAGTGCTTAGATGAGGCCTGCTGCTGTTATGCCATCTTGTTGCATGGTCTTCACTATTTTGATATATTTGTTTTTAAAGATGTATTTTTTAAATTTATTATTAAACATTTTATGCTATAAAAGTGTTTTTTAAGTGTCTTTGGCAAGCCTACAGAACCTTAGTCTAACCCACATACAGTCTTTTATTCACAATTTTCCAAGACGTAAAAAGTCATTTTTAAATTATAAAAGAGGCACAGTATCACTACTCTGTTAAATAAAAAAAAGGGTATGCAAATACTTTAAATCTTCCAATATAATAATTTCATAAGCAGATTATATAGAAGTTGATTGCCAGATACCATATTTTGTTTTCTTTACAGCATATTTGTTATAAGATCTCATCTCAATAACTGCTTAAATCAGCACGGGATAAAAAATTATGCAGTAAGTAATAAACAAAAAGATTTATTGAATTGGTTCATAATAATACGGTCAAACGTCTTTCAAGTAAACACTATCAGAATAAAAATTTGTTCATGCTATAAGTATTTTAAATAATCTAAATATTACAAACAAACTAAATGTTTATACATAATCTGCCTAGACAACTAGAAACTTATTGTGTTCAAAGTCCTTCATGTTAAGTGCGCTTGCATTAACTAAGGTTGACTGTTACACATAAATTCCTTTTTTTCTCCATTCCCCCAAGGGTGACATAGCAGTCATAAAAAAGGTGAAATTTTTACTTATTTTCAGTGAAGACAGCATTTATATATTTTATTTAATTGGTAAAACATTTCAAAATATGTTGAATATAAAAAAGAGAAGAGAAAAAAGTTCAGCTTTTACAAAAATAATCAATAGCTAGGAACATAAAGCAGTTTTTATGCATTCTCTTAAAGAATGGTAAACTCATAAAACATTGACATTAAATAAATTAAAAAAAGAGATAATAGTAGATGAGAATGATAGTTTACTTGGAGTGGTTGGGGTACTTGAGGCATTGACCCTTGACACAGAATGAGATGTTCTTTGCTATAAAGTAAAAGAAAACATTTTCAGACTTTTTAGAATGACTCTCAATTCAACAAGAGTCTCAAAAAGATCAATAATCATTTATTTTTCTATTTAAAAATTTTAGTAACTACTTAGAATATTCTTTGTAAAATGGCTAGTAAGACTTATGAGTAGGACTGAAATGTCTTTTAAAACAAATAAAATTTTAGAATGTAAATTGAAATACATTAATAGTTTCATATAAAATTGCAATAACTGTATTTAATACATTCATAATCCCTTGTACAACTAATTTACAAATATTGTTTCTGGATGTTGTCAACATGAATCTATGTACTTTAACATGACACAGTTACTGCTACATCATTGAAAACTCTGTCCCTGAATGATACAAAAAACACATCATGTTTTATTAAATTTTGTTTAAAACTAGTTGTAGAAGTGAACTGGTGGCTACACAATATCTACACCAGTAGTGGCCAACACAATACTTTATGTAGCACATATAGCTTAAATTACCTTGAGCATGCAAGCTCATCATATTTTAATGTTTGTCATTATCATAAATTTTTCAAGGAAAAATTTATTATACAGTAAAATATCATCATAACAAACTTCACTATAATGAATAAAATATTCCAATTCAAAGAAAATTATATTATGCAAATTGAGTTTCAATGAATTTTTACTTTAAAGAATTTTTAAATATTATGAGAATTTGATCTTCAGTCCCTTGAAATGAAATCTGTTATACTGAAATTTTACTGTATACAACAGCTAATAAAATGGCGAGAACAAACATAATATAGCAACAAGCTAGAACAATACTCTAATAAGAAACAAATTGCAATTCAAAAACTGGGGCAGTTATATGAAGCAGACATTTACTTTATCATCCTAAACTATTAAAACATGCATTTCTTAAAAAAAAAAAAAAAAAAAAAAAAAAAGACAGATATATATATATATATATATATATATATATATATACACAATCTTTGAAAAAGACTATTCAATATTTAAATGCTTAAGTTTTTCTTTTTTACAATTTTGGAGTAATTATACATACATGAATATCCTCTTATAGTTAGTGCATATAAGTGCTTTTGCAAACCTAACTATGATGCATATTCCACAAAATACAAGTACCATAGCCAGTGTGTGGCCACTCCTGCTTTAGACTAATTTAAATATCCAGCACTTTTAAGTAAAAATAATAATTAATAGTAGTTGCTACATGATTTTAAAATATGCCCCTACCACCACCCTTCTTTAAGGGGGAAAAAAAAAAAAAGTTTTAAATCAACTGAACAAAAATACTGTATAAAACATACTAGAGTAACACAAACTTTGACTGAGCAATACAGAAACCCTCTCTATATATGTGAAAGTCAACTACAAAGCTTATTTACAGAATACTAGAATAAAATAAATTTTAAAATATTTTATAATGCATGATTCTTCCTTCTTTAAAAGAATACTTCCTTTTAAACACCACTTTTTACTGCTCAACAGACAGATATTAGAATAATATGTGTTATAATATTAATTTATTAAGCATAAAATCACATACCCGAGAGGATAACCTTTCCCCTTGAAACTTTAGTTAGTAAATTATAATAATCTAGCCTCCTTATAGAAAATTTTAATTTGGGTACACATCCCAATTTTTTTATTACATACTTAAAAATATGCAAATGTTAAAGTTACAAAATAATTTTTGTTAAGCCTAACATAAGTGCAAAATCTGAATACTACAATAAATAAATAAAAAATAATCACTCGATTTTTAAATATTTGTAATATAAACAAATTATTTCCACACAGCCTAAAATATGAATTTTCAAACCTTCTTTGTTGCTGACTTTAGTTGATAATTACATGCTGTTAAGCTAAATCGATCTGGAGGTAATCGTAGACCAGCACTTGATCGGATTGCAGGCAATGGTAAAGAATTTCTTTGTCTAGCCAAAGTAGCTGTTATCTAAAAGAAAGAAACAAAATAGTGAATACAATTACATACCTCATATATAAAAATTTAAACACAACTAAATAACTTTTATGATAATAACTTAATAAATCTGAAATTATTCATGATTTATTAATTCATTCATTCAAGATTTTTATTTTGAAATCATTCATTGCACTATAATACAATTTTTAAATATTATATTTTACTTAATCTGTTCATATAGAAACATATAATACTCATAAGTACTAGAGATAAGCTCAGATACATGCACAAGCATTTCTGTTTCTTTGACACTATAGTGAACAAAATTTTAAAATTGATTTAACGTTCTTACAAAAAATGAGCCTGTTAGAATAAAAAATAGTAACAATAATAAAAATGCATTCAGCTACTGTTCAGATATCTCACAAGAAGAGAGTCCAATCTTTAAATTACTAATTCAAATGAAATTTTGTGAAAATGTAGTCAATAAGGCAAGCACTCATTGATGCAATATTATCAAGAGATCGTGGTTTTAAAGCTAAAGAGATACTTTTAATTTTTTCCCTTATTTTGTGACAAAATTACTTTTCATCAAATGGCTTCATTTATTGCTATCCTGATTTACAAACACATATTCGTCAAAAAAATAAGTATAAAAAACACGAGGCTATTACTTTTATCTGTTTTTAGTTGATTAACCGTAAAACGACATAGCATTTTCCATATAAATTGCTGCTTATATGAAAACCTTAAAATATCGACAAAATAATATGTTAAAATAAAACTGGAGGCAGAGGCTATTGAGTTTAGCCTACAAAATAACTCCACACAAAAATAGCATTCACAAAAACACAGGAGCTGAAAATTGTTTCAGGAAGCTTTATACAGGGGAGAGGGTCACAGATTAAGCATAAAAGTGAATGATAACTTATAAATCTATTCATTAAATTAACTTTTGTATTTAGGAGAGAAAAACTGTAGTTTAATGTATCTGTGTAGAGCAAACATATTTATTCTATGGTAATGCAATGCAAATAAACAGAACATAATGATTGATACAAAAATGAAATTTAGATCAGTGAATGAAAAAATCATTTTAAAAAGCAAAAAAAGATGATGTAAATTCAACAATGGTTAATTAAAATAATCTTAAATTTTTAATATTTGGATGACAAAAACAACTTACTTCATAAAGGAAACGGTTATAAATTCACCAAAATCTTGTTTTTTGGACTATATTCCGTATACAGTGCTGTTTACATTTTAATGTTTTGTTTACTAATTGATTTGGCGTTGGCTCTTGCGCCGTCATGGGCGATGCTCAGCTGGAGTGAAGTACCCTGCCGGTGATTGTTTAGACTATTAACCAAAGTGAAACACTGGGTGTTTTGAAGTATGGGATTTTCATTCAGTGCTAATTGAATGACGATAGTTGTTTGTTTGTGGCTGGTGATAGAGTGGATTAAGTTAATGTTTGAATTTCCTTGTGGTTTTGATTCTGTTTTACGGACTCTTTATCGTAGGTTAGTAAGCGTATCGGGGAATTTCGTCGTCAGTATTTATGTGTGGAATATGGAGTTTTTAATGTTTTGAAAGGAAAAGGAGCGTTCTTTTGTGTGTGTTTGGTAGAAATATGGTGTGAATATAGAGCTAAGGAAAAGGAGCGTTCTTTTGTGTGTGTTTGATAGAAATATGGTGTGAATATAGAGCTAAATAAAAGAAAGCATGCTGGTGTTACGTTATAAGCCGGTGGGTGTTGGGAACATTTCTGAGCGGTTATTTAAAAAAAAATAAAGGTAAGTGCTCTTTTTTTTAACGAATCTTTGCAATGTTTAAGGTTTTTAATGTGAATTTTAAATTGATATTCGATGTGTTTTATGTTTTCGTAAGTGCTATTTAAGTGCTATTCTAATCATACTGACTTTATAAGAGGTGTACAACTAGGTTGTTTAATCCACCGATGTTTTTTTGAGTTGAAAACGGGCCAGTGTTTGCCCAGTTTACATTAGCTGTACACTAGGTTGCTTAATTCACTGTTGTTTTTTTAGTTAAAAACGGTCCACTGGTTGCGTAGTTTACATAGCTGTACAACTAGGTTGCTGAATCCACTGAGGTTTTTTTAGTTAAAGACGGTCCACTGGTTGCATAGTTTACATAGCTGTACAACTAGGTTGCTGAATCCACTGAGGTTTTTTTATTTAAAAACGGACCACTGGTTGCCTAGTTTAGATTGCTGCACAGCTAGGTTGCTGAATCCACTGAGGTTTTTTTAGTTAAAAACGGGCCACTGGTTGCCTAGTTTAGATAGCTGTACAACTAGGTTGCTGAATCCACTGAGGTTTTTTTAGTTAAAAACGGACCACTGGTTGCCTAGTTTAGATAGCTGTACAACTAGGTTGCTGAATCCACTGAGGTTTTTTTTAGTTAAAAACGGACCACTGGTTGCCTAGTTTAGATAGCTGTACAACTAGGTTGCTGAATCCACTGAGGTTTTTTTAGTTAAAAACGGTCCACTGGTTGCTCATTTTTAGTGGAATATATGTGCAATTTTAATGTGCTGATCGTGGAAAATGGTTGGCGACAGTCGCTGGAGCTTGGCGGCCGCCAAGCTCCAGCGACTGTCGCCATGTTTACATGGGGTGCGCACCGGCTTGTATGATTTTACCTGTTTTTTTTTTTTTTTTTTTTTTTTTTTGTTTTATATACTTCAGAGATAATTTTTTATCACTTAGGACAATTTTGATAATTAATTATCTATTCTAAAGGGAATACTTTATGTGTCATTCCATACCAATTTGTTCAAGTTTTGATGATGATTCAGAAAATCAGAAAAAGACATTGCGGTGGCAGAGTGTCGGGCAAATTTCCTGCCTGGCCGCCGATTGCGAAAGCCACAGCAGAATGCGCGCGTGGTGACGATGGTCAGGATCTGCAGAGACAACTCAACCGTGCTCGTGGTATATAAGCAAGTGCTGCTGCGACAGCAAATATAGCTGTTCTTAGTTAATAAAGTTTCCTAGTTTTTGAATGCGTACTCATTTTTAAGTCCCTGCTTTAAGTTATCTGGATTTAGACGGCGTGCTGGTTAAGATAAGTAAAACTCCAGCACCCGTAGTGGTGACCCGTCGTTTCTACAAGTTCCTTGAAAAGCGCCGAACTGGCTGTACGTCTGTTTTTGTCGGATGAATGAAATGGTGACTCCCAGTCCTGCATTTTGAAGCAACTTACATTGGCAAAAACTACTAAGTGCCACGTGCTGAAAACTCTCAAGGTGAATGCTGCTGATGTTCTGGAGGTTTGATTTCTGCTAACTACCGGGGACTGTCATCTTTTAGTAAAGGTTCTGCATGCTGTTTGATCAAGTTTAGAAGGTGAGCTGAATTTCAAAATTTTCCTACTATGCCAGGTGACTGGGAACAGGCGGTGGCTGAAACACATAAGGTCGGCTTAAAACTACCCCCCTTTTGGGAAAAACACCCAGAATTATGGTTCGCAAACATTGAGGCACAGTTTATTGTTTCGGGTATTACACAAGATAATACCAAGTACTACTCAATTATATCTGCATTAAATTCAGATGTGCTGTCATATGTTAGCGACATAGTTTTACAACCACCGGAGGGTGATAAATACGAAACACTTTAAAAAAGGTTAATTACGGACTTTTCAGACTCCGAACAACGTCGACTCAAAATGTTACTTTCAGAGCTGGTTTTGGGGGACGATAAGCCGTCTCAGTTACTCCGACGAATGAGACAATTGGGAGGCACAGGTTTTGATGACAAATGTCTTAAAACTCTGTGGTTGCAACGTCTACCATTACAAATGCAGACAATTTTGTCCATATCCGACGATACTTTGGAGAAATTAGCCATAATGGCGGACAAAATCCATGAAACCACTGCAGGCACTGTCGGCTTACTGCAAACTGATAAGACAACTGTTTTTTCAGACACTGACAGAAATTCCGAAGCCGACAGAAATTCCATGATAGATGTTGGTATCACTTTAAGTTCGGCAGCGCGGCTAAACGTTGCAAATCCCCTTGTTCATTTAAAAAATCGGGAAACGAGCAGTGAAATCGCATTACCTGGCGCAATGCGATTTCAAAGTCAGCAACAAAAGCCGCCTCTTTGTGTTCGACCCTATGACAAACTTAACATACCTAGTTGACAGTGGTAGTGATGTTTGTGTCGTGCCACGATCGAGTTTTTCGTCGTTGAGGAATGCCACTGGCAATATTACCTTGTATTCGGCCAGTGGATCTCCGATCAAAACGTACGGGGTCAAATTGCTCACTTTAAGTTTGAGCTTTCGCAGAAAGTTTTCATGGCATTTTGTAATTGCCGATGTAACCAAACCAATCATAGGTGCTGATTTTCTTAAGCACTTTGGCTTGCTGATAGACTTAAAGCATGCTCGTCTTCGTGATAGTCTCACCAACTTGACTACTACAGGCAAACCCGTGACTGATAAATCTCGTATAACTTTAATTGCTAGTAACTCCTCATACAGAGAAATCTTAAAAAAGTACAATGAGGTGATTCGCCTATACCCTTCCAAGAGGGTTCACAGAATTATTACAAACGGGCAACCTGTTTTTGCTAGGCCGCGAAGGTTACACCCTTTAAAATTAAAAATCGCAAAAAAAGAGTTCGAATACATGTTGGAACAGGGTATATGCAGACCTAGTACGTCAAACTGGTCTTGCCCACTACATTTAGTACCCAAAGCTTCAGGTACAGAATTCTGCCCAACAGGAGATTATAGAGCTCTTAACAGAATCACTGTACCAGACAGGTACCTGCTGCCACATATTCAGGATTTCTCAAGTCAGCTACATAATAAATTTTTTTTTTCAAAAATTGACTTAGTGAGGGCCTATCATCAAATTCCCGTCCACCCAGACGACGTACACAAGACAGCAATCACTACACCCTTCGGGATGTATGAATTTTTATTTACCCCTTTCGGTTTGGCTAATGCGGCACAAACTTTCCAGAGGTTTATAGACGAGGTCTTGCGAGGTCTCAATTTCACATTCGCATATTTAGACGATATCCTAATAGCAAGTAGTTCTGAGGTGGAACACAAACTGCACCTCGAAAAAGTATTTGAGCGCTTGACGAACTACAGAATTCGTATAAATTTAGATAAGTGCGTTTTCGGAGTTCCTGAACTCCCTTTTCTCGGATATCTGGTGAATAAAAGTGGTATTAGACCCCTTCCCGACAAAGTCAAACCTATTCTGGATTGTCCGTTGCCGTAAACTGTAAAGCAACTCCAACGTTTCTTGGGTTTACTTAATTATTATAGGCGTAGCATAAAGCAGGCCGCACACATGCAGGCTCCGCTAAATGAAATGCTTAAAGGTGTTAAAAACAAAAAATCCACCGCACTTGAGTGGAATGAGACACAAATAGCAACATTCGAGCACTGCAAACAACAGTTGGCTAATGCTGCGCTGCTGGCACATCCCGACCTCGAGGCCCAATTACTGCTTTTTTGTGACGCAAGCGACGTAGCAGTGGGCGCAACCCTGAACCAGTACAAAAAAGGGTCAAATGCTCTTGAATGCGAGCCCCTTGCATTCTTCTCAGTAAAACTCTCCCCAGCTCAACAAAAATGGTCCACTTTTGATCGGGAGCTTTATGCAATCTATTCTGCCATAAAACATTTTAAACACATGTTAGAAGGTCGCCATTTTGTGATTTTCACGGTTCACAGGCCACTAACATTTGGATTTAGGCAGAAACCAGACAAATGCACGCCCCGTCAACTGAGACATTTAGACCTAATTGAACAGTTTAGTACTGACATACAGTACGTAAAGGGGTTAGAGAACACACCCGCTGATATGCTGTCTAGAATCGAGGCGATCCAAATGCCTAGCGTTTTGAACTACACTGAAATTGCAAGGGCACAGGAAACTGATACTGAACTGCAAAACTTGCTAAATTCAGAGACTGGGTTAAATCTAAGAAAAATTACGCTACCAGACTCTGATATTCAGTTAATGTGCGATGTATCGGGCAAAACCGCACGCCCTTACATCCCTTCTCAATTCAGGCAAACTGCTTTTGAGATGCTTCACAACCTGGCACACCCTGGTGTCAGAGCATCCATTAAATTAGTAACAGCACGATTTGTCTGGAATTCCATTAAAGCGGATGTAACGCGATGGACGCGTGCTTGTATACCCTGTCAAAGAGCTAAAATCCACAAACACATTACTAGCCCCGCGGGTAAAATCGAAGTACCCGACAGGAGATTTGACCATGTACACATCGATCTGGTCGGCCCGCTTCCGCCTTCTCGTGGTTATACATATTGTGTAACAATGATTGATAGGTACACTCGTTGGGTTGAAGCTTGTCCAGTTTCCGATATTTCCGCTGAGACAGTGGCTAGGAACTTTTACACACACTGGATTGCTCAAGTAATTAAAAAACTTTGTAAAAAACACACATAAGAAGTAAAAGGAAAAAGGATACGCGTTTCGTTCAAAAATTGTTTTGAACTTCTTCAGTCCAAGCCCTTCGACGTAAAGAACACAGGACTGTTCTTTACGTCGAAGGGCTTGGATTGAAGAAGTTCAAAACAATTTTTGAACGAATCGTTTAACACCAGTATTTTGAGTGTTTTTTCAACTGGATTGCTCGTTTCGGTGTACCCAGTAGAGTTACTTCCGATCAGGGAAGACAGTTTGAGTCCCGCCTATTTCACTCATTTACACAATTATTGGGTGCAAAACACATTCATACCACCGCCTATCATCCCCAGTCTAATGGTCTTGTGGAAAACTGGCATAGGACCTGGAAGGTTTCTCTTCAAGCCCATCTTACGGATCCTAGATTTGCCGATCGTTGGACGGACGTCCTTCCTACAACTTTGCTTGGACTGCGTACTGCGTTCCGAGAGTCGATCAAGGCTTCTACTGCGGAACTGGTGTATGGCGTTCCCTTACGGTTGCCAGGGGAATTTTTCACACCCACCAGCGTCGACGTCAATGCTGCAGACTTCGTCCGTCAGCTGAAAGAGGTTATGAGTGCCATTTCGCCTTCTAAGACAAGCAACCATGGTACTCGAAGTAGAACTTTCATTCCGCAAGATTTGCATAGCTGCACTCATGTTTTCGTGCGACATGATGCTGTGCAACCTCCACTGAAGCCACCGTATGATGGACGTACCCGGTATTGGACAGGTCAGAAAAGGTTTTTACTGTCCGAAAAGATAACAAGGACATTTTCGTCTCTATCGACAGGTTGAAACCAGCGTATATTGTGCAAGAACAGCAGCCACCGTTGCTCAGCAGCAAGCTGTCTGAGCCAAAGAGGAATCGAGTACAAAAGTTTTGCCTGTCCCAGCAACACCTGTACGACTTTCCCGATCAGGCCGCAGAGTTCATTTCAGGTACACTAAGTAGACCTGAAGCGGTAACGTTCCCACTGGGAAGGGGGTACTGCGGTGGCAGAGTGTCGGGCAAATTTCCTGCCTGGCCGCCGACTGCGAAAGCCACAGCAGAATGCGCGCGTGGTGACGATGGTCAGGATCTGCAGAGACAACTCAACCGTGCTCGCGCTATATAACCGTGGTATATAAGCAAGTGCTGCTGCGACAGCAAATATACCTGTTCTTAGTTAATAAAGTTTCCTAGTTTTTGAATGCGTACTCATTTTTAAGTCCCTGCTCTAAGTTATCTGGATTTAGACGGCGTGCTGGTTGTAAGATAAGTAAAACTCCAGCACCCGTACATGTTTCTAAACCATTGCATAAAGGGTTGGCAGTAGCTGGCATTAGGAGTAATAAGTTGAAAGTCATCAAGGTTGTCCACTTTTCAAGATTTATAGCTAAGTTTGGCACTAAAAAGTAAGAACCCAAAACTGAATCCAGCTGGGCAATATCTTAATAAGGAAATTGCCAAACTCCATTACTTTACAATGGGAACAATTTTTTGTTATGTATCAAGTAATTTGAAGTCGGTTTTATTAAAGAAAAAAAAATCATACATGTTGAAGTTATTGACAAAGCATGAACAGCTAACTCATCTTTTCCCAATATTTAATTTGTAGATTATATTATACATTATGCCCACTAAAGTCCTTTGTCAAACCATTAATTTCAGAATAGTGAGAGCTATAGTAAATAGTAATACAGAGTGTTTCAAAACTGTGCACATCTAAGTGCACGAGTTCTAATCTAATGGTAATCCTTGTTGCTTGAAAACCAAAAGGTGTGGTTGAGATTTCTTTCACTAGATGGCAGCAGGTGTCCTATCATAAGAAGTTTTGAACGTAGCTGAGATCATTTTCATGTCATTTCCAAAGGACTTTGGCCACCAAGTTCACCTGACTTGTCAATTCTGGAATTTTTCCTTTGGGGATATCTGAAAATTGTCACCTACAGCAATAATTGATGAACTGAAGAGTAACATCATTCATACAATATCGAACATTACTTCTCGCACACTTTGTAAAGTGTCGAGTAATCTGGTAAAAAGAGTTCAATTGTGTGTCCAGGAAAACGGACATCATTTTGAACATTTACTGTGATTTGACCATGTCTGATACCTGACAATAAAGATAATCATTCAACCTTTGTTTGTCCTTTATTCTGTTTGTTTACATAATTCATCTGTCTTAAAAACTCAACCACAAAGATTAATGTGCATGAGTTTTGAAATCCCCTGTAGCTAGTTGCTACACAAGAAAACCATTTAAAGTGCTAACTAGTGGCTTAACAAGGAGTTAGTAATTTTATGTCAAAAATGGTACGAGATACAAGAAAAAGTCTACTACAAAGCTGTTCAGTTCAATTATAGCAATTTGAAGACACTTAGGGCATAATCTCATAAATATTTGTTCTAACGTTTTTTACTAGCAATGAGAGTTTTAAAATTTCAGTAATTTGTTTGACATTCTCAAGGCTGCGAATGTCCAGACTTTTATGACTGACTGTATAAATAAATTTTGAAGACCGAATAATTGGAATATTACAATAATTAATTATTGGGTCAAATAAAAAATATTGAAAGTACTCCAGCAAAACCAGAGCACTCGGGCAGTTATTCAACAATAATGCTATGATCAACTGCTTATATTTCAACATTGATTAATAGAAATTTTATGCTAACAATACGAGAATGGCATTTTCAAGATTTATGGATGGCTAACTTACTTCTCTTGAAGGAGGAGAGGTAAAATTTCTATCTTGTTGCAATTCAATAGCTAATTTCACATCATCTATGTCAATACCTTTCTTCTTTGCATGCGATGAATATAACAGAGCATCTTCAATTATTGTTGTAACATATCCTACAGTAAAACAAAAATATCAATTAAAATGCAGAAACAGAATTTATACAATAAGAAATATAACAAATAGTTTCTAATCTGCCCCCCCCCCCCAAAAAAAAAAAAAAAATCATTTCTGAGAATTTCTTGGAATGAAAAAATATTTTATTAACATGTAATGATAAATATTTAATTTAGAGAATAAATTGCTTACTTTTTACTTACTATTTTAGTGATTTAATTTTACAGATGAAAATCCAAAATCTGCACACTTGGGACCAGACCATTGTGCAGATTTTGAGTCATAATAAGAAACTGACTATTTCACCTTAGATAAACGAACTGCATTAAAAGAAAAATATATTAAAATAATATTAACCACATCATTAAAAATGCCAGATAAAAGAAAAGGGGGGGAATTATATCAATTGACTTTTAACACAAAAAGAAGCAGAGCAGGCATGAATGTACCCTAACATAAAAAAAAGGTGAATTTTACGTGGCATTATATATGAGGATCGAAGGAGACTACTGAAGCAGGAAATTCCACCCTCTTGTGGAAAAGGGCAGTTCACAATTGATCACTAGGAATAGGAAGAATAGTAATTTTTAACCTGTGGTCCTGAACGAAGAATGAATTTGTCCAAGTTATGGGTATTATTATCTTTGACTCAAAGCAAGAAATTGTTAGGTTTCAATATGACTTGTTACTGGATTACCCAGAAGAAAATGAATCAGGTATATAAAAAAAGGAGTAATTATTCTAGAATTTATCTCATACATTTATTTTAACTGAAAAAAGGTACAAAAAAAATGAATTAACAATCAGTTATTACATGTATATTTAGTATTAACTAAAGTTTCTCTAAAAATTGGAATGGTGTTATATGCAAATAGAGTCTGAAGACAATAAATTTATGATCAGCCATTATAAGTTTCTTCGGTACTTAGGTATTATCCCAGCAGCCTGCAAAAACAAGCGATTTTTCACCATGATAAATGTTGGACACATGAAATTATTGATGGTTCGGAATACGATTGGCAACAGTTTGCCAGTATATTTGACGAAAAAATAGTTCGGTATGAATGACTGCCGGGATAATACATAGTACCGTTTCTTCCTAATAACATTGGTTTATTGGTCTTTTTAATTCGTTAATTATGTTTCACAGTTAAGCAGCTTATTTCTTACACACACTCAGACAGACAGTGTGTACAACTGCACTGCAACAGCTGTGTCGTGTTTGCCCAGGCAGCTCATGATAGACAAGTTGTGCAGGCAGGCAGATGACACATCAAAAATTGTGGATTTTAAAATCACCGTGTTAGGTAAACTTGTCATTTGAGCAAAATTCGGGACTTTTGTCCTGTATTGAAGTTCCCCAGGATGTGGGGCAAAATCATAAAATAAGGGACAGCCCCTTAAAATCCAGGACATTTGTCAATTCTGCTGAATTTTTATCTTCATCAACTTTTTAACCTTATTAGTGTGTATCATTGGAAAACTATAAATAAACATCAGTTCACAATTTTCTTTCTAAATCACAAATTTTTACAATAAACATTTCTTGTTTTGGGGTGCATCCTGCCTTAGTCAGAAATATGCAATTTAGTCATAAAATGGGCCTATGTTCCGTATCCGGTGCCCCTTGGTTCTGGCGACATCGTGAGCGATGTTCAACGTTAGTAAAGTACCCTGCCGATGGTAGTTTGACTGGCAACCATAAAGAAATGTGTAGAGCTTGGCGACGTTTTTTTTGGAGGAATGATAATGCGTCAAATATTGTAAATTGGATGATTTAGAACTATTGAAAGATGCGAAATTTCTTGCACTTTCGGGCATGCGTAATAGTTGTTTTTTAATCTATCTACTGTGTATGTGTGACGTTAGCAGATGAATGTAACGAATTCGCTTGCTCAGTTTGACGTCACTAAGCTGTTAATTTGCGTTTTGCGCATGCGTTATTGTTATTTTTCGTTTTTTCCTGTTCTTTCGTCTACTATTCCAATTTGCTTCAACTTGTACTAATGTTTTTTTTTCGGTCTCGCAGAGGGGCCCGCGTTAGCATATTTTCGAATGTATGTATCGATGAATGTAACGAATTCGCTTGCTCAATTTGACGTCATTAATCTGTTAATTTGCATTTTGCGCATGCGTTATTGTTATTTTTCGTTTTTTCCTGTTTCGTCTACTATTCTAATTTGCTTCAACTTGT